>CP054671.1:11124574-11724574 GCA_013348765.1 Carpinus viminea
AGACATTTCAGGTTCGCATGGGGTGGGATTGTGGAAATTTATTTGCATGGGTTGGCAAAATTTTAGGAGGTTCTGTAAGTTTGATGTTGGCGAGGGTTCGAAAATCCGCTTTTGGGATGATATTTGGTGTGGTGAGAGGGCCCTTAAGGAGGAATTTCCAAGTCTGTTCAGCATTGCTAGATTCAAGGAAGCGTCAATAGCAAATAATATGGAGCCTTCTAACATATCCATTCAGTGGAATATCCAGTTCACCCGGCTGTTACATGATTGGGAGGTGGAGGAGTTGGCCTCTTTTTATAAAAGACTTTATGATTGCAAGTTGCGAGGTGTGGGGAAAGACAAGCTATGGTGGTTGCCTTCTCAAGGGTCTCTTTGAGGTCAAGTCTTTCTATCGAGCGTTATCGCCTCGTGGGCTGGTCTCTTTTCCTTGGAAGAGTGTTTGGAAGTCCAAAGCCCCTCCTAGAGTGGCTTTCTTTGTTTGGACGGCGGTTCATAACAAGATCCTTACTCTAGACAATCTTGGGAGGAGGGGTTTGGTGGTGGTGAATAGATCTTTGGTTATGTGAAGTGGAAGGAGTCGGTTGATCATCTTCTTCTTCTCTTGTGGTGTGCTTTCTTTGCTCGATTTGGGCTTTGTTGGGTTATGCCTCGCTCCATCAAGGAGGCTCTAGCGAGTTGGTGGACAGCGGGTCGTACGAGAAGCGCTGTGGTTTGGAAAATGGTCCCTCATTGTATTTTGTGGTGTATTTGGAGAGAACGTAATAATAGATGTTTCGAGGACTCGTCAAGGAACCAAGAGGAGCTCTTCCATTTCTTTCTTGTTACTCTTTACTCTTGGACTACAGGCTGGCTTGCCCCACAGGCTATTAGCTTTGTAGATTTTCTTTCCTTTTTTTCTTTCTCTCCCTAGTCCCTTTTGTATACTCCCAGTGTACTAAGGGTTGCGCCCCTCTGCGCTTTTTGATATAATATTTGACTTATCAAAAAAAAAAAACTTGTTCATAACTACATATATATATATATATATATATATAGGACTAAAATGATATGATATAACTAATTACAAGTCGTTATATATGATCCCTCCCATTTCTATCAACAATTTGCCACCTCATGGCCATACCAATGCCCCTCCCTCCTTGCCTTACTCTAATTCAATGGCTCAGCTTAGCAGTAGTTGGTAGAAGTTACCATTCCTCTTTCCCCTAGTGGTTTTATCATAAACCGTTTCTATCATAAACCCTAGTCAACAGAGACCAATGTCTCTCCCTCCCTCTCTCAAATCCATGGCTTTGATTGTGGACCTCAACAATTCACACACTCATGGCCATCTTCATCACCACATCTCCGACTCCACTACCTAGAACTTGACCTCAAGCTTGACTCATTTGCTTCATTCAAGTCAAGCTCGAGCCGTGTTCAAACACAACCAATTTTAATTGAGACAAGTTCAACCTCCCTATTGGAGCTCAACTCAAGTTCAAGCCAACCTATATTTTTATTGAGTCAAGTTCAAACGGCCACCACTCGGCTTGATTGCAACCCTACCTGTGTCTAACAAGAACAGAAAAAGAATGCCCTTGTCAGAGCTACAAATGAGGCACACGGGTAGCAAAGGTTTGCCTTGGCCAGAAGATGGCCCTCATTTAGAGTTCGAACCTCAAACAAGCTTGAGCTTGAGCCTCAGTGATTTGGGCTTAGCTTGTTGAGCCTCTATAGATACGAAACTAACAAAACTAGAACCACCCCCAGCCATGTATTGCTTTACGTGTACGTACACGTAAAGCAATACACTGGATAAACTTTTTATATTCCATTGACTTTTCAAAAAAAATGTATTGCTTTACGTGTAACAAGCTCTAGTACTAAACATAATTTTCAAAGTTTCTCCACATTACTGCATCACCAAGTTTTCTGCCCCCCACAACTCCCTTCCCTCATTTTATTTTTTATTTTCATTTTTCTTTCCAAAGACAGGAGGGGGTAAGGGGGAAGAGACTGGAGGAAAGAAGACTAAGCTTCATTAAACCTGGGTTCAACATAATACGTCAGATCATAGGATGTTGATAAGCGCTAGTATTTGCTTTTCAAGTGATATCAATGTCCTACTTGTTCTTTAATCGTTAGTCATTTATTTCACACTTACAATGTGTAGTTCTTAATTAAAGAGTCACAAAAACAACTAGTAAAGTGGATCAACTATAAATCATATATAATAACTGTATGCATGTATAATATCAAAATCACGAGCCTTAGTGACCATGCCATTGAATGATTCCACATTAAAAAATGTCCTATGCCAACATTTAATAATGATTCGTTGCAATGCAATGTATGTCTAAAATTTTATACCAGTAGGTGTACCTCATTAGTTTTCTCATTAACCCCACCCGAATGATTGGATGCACCACTTTCAAAGTGACAGCCAAAACACATTAATATCTTAGAAAAGGGGTTCACCAATTGTGATGGCTATTGATAGGAAAAATCCTAACTGGATAAATTTCACATTTTACCAGCATAAAAAGTTCAAATCAATCAGTCACCTGATTGGAGTTCCCGCAGAATATAGTGGGTTCCTGACAACATATTCAACATACAAGTTGTAAATGTGATTAAGGGAATCCCGCAGATCACCAGTCCTAGGATGAGTAACCAAGATAATCTGCACAAAAGGATAGAACATAGGTACATACTGAATTATGTAGTGAAGACTGACAAAAGTATTCAAAAACCATATTGATAAGCTAAAACATCATAAGCACAGTCAAAACACATATTTGGCAAAAACAGTGTGATGCTAGGAAATATCTTTGACGCACAATTCAATACCCAATAGGGTCAGTAAAAGAGAAAAAAAAAAAGGTCGACAGGGATTTATGGTGCTATTTTGATACAAAGCATTCATTAAGTAACTACTATTGTACAAAGTTGAAAACAGCTACTGGTTACAAGTATCGTCCAATCATATCAAGAATCCTATGGTTAAAAGCATTAGATTGCAAGGCATGGGGCAATCAGCAACAAACTACGTCCCTATACCCAGAGGAGATTCTAATAGATCCTTTTGATTTTCATCTTGTGATGTAATTTTTATTTGTAGCAATAGCAGTTAAGTTCAAGAAGGACTAGGAATTTCTGATAATAAAATTATTCAAATAACCACAGTATCAGCAGAATGGAAAATAAATTATATGAAAGGCAGGTTATCCTAGAACTTTTAGTGGTTTGTTTAAGTCATTAGCAAATCCATTTTCCATAATTTATTGGTTCAAGCAAATTGCATCTAATCTGAAGACAGGATCAAGCAATCTCAGTATCTATACAATTGAACTTATCATTTTAAAGTCGTACCAACTGTGGGTAGTCAGTACATTATCTTCCTTACGAATACCCTACTGCATCACTTTCTTGAATTCGATAATTCTTAAAAAAAAAACCATTCACCAACAATAATCTATAGATTTCAATTTTTATGGCAAGCAAGCCCAAGATTTTTTTATATGGTTAATGTCACAGTTAGCACTCACATAGATTTATGTGATTACAACTACAAACACAGTTAAAAGAGGACCATTTTAGCTTACCTTTATCCCAGAAGGACTTTCCATGAAACTAAGCTTGCGTGTTAGTACGAAAGCTGTGAAATGAGCAACCTTGGCCAGGCAACTGAGGCACCCCGAGGTTTCCTTTCTCCGCGCTGCACAAATTGATAAAAGTAAATGAAAACAAAAACAAACCCCACAAATAATCACAACACATAACTTCATACATCAACAACAAACACACAAGTTACATGCCACGATTATAATTAGCTTGCAACACAAACAATTGGTATCATCGTTATGGTTAGGAGAATCAAAATAGTAACCTATCAAACACTTGTCAAACTCCACATCTAGATCACCAATTTTTAACTATCATAAAAGAAATGAGCATTCGAACCTTCCACAGAGAACAACTCATTTGTTTGTGTCTAACATAAAAAGTCCCTAATGATTAGTCATCACATTAACCAAGTCCCTCCGACATATGATATGACCAATTTTAATCAAATTTAAGAAATAAAACCACAGATTTTTTATTCATCATTAATTCATATTACATTTCTATGTTCTTTCCCGTACCCAAAAATATTACTTGCATACACGCTAATTTGATTCTCTTTTCCCTTTCTCATATCGCATTGCAACTGGAATCTAAACCATACATCTTTACAAAACCAAACTTATAACAGTCCATTGAAATCAAATACGCAAAAATTTGTCATTATATATATACACAAATAGAAAATTGTTAAATATATATATTAAATATAGATATACCTAGAGGGATCCATCTTGGCAGTTAAGGACTTGAGAGAGAAGAGCAAACCAAACATGAGCTTGTGGTCTTGCTGTGCATTGAGGGTGTGGAGTGGTCGATTCCACTCCCTGTAAAGCAAGCACACCCCACTCCTATTGAACACATACATCATGTGCGCGTTGTTCCCCAAAGCCGTCGGCGCCGGCGGCGATGGACTGATCTCCGACCCCCCAAAGAATTGCATTTTTTCAATCTCAAATCCGAGAGTTCTAATTTAACCACTCAGCGATTGTACATTGAACTTTTGCGTCTTAAGAGAACCTGAAATTGCGAATTCAGGAAAACATATGAAGTTTTGTATTTTTCTAACTACAATGGAGAGTGGGTTGAATTGAAGAGATTATTACTACATAAAGTGAAATCTACGAATAAAATAAGAGAATCTCAGAGATATAGGCGGCTAAGATCTGATCTGGGAAGGAGCTTACCGCGATCCAACACTTCTTTAGTTCTTCTGAAAGAAAATAACGGAAATATCGGGGAGAGAGTGTGCAGAGGAAAATTTTATGAAAGTAACGAGGGGGATTGGGTTTAGAGATAAATGAAAAATTGGTGTTTACAAATCAACCATTCTACATAGAATAAAAATAAAAAATAACAAATAAAAAAGAAAAAAGAAGGTGAAATTTCACTTACACCTTAAACTTTGGCCACTTTTGTAAATACCTTTAACGTTCAAAACCTCTCACTAAGTGTATCAAAGTTTGGTTTTCTCTTACTTTACTCCCTCCGTACAGAAAATCATAACAAAATGTTAATTTTACCCATGACTTCAAAACTAAAATTGCGTCGTTTTAGGAACGGTATAGTTTTGGAGTCGATGATAAAATTGACATTTTTCTGCACGGAATAAGCAAAGTGAGCGAAAACTAAAGTTTGATACATCTAAGTGAAAGGTTTTGAAAATTGAGGTATTTGTAAAATCGGTAAAAGTTCAGAGGGGGTAAGTAAAGTTTCCTCAATAAAAAATAAACTGAGAGATTTCACTTTGACCCATGAACTTCCATGTGATTTTACAAACTTTCTCAAACTTTAAAATCTCTCACTTTGGACCCATAAACTTTTAATTGTTCTCAATGTGGACACTCTGTCAAATTTTAAACATTACATGATGTTTATACCCTTGACTTTTGTATAAAATTCTAACTTTTAAAACTTTTTATATTAAAAAAAAAACGAAAATCATGGATATTTTAGTCTTTTTTGTATTTTTAACAGTTAAAATTAACGGAAAAGTTCTAATTTAGAGCAATTCAAAGTTTAGGGGTTCAAAGTGAGAGATTTTAAAGTTTAAGGAAAGTTTGTAAAATCATGTGAAAGTTCAGGGAGCCAAATTGAAGTTTTTCCAAAATAATTTATAAGTCTAAATTACAAATCACTTGTATAAAAATAATTTATAGATCCTCAAAATATGTGAAAATCATGGATATTTTGGTCTTTTTGTATTTTTAACAGCTAAAATTAACGGAAAAGTTATAATTTAGAGCAATTCAAAGTTTAGGGGTTCAAAGTGAGAGATTTTAAAGTTTAAAGAAAGTTTGTAAAATCGTGTGAAAGTTCATGGAGCCAAATTGAAGTTTTTCCAAAATAATTTATAGGTCTAAATTACAAATCACTTGTATAAAAAATAATTTATAGATCCTCAAGATATGTGAAAATAATAGTTTATTCCTTGAAATCAATTTCCTTTAAATAACTTAATAAAATCTATCATTTTGCCACATCATACCTAATAAAAATACAGCACATGTTATTATTAATTTATGACTTTCAAATATGATAGTTAAGATTTTTCACATTATTATACAACATCAACTAAGAGTACACATTAGTCATCACTCTGCATCATACGGCTACAGTAAATTAATATAATCTCTTATATTCCCAAAATTTTACCTCATGTGTAACCCTCCCTCATCTTTATCTTTGTCAACCGCTTCAAAATTGTGGTAAGGAAGATTAAAATGAGGGAAGGTTAGTAGGTTACGGGATAAAAGAAATTAGGTTAATTTATTATAGCAGTATGACGTAATAAAGTAATGGATTTTGTTAAGTTACTTAATGAAAATTGATTTTAAAGCGTTAATTGTTATTTTGATCTACCTTGAAGACTTATAAATTATGTTTTATACCACAATAAGTGTTTTATAATTTACGCTAACTACAAGAACCTATAAATAATTTGTTATATTATAAGAAGCTATTTATAATTTAAACCAATTACATAGACCAATTTTACACTTATCCTTGGGTTCATGCAGGATTCATACCCAAGGCAATTTTTAGAAAATTGTCGTGGTAGCTTTTTTAAAATCTGGGCCGTTAGAGGCATCTAACTTTTAGTAGGTGGCATGAGGTAAGGTTTAAAAAAAAAGGGGAAGGAAAAAAAAAAAAAATCATATTTAGCCCATAGATTTTTATCCAATTTAAAAGGGAATTTATATCTAAAACACTTCAAGTAAGAACTCTAAAATTTTTTAATCTTATGTTTTTTTTTTTTGGTTGGACAATTTACTCCCTGGGTTAATCGAAATGATAATAAAATCCCTGCTATCAAATTTTTTTAACATTCGTTAGTCTGGTCAAAAGGATTTGTTTTACAACATTAAAATATTAATTTTTTAAATTTTAAATCCAAAAATAAAAAATAAAAAAAATAAAAAGAACACACACACACAAAACCCTATAGGGGGTGGCTGCCCACCCCATTTTGTCTGGGGTGGTTTGGACAACCCCATACCAGCCCATGGCTTAAGGGGGTGGCTCGACCACCTATTAGGGTCAAATGCTTAAAAGCAATTTTGAGGGTTTGGCCCTAAGGGGTGGCTGAACCACCCCACTCGTTGTGTGTTTTTTGTTTTTGTTTTTAATTCTTTTTAGATTTAAATTTTAAAATTAAATTAATATTTTAATGAGGTAAAATGGTATGTTTTAATTCAGACTAACGGCTATTAAAAAATTTTGACGGTATGAATTTTATTGTCATTTCAATTGACCCATTGAGTAAATTGTCAAAAAAAAAACCGTAAGGATTAAAAAATTTTGTAGTGCTTACTCAATGTGTTTAGATATAAATTCTCAATTTAAATTTAGTTTATGGGTTTCTAATTTTAAGAAGGGAAATATTAGGTGATCTTTTAGTGTTCTCCTGATGTGTTCCCAACTGTAATGTGTTTTTTAAAATTACGTTGAATTTGAAATTATTATTGACTTTTAATCTATTAGTAATTTTATAAGTCTCATTACAATTGGGAGAACAAATGCGAACACTATAAGAGTACCTACCATTTCCCGCAATATGATTCTTAAGTTTTGCTAAGATTTTTGGGGAAAATGCATTCTACCCATTGAAATTAGACATGTTTTTTAATTCAAACCCCAATATTTAAAATTTTTGAACATACCCTATAAAGTTTAAAAAATTTGCAATTCAAGCATATTTGTAGAATTAGGATTTTCTTATATATATATATATATATTGTAACCCTTAATCATTAGTAGTAAAATATAGCTATAGTTTCCATAGACGTAAGCACCTTGTCAAACCATGTAAATCTGTATATCGATTATCTCTTGATCTCTCTTTTTTATTATATATTATTTATCATTATTGTTCACAATAATAACAGTCGAGTTAGACGGTTCAAGTGAATTCGGATGCACGACAATTCTTAAAATTTACCGTGGTAGCAATAGCAAGAGTCTACGCTGTAAATACACCACGGCATAGACACTCGTTGAATGTATATAATTCCTTTAATGTAATTTAATTTTTATGCTGAATATAATGCCTTTGGTTTCTTGTACGAGGCATGAGGCTATTCAGACACGAGATAGTTATATATGTCGATAGTAAGAATAGTTAGCAGCTTTATGTGAAAAATGGAAATGTGACGTTTTGTTTTGTCTCCAATATATAATGGCTAGAGTATTCGTAAGCAATATTTGTTGTCTAATATAATATATAATAGGAGAATGTTAAGCAGGAAGGCCTAATATAATGACACGTGACATCTTATTTATCTGACAAATATCTATTTTTAAGTTTTAAATTAGAGGGTTTAACAGCTTGACAAGTGTCATTCAATTTATTTTTAATATAATATATAATAGGGAAAAATATAAAAAAACCCTTAAACTACCGGTTGTTTACAATTTAGCCTCTTAATGTTCAAAAGGTGATAAAGTAGCCCCCCAAACTACCAAAATACAATAAAAATGGCACTTATTTTTTTATATTCCTATAATACCCCTATTCTTTTAACAAATAAAATAATAAAATAATTGTAAACAAAACTAAACAATTTTTAAAAAATACAAAAAAAAAAAACAATGAGCTAATAAATAAAAACAAAAAAAAAAAATTTTGGAATAAATAAATATTTGCCCATTACTTTTTTAGTTGGGTTTTTTTACAATTATTTTAATATTTTATTTGTTAAAAGAATAGGGGTATTATAGGAATATAAACATATAAGTGGCCTTTTTATTGCATTTTGGTAGTTTGGGGGGCTACTTTATCACTTTTTTAACATTATGAGGCTAAATTGTAAACGGCTGATATTTTGGGGGGCTTTTTTATATTTTTCCCATATAAGGGGAGAATGTTAAGCAAAAATGCCTAATATTATGACACGTGGCATCACTATTTATCTGACAAATGTCTATTTTTAAGTTTTAAACTAGAGGGTTTAACAGCTTGACAAGTGTCATTCAATTTATTTGACAAATGTTTACTTTCAATTAAACTGTGCATTTAAAACAAAACAAACAATTTAAGAAAATAAACGTTTCTACAAATGAAAACAAACTATTTCTACAAAACAAAACCATAAAACAAAACAAAACCACTAAAACAGTTTCTACCTAATTCAACAACGTACAAACACTCTCTCAAACAGTTTCTACTCTATTAATTTCTCTGGACATAGTAAGTTTATTCTATTCCTTCTAAGTTTATTTAAACAAAATCCCCATTGTTAAAATTTCAATTGTTTTTATATGTTTACAAATTACCATTGTTCAACGTTATTGTTTATGTTAACACTGTCATTTACTGTTATTGTTCGATTTACTGTTATCATTTTTGATAAGTCTATTTGAAAACACGTTTCATTGGTTATAGTTCAAAAATTCCCCTACAAACCCCAGATTAAAAAATGGATATGATTAAGTGGTGGAGTTATTTCCCAATTTCTTTTTTATAAGTTATTTCTACATTATACTTTTTCTACATTTAGGTTTGAAGGCCAAATTTTGAATTATAAGTAATAAATGTTTTAAGATATAATATCTTTAGTCTCACTTTTTATTGTTTGGATTTGAAAATTTTCAAGCCAAGATCGTGACATAATAAAATAAACAGCCCATTTCATTATTATTTTTGCCATGTTTGTGTGAAAAAGGCTAAATTTTCTCTGAATTCTTGGGACTTGGGTCTAAATTCAGCCCTCTATCCCTACAATTGTTGAGTCCATTATAGATTGTGTTGTTAGTGGGTTAGTTAGTTTGTTAGGAGTTATAATAACTAAGGATTGCAGGTTTTTCTTTCTTTTATTATTTTGATTCTTCTTTTTTAACTCATGTATTGGAAAAGACAAACTAATCAAATTATGCACATACTTAAATTTAAAATGAAAATTTTAATTAAACAAAAAAATGATTCTTTAAATTTTTTATTTTTTGAAGGAATTTTTTTATTAAAAAAAAAACGATTTTTTTTAAATGAAAATTTTAATTTTTTATTAAAAAAAATTATTATTGGATTTGTAGAATCATGTGGGTCCCATAAAAATTCAATGATAGATTTACTAATTCAATGTACGATTTTTATCATTTATCTTTAATATAATAGGGGAGTTTTAACTTTTAAATGAAACGGTGGATCACATCACTTCATCAGTTTCCTTTGTATCTTTCACCCTTTTTATCAAATTGCTCTGTCTTTAGCACTCAACCGCCATAAAAAACTGCAAACTATATATACCCGTTTCTAAACGCTGCTTGAACTGTACTTGATTATTGTTCCCTTCTTCGAATCTACCTTTAGATTTGTCAAAACTAAATGCAACAAAACATTGATCCTCTAAAACTCCATTGCACCAAGTAAGTTTAATGTGTTTTAGAATTATTTTAAAATAAGTTTCGTGTTCTATCTCTATAAAAATATCAAGTTCACAATCTCTAAAACTATATGTCGTTTCTTTGTCTCGCCGTATGTTAAATCCGAGTAATATAATTTTTAGTGCGAAGCATGCACGTTGCCACGTTGATTTCATGAAAATCATTGATGCCATTTGTGGTTGCAATAAAGCTTTTTGAACAACCTATGCGATAAATGGAGTTTATTCTACAAATGAAAAAAAAAAAGTTTAAATTGTGTTTTTTATGTTTATAAATTGCCATTTACTATGTGCATTTATTTAAGTTTATTATGATATTTAGTCAGATTGTTTAAATTTCAGTTGTTTTTATTATGTTTACAAATTGCCATTGTTCATTAATGTTATTATTTATGTTAACACTGTCATTAATTGTTATTTGTTCAATTTGCTTTGATTATTTTTTATGAGTCTATTTGAAAACACGTTCAAAAATTTTCATGCAAACCCCAAATTAAAAAATGGCTCAATTCTCAAACCCAAAACATTTTACAATAGTTTTTTAGAATACCCATTTGGGATTTTTTTTGTAGTTTCTACATGGTGTTCTCCATTATCTCAATATTAATTATTCTGAATTGCTTTTGTTTTCCTGTAAAGGTGTCCACAAAATTATGGTCCATTGAAAAATAACAAATTAAATGGATTTCATCACCGCTTTTTTTTGCTTCCTACTTGAAACTTTCTTTTTTTCTTTCTTCATTTATGCATCTACTAATTATTATTATTTTTTTCTCGGAGAAAGTCTACTTAACCTCATCAAATTATCATTCTAATGATAATCTACCCCCCAAACTATCAACTATAACAATTGTCATTAGGATGATAATTTAAAAGGATTAAGTGAATTTTACTATTTTTTTTCTTCTGTCATTTTTAAAAACAAACCCGTGCATGCACGGGTTCCAAGCTCGTTTTCTTAAAAATGTTACATAGGGTTGTTCATATTGTTAATCCGAATGAAAGATAAAATGAGAAATCTGTTAAGAATATGCTTTCTAACACAAAATTAGAAGCGGTCTATCGAACTATACAGTGCACGATAAAATGTACTGCAAGTAAAGCAAATAACAACATAAATAAAAAAAAAAAGGAATCCAATCTAGAGATGCTAGCAGCACAACAAGGTTTTCACCAAAGACAACAGAAGATGAGAGACGTGGTGGCAGTGTGGATAATTTTACCATTAGAGAATCTAACAACAACAATTGTAACTAAAAGACTTCCCTCAACTCCAACAACAAAACTTAGCAGTGGAATAGTAGCATTAGTAGATGGCGGGCGGCGAAAAGTAGTAAGGATGGATTTGATTTTCAAAAATACCAAATCCAAGGATTTCAAGAAGGGAACAGAATCGAGGCTGCGAACGGTTGAGGGAGGGTGGTGACCGTACCATCTGTGGAAAAGGAGGAGATGTACAACAGAGCTGTTAATGCAGGATAAATTGTCAAAGGCGATGGATAGGGCCTCCAATGAGACAAGTGGTGCCTCCAAGAAGGCAATTTTGCCTCAAAAAATGCAGGAAAGAGGGGTGAGAAGGAAGTAGGATTAAAGGGGAAGAGGAGGAAATCGAAACACCCTCCTCCCATGGCTGCCGAAGAGAAAAGGTGGGGATTATTTTAGGAGAGAGAAGAGAGCATTTTGCTCTCTAGCGGGGGATTATTGCTAAGCAATATTTGTTAGAATATGATTTGAGTGGTTAAATTAATCTTCTTCTTCTTCTTTTATTTTTTTAACTGCTTAAGTTTTTGTAATGAAAAATGTTAGGAGTATTAAATTTTTTACCAATTGATAATACTAAGATGATGGAGAGTTTATTCATTGAAAATTATCAAAATAATTAATAAAAAGAAATGCAATAGTACCAATAAATAAGTTATATATAATCTTGATATTCATCTCTTGACAAAAGATTTGGTGCTCTTAGCATTTTTCTTTTATAATAAGTGATGATTTTGAGTAATTTGTTTGGTTTTGTGTATAAGGTGGTTGAATGGTTGTTACCAATAGTTAGCCATGATTAATGTTACAAGGAGGATTAGTATCTTTATAGGGTCTTTCAAATGTGATGTAACTTTTAAATTCATCATTAAATTTGAGATGATCGTAATTGAATTTTGATCTATTAATTATTTTAAGAGTCGCATCATATTTATGAGGACTCAATAAAAATAAAGACTCTAACCCTCAAGGTGTTTGATGAAAGGTATGAGAGAAGAGAAAAAGATCAGAATGCCATCCAAGGCATCAGCTCTCACCTGCATAAAACAATTGGCCTTTTCTTTCTTTTACCCAACCACACACAAAATTCTTTTAAAAACCACACAAACAATTGACATAGGCGAGAGAAACCATCGGGAAAAAGAACATGTCGATGTCGGTGTTTTTAAAATGAAGCAGCATCTTTTTAATGGTCACAACTCACCTGTTTAAACGGAATTGTTTAACAAAGGCACATGATCGGTGTGCCTCAATCTTCAACAGTTCACACTCATTTGTGAATGAGTGAGACACTAGTTTATCATTTTTCACATATTTAAAATGGCCCAGCACCTTGATTAAAGATTGTAGCGGTGGCCAGTAGCAGTAGTACTATATTAATAATACTATCCAATTAAAATAAGCTTGTACTATTGAGTGGCAATGACATTCTTTAAACGCTTGTGCTGCTGTGGGATATGTATAATGTAGTAAAGCCACCGACCCAAGTGTGAAACGGAGAAACACCACGTGGGATTTCGCCAAGTTTATCGAAAGTAGCCGAAACTACTGTACATTTCTCATGCCAACATACATATGTTCATTTCTTTTGCTTCCTTTTGGTGGGGGTACGCCCAATTAGGATTTAAAAAAAAACTAAAGGGAAGAATATTGAAGAAATAAGCTTTTAACTTTAGTTCTAAAATTGAAGAACACGCAACTAGAAGACATGGCGACTGCAGAGAAGAGCCAATTAAATTGGTTACTTTTCACTAGCCTTCACTGGGACTGGAGCAGGCTTAATTGGTACATTAATGTCAAACTTTTGAACTCAGTAGGACCCAAAATGGACCCCTCTAAGCATAAAAAATGCTCAAGAAGAACGCATATGTGGACTTTGAAGTGTGTCTACACTATTTTAAAAATGCAAAATGCGTAATGACATGTGACATGACGTAATAGGCCCTGAAATTGCATTATAAAAGGCCAAGAACTCCTGCTGTTTTCAAACCACCGAAGAGACCAAATATGACTGCCAAATACTGCCTAGTGTTGCTCCTTGGGGTGGTGCTTCTCAGCACTGCCTCAGTACTGGCTGATTACCACGAGCCTTCCAAACACGACCACAATTCTCCAGCCCACAAGCCCCGATCTCCTCCTAAACACAAACCTCCGACCCCACTTGATCAGGAGGAGAAGGAGAAGCCATCCCCTGAACACAAGCCACTTCCCAAGGGTAAAGGAGAGAAGCCTCCGCCGGAGCACAAGCCACCTCACGAGCAACACCCTGGACGCCATTTGCTAGATGAGTCGTATTTCCTTGAAAAAAACTCACCGAGTTTGGATGGAAAAGGTCCCAAGGGTAAGGGAGAGAAGCCTCCACCGGAACACAAGCCACCACACAAGCATCACCCTGGAAGCCATTTGCTCGAGCAGTCGTCTTCCCTTGAAAAAAACTCACCAAGTTTAGATGGAAAAGGTCCTAAGGGCAAGGGAGAGAAGCCTCCGCAGGAGCATAAGCCACCACACAAGCATCACCCTGGACGCCATTTGTTGGAGGAGTCGGCTTCCGTTGAAAAAAACTCACCGAGTTTGGACGGAAAAGGTCCCAAGGGCAAGGGAGAAAAGCCTCCGCAAGAGCACAAGCCACCGCACAAGCATCACCCTGGAAGCCATTTGCTAGAGGAGTCATCTTCCCTTGAAAAAACTCACCAAGTTCAGATGGAAAAGGTTCCAAGGGCAAGGGAGATAAGCCTCCGCAGGAGCACAAGCCACCACACAAGCATCACCCTGGACGCCATTTGTTGGAGGAGTCAGCTTCCGTTGAAAAAAACTCACCAAGTTTGGATGGAAAAGGTCCCAAGGGCAAGGGAGAAAAGCCTCCGCAAGAGCACAAACCACCGCACAAGCATCACCCTGGAAGCCATTTGCTAGAGGAATCGTCTTCCCTTGAAAAACTCACCAAGTTTAGATGGAAAAGGTCCCAAGGGCAAGGGAGAGAAGCCTCCGCAAGAGCATAAGCCACCACACAAGCATCACCCTGGACGCCATTTGTTGGAGGAGTCGTCTTCCGTTGAAAAAAACTCACCAAGTTTGGATGGAAAAGGTTCCAAGGGCAAGGGAGAAAGGCCTCCGCAAGAGCACAAGCCACCACACAAACATCACCCTGGAAGCCATTTGCTAGAGGAGTCATCTTTCCTTGAAAAAAACTCACCAAGTTTAGATGGAAAAGGCCCCAGGGGCAAGGGAGAGAAGCCTCCACCGGAGCACAAGCCACCGCACAAACATCACCCTGGAAGCCATTTGCTAGAGGAGTCGTCTTCCCTTGAAAAAAACTCACCAAGTTTGGATGGAAAAGGTAACAAGGGCAAGGGAGAAAAGCCACATTCTCATGATCATCAACACCACCCTGGACACCCTTCAGTGGAGGATGCCAAAGACTCCCAAAAGGCACCTCGAAAGTTGAAGCCTCCAACTGCGCCCGAAAAGAAGCCGCCGAGTCCCTCTCACAAGCCACCACCCCACAAACCCCCAACCGCTAACTGAGTGCAAACCTGTGTTTGTTTGGTTATATATATATATGGAGAAATAAGAGTGCAGTAGAGTCGTTGTCTTTCTTGTTTGTCACTGTTCTATGCATAGAACAGTTAGTTACTACTTGTAGTGATCTATGTTCATGTTATGTACTCTGTTTTTAGTGTTTGTACTTTGACCTGAAGCTTATGAGCATCCACGTGCATTTATGCGCTTCCTATGTAGAGAATTGTCGCCTGGTACGATTACCTTGTTTTGAATCCTTTTCTTTGCTTCAGCTCCATTTCATCAATTTAGTGTACTTAGGAGAGTATATTTGTCTAAAATATTTTGCCCAAAAAATCAATGAACAATATTATCCTCCTAAATAAATCAAATTAATGAAATAGAGAAGATTATTTTTACTTTTCTATCACATGCAATACTTAGTATTGTTAACTCGAAACCAAATTGTTAATTTAATAATTTGATTTATATTATAAGACTATGATTTTACATATGTAACTTATTTAAATGAAAATAAAAAATTGAATTTACTGTTTAAATTCAAGACATTTGCACTCGTTTTATCTTAAATTATTATTTTGAACAGTCAAAAAATATCAATTTAATAATTTAATTTATATTATAATAAACAAATATTGTTTGCTAGAGGCATATTATACGTTGGAGACCAAAAAAAAAAGAAGAACATTTCCTCTTTTCACCTAAAGCTGCTAACTATTTTTATTATTGACATATATAATATTTATCCCGTGTCTCGGTGGTAAAATCTCATATCTCGTAAAAAAAAAAACCTAATGACATTATACTCAACTGAAAAATAAACTTATTTATATTATTATTATTATTTTCAGAAAAAGTAAAAGGTAATCTTTAAAGTGTTTTTTTTTTTATTATTATTATCAACCAACCCATAATTATCAAGAATCTCAATCCTAAAATCTCGTTCCACATACAAATCTGTTTATATGATTTAATATGTTAGTCAAAACTTAAAAGAATGACTTATATATATAAAAGTAATACATAAAATATTACAAATGCATGAACGTGTCTATATGAAGTGCTAATTTTGCATTTTATATTGCATTAGCACTTTATATAGACACGTCCATGCATTTGTAGTATTTTATTGAGGTATCATCCTACATGGTGGGCTCATATGGAAAGTTCAAAACCAAAAAACAAATCACAAGTGATAAATTTAGGGGAAGATGAGGCCTCACAAGGAGCTTTTGTAGACTTGGAGCGACCAATAGGTCGGAAAGCCGAAAAAGAGAAATGCAAAACCAAAGAAAAAACGAATTCGAGTGTTGTTGCGATACTAAATGACATGAATGGGGATAAGAAGAAGAAAATCAAGCTATTTGAAGAAGCACGTGAACAGGACAAGGAGATGTTTCTTCTTAGGCAAGAGGAAGTGCGCCTTAAGCAAGAGGAATTGTGCCTTCAAGAAAGAACAATTCAATTGAAACAAGAAAGAGAGGAAAAAGAATTTATGTTTATGGATACAAGCCTATTGGATGAAGATGCACAAGAATATGTTCGGCGACGCAAAAAGGCAATCCTTCAAGGTCAAGTTCACAACCCTTGAGGGTCTAAATATCACTCTTTGTTAGTTCTTTTTCTATTTATAGTCATGGGTTTTAACGTAATCTATTTTGAGTATGTATCCAAGAGGTTTAATCATATTTTTTTGTAGCCACTTGAAGGCCTAATTAGATTGGTTAAATTATGCGAAAGACATTGAGAAGATCACTCTTATATAGATTTAATTGACTCTATATAGTTTTTGGAGTAGTTCAGAATGAGCTTTCATATCATTATCTCTTACATGGTGCCTTTCTCTATATAGGGTGTTTTTAATCATTTGTATTGTAATTACTGTCCATTTCTTTTTCTATAATACTCCATTTCTTTTCTATAATCCTTCAAGGTCACATTCTCTTTGTGTTGCTGATGGTATTTGTTGAGGTTAACACCCTTAAACAACTCCAACAATAATAATAAGATTAACATAACAAATATATATATATATATATATATATATATTAGTGCTTGGTACTACCACATTATCAATACTTTTTTTTTTTTAATACTAATACAAAGATAAGGGGCAATTTAAAATACAAAATACTCCTAACAATACAAAACACTTCTAAAAATATAAAAACAATTTCAAAAAACTAGAAGTAGTTACTATGCCTCGCTATGTAGTTGCCATAAGTGCTCGACGAGGTCCAATTGAAGTTGAGAATGAGTTTCTCTATTTCTAATACAATGATGGCGTTGAATGAACTCACTAAAGTCATTTGTAGGTCCTCGTGTCACTGGCTCAGGTGGTTTATTGAGTTGTTCATATTCGAAGTCTTTTGCTTCATCATTATCTCACTCATTTTCAATGATCATGTTACGTAGAATTATGCATGCCATCATAATATCTTTGATCGTCTCAAGGTGAAAAAATTGTACAGGACCATGCATTATTATAAATCGTGCTTGAAGTACTTCAAAGGCACGCTCTACATCTTTACTCGCTGACTCTTGGGCGCAGCAAAGTGCTTTCTCTTATTCCCTTGCGGACAAGGGTGGAGCGAAGGGGGGATGAGAGGGGTCAAATGACCCCCCTCAGCCCAAAAAAAAAAAAAGATTAAGTAGAATTTTTTCCTTCACTCCTAGTTGCCCACCCTCAGATTTATCAGAAAAAATTTATAGTAGGACTGGCATGCAATTTCAAATTTTCTGGTTTATGGCATACAGTTCCAAATTTTCAGATTTGGTCTTTTCTCAAGGAAGAAGACGACATGTGTACTTCAAGAGGTTTTTTGTTTTTTTTTTTAAACCTAAAACGATTCGTTTAAGATGCTAACACACTAAAAAAAAAAAAAAAAATCATGCCGACTAACTCCTTAGCACAAAGTGTGAGGGGTAAAAAGGGTAGGGTCAAGTTACGTACCTAGGAGTCTGTGCTTTAGTTGCCTAGGTTTACATGTAAAAGGGCTTACTTTCTTATCATAAAAAAATAACAATAATAAATAATAATACAAAAAAAAAAAGTAAAAAAAGAAGAAGTTAAGTATTAGTGAAATTCTTGTAGGGCTCCACTACTTAACCTATATAGAAGTAGTGTGAACTGTGAAGGGAGGCTGAATAGTTCGAAAAGTAATTTGCCGTTCATAATTACTTTCAAAATTGAACTGCAAATTGTTGAATCCCTTTGTCCTCATAATTGGTCAATTTTTTCTTCTTTAAAACAATTGACAATTCAAATACAGTAGAAAGGCGGGTACAATTGAACAAAAAGTCGCATTTTTTTCTAACAATTTTTCTTTCTCCAAATGTTTAAGGTACATAATCAAAATTTTATATTATTTTTTTTTTCAATTCATTATTAAATGATAAAAATGTCTCTTTATTTTATATTTAGATTGGTCTTTTAAATTAATTGTTATATATATATATAGTTTTTGTTACATATCTTAATTGTATGAAATATATATTGTAGTTATTTGAGAATATGGAAAACAACAATGATTCCATTGAGGTCCAATCAAATTCTAAACGTGCTCATGTCGAAGTAGATTTAGTAAATTTGCCAATAGATCCTTGCTTAAGGAAAAAAATTTATGATTGTCATATTAATGATAGAGACCAAATCCGAAGAACATATTTACAAAAAAAAACTTTCCAACCAGTTAACTATGATTTTCCAAAAATAGAATTTGGAAAAACATGGCGTCGTTTTAATCCAGCATGGTTCAAAGAATATGATTGGTTGGAATACAACATTTCAGAAGATGCTGCATATTGCTCATATTGTTATCTCTTCAAACAAGACACTGGAAATCAAGCAGGAGGAAACTCGTTTGTTACTGAAGGGTTTAGAAATTGGAAGAAGAAAGAGAAATTACAGAGTCATGTGGGGGCTCATAACAGTGCACATAATCAAGCTCAATGAAGATGTGAAGTTTTGTTAAATCAAAAACAAAACATTCTAACATTTTTTGACAAGCAATCAGATCAGCAGAAAAAAGAATATAGAACTTGTTTGAATGCATCGGTCGATTATATTCGCTTTTTACAGCAACAATGATTAGCATTTCGGGGCCATGATGAATCTAAAGAGTCAAGTAATCAAGAAAATTTTCATAAATTGTTGCGGTTTCTTGCGAAACATAATGAAGAAATTGACAAGGTAATCTTAGAAAATGCTCCTGAAAATCATCAAATTACCGTCCCAAACATTCAAAAAGAAATAGCAAATGCTGTTGTAAATGAAACTCTAGATGCTATTCTAAAAGATCTTGAAGACTCGTCATTTGCTATCTTAGTTGATGAATCTTGCGATATATCTGTCAAAGAACAATTGACAATCATTTTGCGTTATGTTGATAAGCGGGGGCGTGTGATTGAACGCTTTTTAGGCATTACACATGTTAACAATACTATAGCTGCAGTATTGAAAATGACAATTGAGTCAATACTTAGCAAGCATCATTTAAGTATTAGCAGATTGCGAGGACAATGATATGATGGAGCTAGCAATATGCGAGGAGAGTTGAATGGACTTAAAACACTTATTTTGAATGATAATTCATCTGCCTATTATGTTCATTGTTTTGCACATCAACTTCAACTGACTTTAGTTGCTGCTATTAAAAATCACATCCAAATTGCAACATTTTTTAGTTTGGTTAATAGTATTTTTAATGTTATTGGAGTATCATGCAAACGACAAACGTCGTGATGCACTTCATGAAAAATGAACTGGTGAAGTTGTGGAAGCACTACGAAATAATGAAATTTCTACTGATCATGGTTTGAATCAAGAAATTAATCTAAAGAGACCTGGAGATACACGATGGAGTTTTCATTATGGTGCAGTTGTTAGTTTTATTCTTATGTTTTCTTCTGTCATCGAAGCGATTGAAGATATTGTGAAAGATGGTTTATATTCTGAACAAAGAGCAGAAGCAAATATACTAATTCAATCGCTCCAGAATTTTGAATTTACTTTCAATTTACATTTGATGAAAAGTGTTTTAGGAATTACAAATGAGTTATCTCAAGCATTACAAAGAAAAGATCAAGATATTCTGAATGTAATGAAGTTGGTTGAAGTTTCAAAGCAGCGTTTACAGGCTATGAGAGAAGATGGGTGGAATTCTTTATTGGAAGAAGTTTATGGATTTTGTACCAACAACAATATTATTATTCCCAATATGGATAATTTGTACCAACCTCGATTACAACGAAAAGCTCAAAGCATGAAAAATTCACATCATTATCGTGTAGAGCTTTATTATACTATTATAGACATGTAACTCCAAGAACTTAATAGTCACTTTAATGAGGCAAATTCTGAATTATTACATTGTGTTGTGTGCTTAAGTCCAGATGACTCATTTGTTGCATTTAATAAAGAGAAATTACTTCGTCTTGTTCAATTTTATCCAAATGATTTTTCAATAGTTCAACTTACTACTTTGAACAACCAACTTGAAATATATATCATTGATATGCGTTCTAGTGAAGAATTTGCACCACTCAAAGGGATTAAACAACTTGCTGAGAAGATGGTAGAGATAAAGAAAAATATCGTGTATTCGTTGGTGTATTCATTGGTGACATTGTCATTAATTTTGCTAGTTGCGACAGCAACCGTTGAAAGAGCATTTTTAACAATGAATATTGTTAAAAATCGTTTACGTAACAAAATAGGAGATCAATGGATGAATGATTGTCTGGTCATGTACATTGAGAATAATATATTCAAGACTATCATTAATGAAAAAATCATGCAACGATTTTAAGGTATGAAGACTCGCCGATGACAATTAAATAAATTAACTATAGGCGTGACACAATAAATTGTAAGTTACATTATATGTTTTAAATAATAATTTAGTTTTGTTGAATTATTTATTACAATAATTATATATTTTTAATATTTTTATTTAATTTTTTATGATATTACATGACCTTCCTGACCCAAAATGCTGGCTCCGCCATTACTTGCGGAGATGAAATTGTTTTCACAAATGTTGCCCATTGCGGATATATGCCATCAACAAGGTAGTATCCCATTGTATAGTCATGACTATTAATTGTGTAGTTGACAGGAAGAGTACGTCCTTCAGCAAGGTCAGAAAATATAAATGACCTTTCTAGCACATTTATATCATTATGAGACCCAGGTAACCTAAAAAAAGCGTGCCATATCCAAAGATCATATGAAGCCACTACTTCCAAAATAATAGTTGGCTCGTGGAAATGGCCAGTATACATACCTTGCCATGAAGTCGGACAATTCTTCCATTTCTAGTGCATGCAATCAATGCTCCCCAACATGCCTGAAAATCCACGATTTTCGCCATCTGCTGGTAATTTAGCGATGTCTTGACTATTGGGTGACCTTAAGTATTCTTAAAAAAAAAATGAAATCACTGCTTTGACAAACATTTTTAGACTCTCTATTACTGTGGCTTTTCCAAGCTTCAAGTATTCGTCCATTAAATCAATCGCAACACCATATGCAAGCATCCTAATTGCAGCAGTAATCTTCTAAAGGGAAAAACAACCGAGTCTTCCAGAACCATCTCTTTTTTGGACAAAATAAGTGTCGTGACTTTCCACCGCACATTGAATACGTTGAAAAAGAGGACGACTCATCCGGAACCTCCTTTGAAAATATTTGTGAGGATATAATGGTTTTTTAGAAAAATAGTTGCATAAAAGATCTTTATGAGCTTGCAAGCGATCACGCCAGATGAACTTGCGATGTTGTTTAGAACAACCATTTGATGTTGATATTTCTTCTTCCATAGCAAGTTTTGCTATTATCTTCAACTCTTCATCAGAGTCTGACTCGATAAGACACATTTTATGAACAAGAGAACAATCCATAAAGACAAAACAAAGATTGAAAGTAAAGGCATTTTTATTACAAATTGCCAAGAACAGAGATACGTTGAAATGGGTTGTAGACCAATTTTAAACCAAGTCTTAAATAAATAGTGTAAATGCATTAAATTAAAGTGGTTGACACATTAGTTTATTGATTGCCTTGATTCATTGATTGCCAATTTTTTTTTTGAGAAGAAATAAATTCTTATTCATATTCCAATAATCAAGAGTACAAGAAACTCCTCTTAGTACAGCTCAAGAATAATAAAATACATCCCATGTCCCACCTTCCTCACTCTCCCTAATGGAATTCAAACAACAACAAGAGCCTACCACAAAGGCTATCCAAGTTGCTGCCCCCCTTAGGTTTTTCGAGCAAGTAAGGTAGGAAGCATGTCAAGCATTGGCAGTAGAAAATTCCAAAACAGCATTCTTAGCTTGTTGGACCAAAATTGTCGGGTAAGTGAAGAGACCCCCATGAACGACCTCATTCCTCCAGAACCATACCCGTCATGCTATACTCACAAACAGGTGTAGTTCATCTCCATCACACATCCAAAACATCTCCTCCACTACCCCACGGAACTTTGGACCATCAAGCGAGCTTTTTTGGAACTTTTTAATACTCCCACTCCATACGTCTACGTCTCTCGCTGAGGGGCAACTCCACAAGATGTGAAAACTCATCTCCTCCTCAAGAGCACAAATGGGGCATAATGCATCCGTAGTTACCTTCCTCCTATATAGACATTCTTTAGTAGGTAAAATGTTGTGACATGCCCACCATAAGAAGTTTTTCTCCACATTAGGGATGGGTAATTTCCATAACCGGCCCCATACATCGTCTCAGCCCCCTGTGATGAACTCTCGAGTTGCACTTGCCTGGCACGTCGCATAGCCCCATGGTACGCAGTTTTAACTGAGAACACATCGTTTGGCGTATCCTTCCAAATAACCACGTCTTCTCTTTGAAGATTAAGATGAATTTTTAATATGGCCTTTACCTCTTCCTCAGAGAATAATCACTCCGGCTTTTCTTTGTCCCATGCACGTCGGTCCCTATCAATTAATTCCGCCACTTTCGCCTGGCCATCTACACCCCTTGGCACTGAGTGAATAGCAAATGTTGTTGGTATAGGAACCCATCTATCTCCCCAAATTCTTGTATTTTCCCCATTGCCAATTTTGCAAAAAAGCCCTTCCTTGAGAATATCACTTGCTCCCAATATACTACGCCACGCATATGATGGATTGGTGCCAATTTTCGCCTCTAAAATTGAGCTTTGTGCATAATACTTTGCCCTCATAATCCGAGATACAAGGCTGTCTGGCAACCTCCAAAGCCTCCAACATTGTTTTGCTAGAAGCGCCTTATTGAAAAAATTAAAATCTCGAAACCCCATACCTCCTTTTGATTTTGGGACCCCCAATTTGCTCCATCTCATCCAATGTATGCTTGATGAACCCCACCAAAATTGTTGCATGAGTGAATTGATTTTGGAGCACAGAGTTTTGGGAAGTATGAAGACATTCATACAGTACGTCGGGATGGCTTGTATCACCGCTTTTAATAGAATTTCTTGCCCTGCTTGTGATAGGAATCTCAGTTTCCAATCTTGTAGACGCTTCCAAACTCTATCAATTATGCCTTTGAATTCTTTTGTCCGGGATTTCCCCACCAATGCCGACAATCCCAAATACGTGTCATATCTTTGTGAACTCGGAATTCTGGACTCAACAAGAATTTTTTCCCGAGTCTCCTATGAGGTATTGCGGCTGAAGAAAATTGCAGTCTTCAAATTATTTAATTTCTGACCCGATGCAAGTTCATATTTCTTCAATAAATTGGACAAACGACTCCAATGGCCCATATCTACTCTATAAAAGAGTAAGCTGTCGTCAGTAAAAAACAGGTGATTCAAGCGAGGGCTCCTTTTTGAAGTAGGAACCCCCTCCAAAATGCTTTCTCTATCTGCCTTTACCATAGCTGAACTCAACACTTCCGCACAAATCAAAAATAAATACGGTGATATTGGGTCCCTCTGTCTAATTTCCCGAGTAGGAGTTATTTTACCCGTCGGTATCCCATTCACCAAAATAGAATAGTGAGCCGATGTTACACACATCATAATAAGTTTTATCCAATTTGGATTAAAACCCATTTTTTCCATCACCGACTCCAAAAAACCCCACTCTACCCTGTCATAGGCCTTACTCATGTCAATTTTGACCGCCATGTAACCCTTTTTACCTTTCATCCGTGTGTGCATCGTATGTAGGGTCTCGTAGGCCGCCAAGATGTTATCAGTAATCAGTCGATCCGGAATAAACGCACTCTGATAGGGAGATATAATGTGGGGTAGTATCACCTTCAACTGGTTAGCAAGTACCTTTGATATAATCTTATACATGACATTACATAAACTAATCAGTTGAATATCCGTCACACAAGCAGGATTATTCAACTTAGGTATAAGTGCAATATAAGTTGAATTTAAATCACTATCATGGTAGCATTGTTGAGAGAGTATAGGATAGCTTTGCAAACCTCAGGTCCCACAATATCCCAATGCTTCTGAAAAAAACTTGCATTGAAGCCATCCGGTCCAGGTGCTTTTAGGGGAGCCATTTGAAACAAGGCACTCTGAACTTCGTCTAGCGTGAATGGCTACAACAACGACTCGTTCATTGCTTCGGAAATCCGTACATCTAGTCCTTCCAAGCATTCATCATAATTAGAATTCCCACTGGCCTTGAACAAATCAGAAAAATAATTTTCAAAAGCTCCCCCAATGCCTTCTTGGTTCACCCATACTTCACCATTCTCATCGCGAATTTGCTCTATTTTGTTAATCCTCCGGCGTTGGCTCGCGCATGCATGAAAAAATTTTGAATTGCGATCTCCATGTTTGAGCCAATCCAACTTTGCTCTTTGCCTCCATTTTAGATCCTCTTGCTCCAAATTTTTTTTTAAATCTGTTTGAAGCCCTCCAACCCTCTCCACATCCAACTCATTATCTGCATCATGTAAAAGAGCCAGCTATGTGCTTTGTTCAGCAAAGTGCTGTTGAGGGCCTTCTAATTCCTCATGCTGCCAACGTGTCAATGCCCTTTTACACTCATCCATCTTACCCCCCAAATGATGCCACGGGTCTGCACCATTTCGTTGGACTATCTCCCACGAATTAGCCACTAATTCACGGCATTTTGCATGTACATCCCAGCCAGCTTCATAACGGAATTTCCTTGGGTGTTTGAGCTAAGAAAATTGGCCCTTCATTGACACAAAAATAGGTAAATGGTCTGAGCATAGAGACACCCCAACCATTACCTCCATTCCGTGATGCAATTGACACCAATCTCCATTAGCCACCACTCTATCTAGTCTCTCTTTTGTGAAATCAGCACCTTCTCTACCATTATTCCACGTATATTTAGGTCCCCAAAATCCCAAGTATGACAAACCACATACCTCCAAAGTATTTTGAAAGTTTTCCATTAAGCCCCTTTGTCTTCGGCTTCCCCTATATTTCTCATCGGCACTTAGAATTTCATTGAAATCACCTAGACAAACCCATGGAATTGGGTCCATCCGGGAAATATAATGTAACAAGCTCCATGCTTCCGGTCTCTTGCTAGGATCCGGATGCCCAAAGAACCCAGTCAATTTCCAAATTGGTTTATTTGGGGAAGAGCACACCTTTGCATTGATATGTCGACGACTGTAGTTTTGAATTTTCACCCCTCCATCAACCGTCCAAAGTAGAGCCAAACCGCCACTCTTGCCCACACTATCAACTGCAAACATATTCTCAAACCCCAATTGAGCCCGCACCCTTTCCATTTTATCTTTATGTAACTTAGTTTCCATTGAGAAAACTATGTTGGGTTTCTTATTTTTCACCAGACAGCAAAGCTCCCGAACCCCGTGATTGCCAATTGAATGCATTACAAAGTTGGTTCATTCATTTATTGAAAAATGGTTCAAATTCATACCAATTCTAATTCATTAAGATAACGGACATTTTCTTTTGAAGAAAAAAAAAAAAAAGGTATTAACCCCAATTTATTATTGTTTGTACCATATAATTTGTCGGATACAATAAATAGAGTGTGCATCCCTGATAAGTGCTGAATGTTGCACATTCAAGCCCCTTAACTCACATTTGTTAATTCCTTAGCATTATTATTTGTTTGATTTTGTGTTGTTTTTGTGTTTTCAGGTATTTAATAAAGATGCAAGAAAAACCATTAAATTTGGGTTTAAAGCACAATTTGAGTGGACTTAGAAGATATGATTAAGCTTAATCAATCACAATAGAGGATAGATATGATGTGGTTAAGTTTAATTATAACAAGAAAAGGATAAAATCGGAATTTCTCCACTTTGAGTCAAAATCGGATCAGATAGAATTTCAGATTTTGAATACGTCTCAGTATTTTGACCATAACTTTCAGCTCAAATATCGGATTGAGGTGATTCCAGCGGAATTGGAAATATAATTCAATTTTCTACAAATCATGCTGAAATAGGATTTTCCTAAATCGGACTCCCACTATGCCAAAATCGCCCCGCAAGTGAAGGAGGCAAATCTAGACGAATCATTTTCCCACTTGTACATGGATTGACTCCTAATTCAACTAGGAGAATGAATTCCGATTTTTCTAGGTTTACTAGGGCTTCTAGGACTTGTTGCTCCCTATAAATAAGCCTCTATGCTTCAAGAGAAGATATACTTAGTTTTAGACTTAGTTTTAGACAGAAAATATTTCTTGGAGGCTTAGTGGAACTTAGAAGATCATGAGCGGCTAAACCCCCTTAGTGGGGTATCGATGTAAACCCTTTCCAAGCACAATGGTGATTATATTTGATTTCATTTAATTCAATTTATGTATGTTGATTGCATAACTGTGAGAATTGCAACTTTAGATTTATGTTCTTAATATTCAATGCAATTGTTATTCAATTCAAATTCAATATTTGCAAAATTCTATTCTTGTCTTAGAATTATTTTTTTTATTGAACTCAAATCAACCTTATTTTCTGTGATTATGGGGATTGATGGTTATACAATGGGTTTCAATAGACATATGATTAATAGGATTAAGATAGGCCATGCCTAGGGAGGACGGGTCGTACTACATCCTAGTTTAGTGTAATTTAGATAGACGATCCGTGCCAACCGAAGATGGGTTATGCAATTCCATTGATTGTATGAAAACTTATTAAGGGATTTTATAGTTTATGCCTAGGAAAGACGGGTCGTGTCGCATCTTAGTGGTTAGGTGGACGATCCGTGCCAACCGAAGATAGATTATCCTTATCCCTTGATATTGTATTTTCTTGTTCTTTATAACATGCATATTCTGAGTTTCTGGAATTAGATATGGTTACCATTGTTGTGCGGATCGTGGTGAAGTCGGTACCTTACTTTTCCCTCTCATATATTTACTTTTAATCTTACGTTTACTTTTATGCATTTCAAATTCACAAACAATCAAAAATCTTTTTTGTTGACTAGGTTAAAATTAGTTCTTTGAATTTAATAGCAAAACCCTTACAGTCCTTGAGGTTCGACACCTCAATATAGCCCTATCCTACGGGATTCATCCTATTGCGAGTGGTATTTTTATTATTGATAAATTTGGTCACAAATTTACCACATCAATTTTTGGCACCGTTGCCGGGGACTGTTTAATAGTTTTGTTATTAAATTTTAGAGATTAAGTTTAGCTTAATTTTTATTTTAGTTGTTTTTTTTCGTTTCTTTATTTTCAATTTTGGATTTTAATTTTCTTTTCAAGTTCACGTGCTCTGCAGTTCCACTCTCTTCAGAATCGCGATCGATCGCATCTCGTGTGATCGTCAGCGATTCTGAGCTCAGCGTTGTTCCCCTCTTCGGCAGATTAACGTCATCATCGGTCGATCGTTCGCCTCTGATGACCTTCGCAGCTCCATTCCGGCAGAGGGCCGCGTGAGTTTTAGTTGTAGTTTTTATTTTTATTTTATTTTATTATTTTATTTAGTTTAGTTCATGTGGGAAACATTCCAACACCCCATGGACCATGTTCATATTGCAATAGTCCTTACCATCATGTTAGAAATTGTCCCATCGGGACAATTTTCTAATTATTCTTTGAGCATATGAACAGCCGTTCTCTAGGAGGGAATGACTTTTATTCTGATTCTTATAACCCGGCATGGAGTAACCAGTCTAACTTCTCGTGGCAAGCTCAAGATCATGGAAGGTATGCTCCACAAGGTCATGAACTGCACCATCAGCCATATTCGCAGTTCAATGATCAATCCTATTCCCCTCAATATCAAGCAACTCCACAACAAATACCAGGCCGCACCCCCTTCTCGGTATGATTCAAATTTTGAAGACCGAATGCTGCAAATGACGAGTAATATGAGGGACAGGATAAATGACTTGGCGGACAAGATGACTCAGACAATAAACTCTCAATCTGAACCCATTGTCAAGATAGAACCTTACGAAGAGGAGCCATCTCCCATCTATTGGCTTCCACAACAAGAATTTCATTGTTGAAGAATCCATTGCCAAGATAGAAGCAAAGCATCAACCATCCCAATCCTAATGAACACTACATGGTATATGAGAGTACTTATCCTGAGCAAGCTATCACCACACTGAGGAGTGAAGAAGTGGTCGAAAACCACTTGGAAAAGAAAAAGGAGGAGGAAATTGAGGCCCCACAGGATCTACTTCGGGAAAAATGCAAGGAAGTGAGCGTTGAGGCTTCTTCACCATCAATTCTTATTCCCGAGGCGCCATATGAGCTCCGAGCCCTTATTCCAGGTAATCTAAAAATTTCATTTTTAGATATAGGTGACACTCTCCCAATCATTAGTTCTTATGACTTACCAATAGGTCAAGAGAGTAAACCGTTAGGGCTGTTAGAAGAGCAAAAAGAGACCATTGAGGTAGAAAAATTCCATGAGTATTCTCCTCATTTTACTCCAGTTCATGATTCCCTACCGGATGAGAAACTGTTTGAGAATACTCAGAGGGATATACCTCAATATACAAAAATTCAAAATTACCTGTCTATAGGTAAAATCCATTCTCTATGGTCCAAGAGAAGAAAAGATTGGTGTTTCAAATTTAAACTTATGGGTCTGAGAACACTGAGCACATCAAGGATGTGGATTCCGCTGATTTGGTGGATTCCATATATTTCGACTACATGAGTTAGCTTCATAGGATCAAGCGTAAACCCTGTGCGCTTGACTCCTCACTTCACCAGGGTACATGATCTCCATCCAGGTATTTTATCCATTGTTGTCCATTCTTTGTTAATTTCGTGGTTCACTCAATTGGGGAATGGCATTCTGAGGAAGCGAATGATCGCACTTCCTAGGGCGATCGTTCGCAGAACTCTCCTCCAGAGTGCCAAACCTACTGAGGAAGCGAACGATCGCACCTCCTGGGGCGATCGTTCACTCCCTCGCCAGGCGTACAAGGGCGCACGTTCGTCCCCAGCCCGTACCCACACCAACACTCAAGTGCGCGTCACCCTTGGCGATCGTTCACTCGAGGAGAATGTCTCACGTGACTTATTTAGGTCACTTTTCCCTTCCCCCATCACTTTTACAACAATGTTGCACTTGATTGTTCTTGGTTGGAGTATCAATTTTTTCGTGACATGTGTTTTTGGATACAAGTTTGGGGGTATGATATACCCACATCTGCTCACTCGGTACTCCTATACCCTTCACCTCATTTTTCAGTTCTGTACATATATTGGGGACAATGTATGATTCAAGTTTAGTATGAGAGACACATTTACACACACTTGTCTTGTTTTGAAAGAAAAAAAAAAATGCATGTTCATGTTGTCCTTAAATTTTGGTTGACCTAAAATTTGTGATTTGATTTCATCGTGAGCTTAAAAGTTTGAACACATGATCGATGTTGGATTTTTTAGTTTGTTACTTGCTTTAGGCAATTGAGAATTCACATGTTTGATCTGCTCTGACACAAGCACATTAGCACATGATTGGTGGGGTATAACATGTAGGTTTAATGTGTATGTTTCTATGTTTTGGGTGACACTGGGTGACTTATTGGTTGGATACATTGGCATAAATAAATAAAAAATAATAAAAATTTGACCATTGATAAACTCTTCATTGAGTAACTGGGCCTCTTGCCTTAAAGCAGTGAGTGCTCACGTCAAAAGATGAGGAGCTTTGATGTGGTTAAATTTATATATAAAAAAAAAATGAAATGATGATAATCATTGATGAATTGTTCACTAAGTAACTGGACCTCTTGCCTCATTAAGCATTGAGCGTTCACGTCAAAAGGTGAGGAGTTTTGATGTGGTTAACATTATGGCTAGTTTAGTTTCGTAGCCTTTTTGACTTGAGTTAATAAGTCCTTAGGGGTGTCTCTACACCTAATGCCCTAAAACCATTTGGTTTGGGAGTCATTGGCTCAACACTCACTACATAGGTCAATTAGAAAGCTTAAGGGAACTAAGCAGTGCAGAGCCTAATAAAAATAAATAAATAAAATAAGAAAAGTATGCCATTGTCGTTCATTCTGATAGGACTTCCAGTGAATCTTGAGATATTGAGACTTTGCATATTGAATTTATTTGAAAGCTTCATAGTCTTGTGCTAGTTCACTTTACACGCTTTGAACTTGTGATGCCTTTGCGTAAGTAATTAGACTTTAATTTCCAATTCATTGTGAAGATGGAGTTTAATCTTTTAAGCTTGTTAATGAATGAAAATCATGGTTTTGAGTGATGCTTTAATTTTGGATAACATGAACTGTGCATAATGTTTGTGGGTATCATTTTGGAAAACCCTCACGAGACTCCACTGCCCTCTAGGGAATTCCTAGGGTTTAAAAGGCTTGTTGCATATGCTAAATGCAACCGTACATCCCACGAAAGCTGGATTTATCTTTATGTTTTTTTTAGTTTATTTTCTGTTTTGTATTGCTAAGGGACTAGCAATATGTAAGTTTGGGGGTGTGATAAGTGCTGAATGTTGCACATTCAAGCCCCTTAACTCACATTTGTTAATTCCTTAGCATTGTTATTTGTTTGATTTTGTGTTGTTTTTGTGTTTTCAGGTATTTAATAAAGATGCAAGAAAAACCATTAAATTTGGGTTTAAAGCACAATTTGAGTGGACCTAGAAGATATGATTAAGCTTAACCAATCACAATAGAGGATAGATATGATGTGGTTAAGTTTAATCATAACAAGAAAAGGATAAAATCGGAATTTCTCCACTTTGAGTCAAAATCGGATCGGATAGAATTTCAGATTTTGAACACGTCTCAGTATTTTGGCCATAACTTTCAGCTCAAATATTGGATTGAGGTGATTCTAGCGGCATTGGAAAGATAATTCAATTTTCTACAAATCATGCTGAAATAGGATTTTCCTAAATCGGACTCCCGCTACGCCAAAATCGCCCCGCAAGTGAAGGAGGCAAATCTGGACGAATCCTTTTCCCACTTGTACATGGATTGACTCCTAATTCAACTAGGAGAATGAATTCCGAATTTTCTAGGTTTACTAGGGCTTCTAGGACTTGTTGCTCCCTATAAATAAGCCTCTATGCTTCAAGAGAAGATATACTTAGTTTTAGACAGAAAATATTTCTTGGAGGCTTAGTGGAACTTAGAAGATCATGAGCGGCTAAACCCCCTTAATGGGGTATCGATGTAAACCCTTTCCAAGCACAATGGTGATTGTATTTGATTTCATTTAATTCAATTTATGTATGTTGATTGCATAACTGTGAGGATTGCATCTTTAGATTTCTGTTCTTAATATTCAATGCAATTGTTATTCAATTCAATTTCAATATTTGCAAAATTCTATTCTTGTCTTAGAAATTATTTTGCTATTGAACTCAAATCAACCTTATTTTCTGTGATTATAAGATTGATGGTTATGCAATGGATTTTAATAGACATATGATTAATAGGATTAAGATAGGCCATGCCTAGGGAGGACGGGTCGTACACACCCTAGTTTAGTGTAATTTAGGTAGACGATCCGTGCCAACCAAGATGGGTTATGCTATTCCATTGATTGTATGAAAACTTATTAAAGAGTTTTTTAGTTTATGCCTTTTTATAGTTTATGCCTAGGAAAGACGGGTCGTACGCATCTTAGTGGTTAGGTGGACGATCCGTACAACCAAGATAGATTATCCTTATCCCTTGATATTGTATTTTCTTGTTCTTTATAACATGCATATTCGAAGTTTCGGAATTAGATATGGTTACCATTGTTGTGCGGATCGGTGAAGTCGGTACTTACTTTTCTCTCTCATATATTTACTTTTAATCTTACGTTTACTTTTATGCATTTCAAATTCACAAACAATCAAAAATCTCTTTTGTTGATTAGGTTAAAATTAGTTCTTTGAATTTAATAGCAAAACCCTTACAATCCTTGAGGTTCGACACCCTCAATATAGCCCTATCCTACGGGATTCATCCTATTGCGAGTGGTATTTTTATTATTGATAAATTTGGTCACAAATTTACCACATCAATCCCTACATGTAAAAGGAACACTAAAAGCAAATCAGACAACTTTACAAGAATTGAAGATTGTATGATAAATAAAGAAAGATTTGCTGTGATTGCATTGATAAATAAAGAAAGATTTGCTAGCAACATCAATTCTAATTCATCAACATTAATTCACGTGCATTCCCTTTTTCTCAAATACACAATTGCATAAATGGGTTGGAGGATGAAGCTCTCTCTTCCAACTTCGAAAAACCTAATGGGGGCAACAATGGGTGCAGCCTTTGTGGTGGCGCTAATTGCTTGTTTGTAATCTGTTAGGGAGAAGTTGGATCTTTGGCCACCGATTCTATTGTTGAAATAATTTTTCCAGTCCTCAAATCTGGGAAAGTGTGTTGGGGAATTATTTTATTTCCTCGAAATCTTCTAGAAATCTCTCAATTTCTCTCTAGGTTTTAGCCTAGTAGAGAAGGCTGAGAAGAGGCTCTCGACAGAAAGAACAGAGATTAAGAATGGTATTTGCGGGGGCATGGTAACAAGCTGGAAACGAAAGGCCAGAGAAGAACAAGAGGAGGTGGGTGAGCTATCAATACCAGCTCATGGAGCACGCAAAAAACGGAAATTGAATGGGAAAAAAAACTTGATAGTAGAGACTTTGGAGAATACCCCAACAAAGAATTTGGAGTCTAATGAAAATGGTTCGGGATTGGCGGAGACTGTGGAACAGCCCCGCCAACCGATATGAAAATTATAAGTTGGAACTGCCGAGGGCTTGGGAACCTTCAGACAGTTCGTGAACTTCATCGTTTGGTGAAGCAAAAGAAACCCATTTTGGTCTTTCTCATGGAGACCAAGTTACGTCATGATCGTATGGAAGCTATCCAACGAAAATTGGAATTCCCAAACATGCTTGTTGTCGATTGCGTAGGGAAGAGTGGAGGTTTAGCTCTCCTATGGTATGAGGGAGTAATGCCGGAAATCCAAAACTATAGTCACTGTCATATAAATGCAGTGATTCGTTGTTCAGAAGGAGAGGCTCCATGGAAATTCACCGGTTTTTTCGGCAATTGGATGCTGCAAAAAGACATAAAGCTTGGGCTTTGATGAAGCATTTGGCCGGATTATTGCCAATACCGTGGGTTTGCATAGGCGACTTTAACGAGATAACAATGCAATTGGAAAAGTGGGGTGGAAGGGGAAGGGCAAATAGCCAAATGATAGCATTCTAGCAAGCTCTTGATTTTTGCGACTTAACGGACTTGAGGTTTAGTGGACCCAAGTTCACATGGAGTAATTGCAGAGATAATTCAGATTTCACAAAAGTTTGCCTGGACAGGGTGTTGCAAACAATGAATGGAGGAATTTATTTCTGTCAGCTGAAATTTTAGTGGAGGTGGTCCCTTGCTCGGATCACTCTCCTCTAATATTAGGTTTGATGGAGGTGCCGAAGGGCAGATTTGGAGGCACTCGATTCAGGTATGAGGAAAAGTGGAGAATGGAAGATGGTTACTACGGAATCATGGAAGAAAATTGGGCAGCTAGATTGGTAGGGGAGGGGAATGATTGGGAGAATTTTACTTCCAAGCTCAACCTGTGCTGACAAGGCTTGATGAGTTGGCAGCGTAGTAAAAGAGAACCCATGCAAAAATCTATTGCATCTTTGAAGAAAAAACTCACTAAAAAGATGATTGAATATAATATCTTTTCCGAGATATTCATTGACACTTTTTTGAGCAATTTAAACATTATAGCAACATAATTTAAATTCTAATAACTATAATTGATATAAATTAAGAATAAAAGAATAATACCTAACACTCTCCCTTTTAAGTAGCTCAAATGCTTATTGCTAAAATATATATTTCTTACTATTCTACTCTAGTGCTAGAGAGAGTAATTTTCTATGATTTGAAAAACAAGCATCGCACAGCTAAGTAAAACTTTAGAATTTTGTAGAATGTGCAAGTGGTCGTAGCTCCCTTCACTATACATATATTATTTAATGGGAAATTAGCACTTCATATAGACACGTCCATGAATTTGTAGTGTGTGTATATATATATATATATTTCTTATTACATTAAACCAATCAAACTAATTAAATTATTTATCACACTAATACTATTATTACTACTAGCTTTTGGGCATCTAATTAGGTAAATCTTGAATGTCAAATAATTAATAATGCGAATCAGAGCTAGTTCTAACTGTCTATTTTTTTTTTTCAAATTGAGAATATTAAATTAGATATCAAATATATTTTCTTAATATTTGATTTAACTTGAAACTAAAATTTATACTGGAGCATTCTTAGTCATCCTATTAAATTCCTTGGATGTTACATCATATCCTCCAATCCTTACTGAAATTTCATCATCAAAATTTAAATGCAATAGTAATATCTCTGCATGCTTATAACTTGAATATACTCAAATATAGTTATAGCATCAATTACCTATTTGTACTCAAGCATGCTTAGTTGGAGATTGAGGAATCTCATTCCAACTCATAGAACTATCTGCAGGATTATGTCCTCATCATCTTCTTTTCCTTTTTGAGTCCATCCTCAATCAGATAGGGGTATCTGTTTTTCATTTCTTATTCTAGCTCTCATGAAGCTTCTTCTATGCCATGATTTCGCCATGATACTTTTATGAGCGAAATAGTCTTTGTTCTTAGTTGTTGCTCCTTGTGATCCACGATTTCAATTGGCATTTCCTCACAAGTTAAGTTTTCTTGAATATGTAGAGGTTTGAAGTTGATAACTTGCGAATGATCATGTACATACTTTCTTAATGTAGATACGTGGAACACATCATGTACCCCAACTAACTCCAGTAGCAATGCAATCCTATACGCTACTGGTCTCACCATTTCTTTCACCTCGAAAGTTGCTACATACCTTGGACTTAGTTTACCTTTCTTGCCAAATCGAACTACACCTTTCATTGGTGAAACTTTAAGAAATACTTAGTCACCAATTTCAAATTCCAGATTGCGGCGATGACAATCTGCATAGCTCTTTTGATGATTTTGAGCCGTTAGCATTCTCTTTCGAATGAGTGCAATCTTATTTTTGTGTCTTGCACTATCTTTGTTCTCAAAAGTTGCCTCTTTCCGACTTCATCCCAATACAAAGGTGATATACATTTGTGTCCATATTGAGCCTCATACAGTGCCATTCCAATAGTTGCTTGAAAACTATTGTTATAAGCAAACTCAACTAAAGGTAAGAATTGAATCTAGTTACCTTTAAAATCAATATGGAATATGTTGATAGGTGTTTTTTTTTTTTTTTGGTCACTTATTATATATAGAATGACTTATCAATTGATTTAAGAAGTTGAAATAATAAGACTTAAAGAAAAAATAAAGAGAAAAATAGAAAGTCATAAAGATTGATTTGTAATGAAATATGATGGGGAAAAAATGTTGGAAGTTGAAGACTCACCAAGGGTGTAATTCTATAGATTATAATTTCATACAATTTTAAAGAAATTGTAAATTATTGAATTTAAGCTGTTTTTAGTAATCGAAAGGCTTAAAAAATGGCATGGTGCTTAATCACTGAATAAATTTTCATCAAGTTATTGCTTTTTTATGTTGTAAAAACATTACGATGAAAAATTGTCTTTCTATCTTCTAAAGAAAAATGGTTCTTACAAAAGTGAATGAAAACGCCTTTCAAAGGAAAACCATTTCTTGCTGTCTTGATAAGATGACACATTTTTAATATGTGACATTTTTCAAATGTGTGACCAAATGGCTTAAATTTCATAGTTTAATAATTTACACATTTTTTTAAAGAGAAATGTTATGGGTAAATAAGTTCTTCATATTTTGCAATATCATCTTATAAATTTAATAGATCAACTATTAGATTTATGAGTTCACCATTGACATGTTAAAGGTCACATAAGTCTACAAATCTAATGGTTAATTTGTAAGATGTGATTAACCAAATATGAGAAATGATATAATGAATCCTCTTAAATATGACTTGTTTTTTAAAAGGGGAAATTAACTTTTACCCCCCTGAAGTATCCACACATTTTCACTTTTGCCTCCAAAGTTTAAAAAGTGACACTTTGCCCCCCCAAAGTTTTAAATAGTGGCAAAAAAACCCACCCGTTAGTTTTGGGCGTTAGAATGGACGGAAATCAGACCATGTGCAACTCACGTGACTTTTAGCATATTTTCATCCCCAAATTACCCTTCCTCCATTCCTTAAAGAACCGTACCCACTTGCCGGTACCCATCAACTTTTCCTTAAAGTTTCAGTGCATGACACATGGGATAGTTGCCGCCCTCGGGAGATCCGGACCTGACCCTTTTGCTGGGCCTCGTCGCTTGCTCTGGCTCAGGCGCCAGCTCGGGCTCCTCCTCAACAGACTTCAAGCCGCCCCTAAGATTGAGTCGAAGCCTGTCATCCTCTTCGTCGTCCCCAGACACACCCATATGGTTCTCTTTCATTTTCTACTCCGCTACTATCGTTGAGATGCAAACAAAAATAAAAATAAATATAGAATTACATAAATAGATAAACTTATACGACGTGGCTTCACAATTTCAAAAAGCTAATAAGGTACCTTATACGCATGCTGATGACACAACAGGATGTAATTAAGAAATAGTTCCTGTTGAGGATGGAGAAGTGAATAAACGTACACCAGGGAGTGTTGCTGTCTACACATGGAGGAGAGTCTCGAGAGATAAAGATGATCAAAGAGAAGGAATCCTACCTACCATGCACGCTGAAATTGACTTTTAAGGTATTTGCTGGGGGGGCTATGGACGTACTGTGGTCGTGGTCGTGGTCCTCCATGCTTCCAAGGGCACGTGTTGTATGCCCACTCAGCTCCTAAATTTATACGACATGGAGATTGGGTACACAAAAACAACGTCGTTTGAAGCGTTTGTGGCTTAAGGAATATTCTTTCGTCTCTTTCATCATCCTTATTCCCTCCCACTCCCAGACACTCTTTCTCTCTCATCCCCTGCCATTTCTGGTTTGGTTGGTGGTGTCTCTGAGAGGATAAGAGTGAAAAATGGCATTCGGATTAGCTGCTAATAGCATCATAATATCCCAGAACGGAGCCTTCACTTCCTTTGCTTTCTCTGCTTCAAAGCTTCTCTCAAATCGTCCTTCCCATCCACAGTCGCAACATATTTGTCCAATCACCATCACCGCCACTGCCTCTTCCTCAATTGCCAAGGCTTCCCTCTCAGATTTTCAAGTTCAAGACCCCAATCCCACCTCCACGACCACTAGTAAGTTCATTATTTTGCTTAACACTACTGTTGAAAATACCAACACTTGTTGAAGAATATTACTTCTTTCTTTGTTAGTTTAATATGTTAGAGTTTCAATTCAAGTCTGATGAAATCCCACATCGAGTAATAACAATCACTGGGAACAGTTTGATATAACGTCTGTGAGAATGGTATCTAGCGATTCGGGAAGGTATGGTGCAGCTCCGGGGAGACGGTTGCGGAGGTAGTCGGGGTGGACTTGGGTGAGAACTGGGAAGGTTTCGAATTGTTTGAGGCAAGCCATCAAACAATACCTCTTCAGCAGGTTGCCCAGCTTCTGGGATCTCCACGGGATTAGCAGTTTGGCTAGCTTCTGGGGCTGCAGTTCCATGAAACAATTGCCTCAACCTATTAATGACGAAGCCTGGCACAGCCTTGATGATGGCAGCAATGGCCAACGTGAAGATCGTAAGAAGCCCGACCATGAGGAGGGTGCGACCAAGGGAGCTAAGAGAGTTATCTGGGCTTACGCCGGCGGGAGGAGTCATCGGCACCGGTGCAGTATCGAGTGCCATCTCTGTCGTTGAAGTGGAGAAGGTGATGGTATATGAGTTGCACATGGTCACGTGAGTTGCACAAGGACTGGCAAGTGGGTAAGGTTCTTTAAAGGATGGAGGAAGGGTAATTTGGGGATGAAAATATACTAAAAGTCACGTGAGTTGCACATGGTCTGATTTCCGTCCATTCTAACGCCTAAAACTAACAGGTGGGTTTTTTTGCCACTATTTAAAACTTTGGGGGGGCAAAATGTCACTTTTTAAACTTTGGAGGCAAAAGTGAAAATGTGTGGATACTTTAGGGGGGTAAAAGGTAATTTCCCCTTTTTAAAATTATCATTAAATTTAAGATATTCATTATTACATTTTAATCTACAATAATTCTAACAAATTTATTTATTTATTTTTATCATTATTATTTTTTGTAATGTGATTCTGATGACGGCTGAAGTGGCAGTGCCGCAAAGAGAGCATCTACCATCCGGTCATGGCAGAAAAGGGGGTTTTTTTGCCCACCAATAATAAGTTGACACCTCAACATTTTAAGAAAATTGCACATATTTAAAATAAAACCAAAACACCCCATCAACTAATCAACCAACCATAACCACCATTCCGCCACACCACCTCCTCCCTGAATAGACACCGGCAGCCACCACCCTCTCCGGCGACTTTTCTGGCGGAAAAAAAAAAAAAAAGATAGATCCGGCCACTGGGGGTGGCCGCGATCCACCCAACGCCTGGAGAGATTCGCCACCCTCGGTGGCCATGTCTCTCTCCGTGAACCAACAAGATCAAGAAAAAAAATACATAGATCCGCCATCGGGGTGGCGCGATCCTCTAGCCGGGGTGGCCAAGATCCACCCCAACGGCCAGGGGGAGAGAAATCCGGCCAATATAGTGGCCATTTTGGTCTCTCCGGTGAACCAAAAAAAATTCCGGCGAGCCTAAAAAATCGTTTCTAATGCCTCAAAAATCGATTATAATGCCACCAATTCGTTTATAATGCATCAAAACTAAAACCTAGAGGGAAAGGTGAACCCTTTTAGAGATTTTATCATCCTAACAAAAAAAAAAAAAGACCGAAAGGAAAAAAAAAAAAAAAAAACCACACCCACGGCCGGCGAGATCCAACCGTGGGTCTCTGCGGCTAGTGGGTCGACTGTGAGGTGGATCACCGCAAAGTGTCTCAAAAATCAGACCAGAAGGAAAAAACTAGACCACGTCGGAGACCCAGTGGGTCTCGGTGGCTAGTGGGTTTACTGCAAAGGTGGGTCACCAAGTGTCTCAGAGCTTTACGAGATCCTTCCAGTGAGACCCAGCGGAGACCCAGCGACGACGAGATCCTTCCTTCTTCTTTTCTCTTCTTTCTCTTCTCTTTCTTGCTCCATCGTGAAGTCTCTTCTTCTGCAGTGTGGGTCTCGTGCGGGAGGGTGTAGAATTTTGTTTTGTATTTTTTTCTCTTTTTATGAGGTGTCAGCATGTAATTAGTTGGTAAAAAACACCATCTTTTTGCCCCATCCGAATTGAAGTTGTTCTCGTGCCGCAAATAGATCAGTCCAATAAACTTAAGTAGTAGCTGTAACTGGTATTGGTCAGGCGGGCTTGTCTCGGGTTTAAATAAATAAACCCTGGACGAAAAAGACTAGGGTTTTTCCGGTATTAAATTTGAAGATGGGAATCGGGTCGACGCTGGCGGGGATGGAAGTTCCAATCATCGGCAGCGACTCCGTCAAATGGGTCGAGGTGTCCGTACCTTCTTCTTCTTCCTCCTCCGCCTTTGCTGCTTCACCGCCTTCCGCCCCTCTGACCGAGGATTACGCCTCTTCCTCCGGCGTTAAAGAATCTTCTATTCATCTCATTTGGTACTCTCTTTCGCTCTCTCTGTGTTGTTTTTGTAGTTTCCCAAATTGCATTTCATTGAGAACATCCACTGGGCAACTTCTACTTACTCCTCCTGCAACTGCGACAGGAAAATTCACAAGGCCCTACCTCATGCCCTCGAATTGCTTGAGCTCTCTGCTAATAAAGAATTTCCCATGGTGGGACTGCGAATCACTTTCCCAGACGCGCTCTCTCCCTTCGCTTTTGTCTGCCAAAATCAGGTGAATTTGCCCGCTACTGTTCATGCCGAATCTCTCTTGAACACTCCTCTTGGTTGTATCGTGTTTTCCCTCAAAGTTATATTTTCTTCAGTTTATCCAAAAAAAATAAATGTATTTAATTTCGTGTACATGCAGATTACTTACTCTGCTAGGCACCCCTACTTGCTGTATGCATTGACCGTCTCGGGAGTCGCATATCTTATAAAACTCAGAAACATTTCCACTTATGCTTCCAGCTCCGTTTTCCCATCAGATGAGCTTATAGAGTTTGATATTCACACTTATTCCAACCACGGAGCTATAACAACTGTAGCAGCAACTGAAGGATGCTTTGCAGTTGGGTTCAATGATGGATCTGTTAGTTGCTTCCAACTTGGCGTACTTGACCAGAGTGCTCCTGGTATCAGTAAAACTTCAGTTCCACCTACATTACTCTATCCACAACTGCTAACATGTTTTTTCCCGTTTTTTGTTTTCAAAAAATTGGGTACACTGTCTTTTTTCTCAATGCATTTCACGCGAGTTTGCTTGGTTTGCTGAATGATTGAGGTGATACTCATGTTATAGTGCCTAGTAAGTGTAACGAACTAAGGAAAAATGCTAGCCACATATCCGTTATCACTCCGAAAGGATTAGTCAATTTAGAGTTTTCATAGAATCACTTATAAAGCACTGTTTCACTTAGTAAGTAATGTGGAACTTAGCACCCATGAACATCTTTCTATAAACGACACACTCTATGTGTGCAACTCCTCTTCTCAATATGGGATTGGGGTGTTACAAACTCCCCCTTTTAAACACTCGTTGTCTTTGTCAGGGCCATGTTATGCAGTGTTGACAATACCACATATTGCATTACTAGGTGACTCTGATACCATTTGTAATGACTTAGGAAAAAATGTTAGCCATATATGCACTATAACCCCAAAATGACTAGTCCTTTTTGAGGTGATAGAGCCGATATGACTAGTGTTTTTTCCTAAGTTGTTACAAATAGTATTAGAGTCACCTAGTAATGCTATGTAGTACTTGAGCATTGCATGACATAACCCTTGACGGGGATGTCAGAGGTTTAGTCCTTTTGAGGTGATAGAGTAGATATGACAAACGTTTTTTCCTAAGTTGTTACAAATGGTATCAGAGCTATCTAATAATGCTATTTGGTACTTGATCATTGCATGACATGGTTCTTGACGGGAACGTCATAGGTTTAAAAGGGAAGAGTTTGTAATACCCTAGTCCTATATTGGGAAGATGAGGAGCAATCCACATAGAGTGGGTGATTTATTAAGATAGTTCATGAGTGCATTGAGTGCTAAGTTCCATATTGTTGAGTTATTAGGTGAAACTGGGCTTTACTAGGGATTTAAAAAAAACTCAAAATTGACTAGTTATTTTGGGGTTATAGCATAGATGTGGCTAGCGTTTTTCTCTGGGTCGTTACAATAAGTCATAGCAATCGGTTGTGGTTTCATGTAACTCTTAAAGAAGTTATGATATGTTAAAATTTCTTCTCCATTTCCATAATTACTTCTTGTCTGGCCTATTAGTCATTATATTATATGCTTGGCTTAAGCTTAATGGCTAGGGAATTTTGCTTTGATAATGTTATTTTTCTATTTGTAATCCTTGTTTTTGAACTCACTAATCTTATTTTGCAATTTTTCATAATTCATAACGTTTTTCCCCCTTAGGTTTTGTGCATGAACTGCGGGATGATTCAGGAATTGGTCGTTTGTGGGGTATCATCTCAAGGTACTCATCTTCTACCCAATTTTAGTAATTTATTCAAGATAATTTCTTGTTCCAAAACATATTTTCTTGTAAGTTGTGGAGAAGTTGCTATTGCAAAGGTGAGAAACAATTTATATGCCATTGAAATTTCACATATCTACCAAATTAGTGTGATTCACTATGTGGATTTGATGGCTTTGTGCATTAATGTGCTGTCTCAACCTTAGAGAGCCTTGTTTGGTAAAGGGGTTATGAAAAATATATTTATTTGTGTTAAAGAATGGCAATGGCAATTGGGGTCATTGAACAAATTTTATTTTGGCTAGTAAGATTACTGTCAAGACGATTTCCTCACTGGCAGTGTGTATATAACGACTCAGGAAAAAGCGCTAGCCACATTTGCGTTATTACCCAAAAATGACTAATCAATTTGGAGCTTCTCTAGAATTCATTATAAATAGTAGTTTATAATGAATTCATTATAAATAGTAGTTTTACCTAATAACTAGGCAATGTAGGACTTAGGATTCATGACCATCCCTTATAAATTATCCATTCATGTGAGTTACTCATCTCTTCCCAATATGGGATTAGGGTATTACAGTGTGTCCATACTTTTTTTAAGAATTCATTTTCAGTTTGAGATGCTTATTTTAAGATTTCAGTTCTTGTAAGAGGATCTTGGCTAGTGATTCAATATGGCTGAATATTAAGAGAGTAGCACGTGGTGTTTTAAATGTTTAGTCCTCTTGTTTCCGTGAGTTCAGAGGGTTTACATGGTGTTGGACTGATAGTAGTAAAATTAGTCATGTGGGTTTGTTTCTTTGGTTGATTGGTGGCTAAAGGCTAGGAAATATGTGCAGGGTTTGAGGGTTTTGATAGGGCGAGGGAAAGAATTTGACTTGAGGTTGCAGAAGAGGTGAGAAGAAGCTGAGGTTCAATCCGTCCACAAGGTGTATACGGACATGAATGACATCTATCCATGAAGGAAAAGAAGACTTGGAAGCACTCTAGTCAAACAAGCTTTACATAAACCAAAACATTAAGTGGCTGAGGGATCAAGTAAAGCACGATGAGGCTAAATTGGCGTATTTGATGGACGTGGAAGAGGAGGTGCGTCAGTTAAATAAGGTTGCCATCCCCCCTGGTGCTGTTGAGGGGTCAGAGTTGATGCAGGTGGTGATCAGGGCTTTTGGGAAGTAGGGCGGGCTTGTTTTTTTGGGTTGTAGGCATTTCTGTTGGGTTGTAAGGCTAGGTTTTTGGGTTGTAGGCATGCTGTTGGGTTGAAGGGCTTGTTTGTTGGGGTCTTTTATGGGTGCTCCGTGTGAGCTTAGGTCTTTTTTTTGGGTGCTCTTAGGCGCTCTTTGTTATACCTTCGGTGTAATTGGGTTGCTTTAAATTTGCGCTTTTTTGATATATACAACATTACTTATAAAAAAAAAAAAAATTCTAATAATCAGCTCTGAATTATTTGAGTACAAAGGGACCTTTATATAGACTCTAGTTCTTAATGTTTCCTAATAGGACTAATCTCAAGGGGGACCTGAATTGGTTGGTACCATGCCTCATAAAGCCGAAGTCACTAGTTTGAATCTTTCTTCCATTGGGGCCAATTAGTTATAAAAAAAGCCTTTTCCTATTATGACTGGAACTCCTTCTAATTGGATTAGACTAAAGCCCCACATCAGGTCCATAATCTAAATAAAACTCACCTATTTATAAATAAAACCAAGGCCCACAATTACAGCCCACAACTACAGCTCACAACCAACAATTATAGAATTATGAAAATAGCCTCTACTCTAGAAAAACACAAATATAAAAGAAAATAAAATTCTATTGACCTAATTAACTACCATTGCCACTTGTTCTTGGACCAAAAAAGGATTCTTTCTTGGTTTTGCTCTAGTCTTAAGCTTCTGTAGAGGATACTTCATATCTAACCAAGCCCCAATAATCCATCGGAGATTCCACACTTTGATTAGAAAAGGACCTGATATCCATTTTAGCTTTGTCATTGGTGGATCTCTGGCTAGCACAAGCTTGATTTCCCTTGAACACATCATAGATGAATGTACATTTTGATAAGTGTCGTGTTGAACATTTCTATCAAACAACCATGGATGACAAAAAAAATGTGATAACTTTGAGAGGAAGGACATGACATTGCACATTCTCAATCAAATCACCAATAGAATATGTAAACAAGCATCTTTCATTAACTTTCAAATTGGTGTTACTCTTAGGAAGCAACATGTTATTGTGATTAATAAGTGTTGTATGTATTTGGGAGTTTGTGGACCATCTTCTTCTCCATTGTGAGGTTGCTTGTGCCTTATGGAATATTCTTTTCAATTGCTTTGGGCTATCTTGGCTTATGCCTAGCCGAATAGTTGACTTGATTGCTTGTTGGTGGACTATTGGTAGCACCTGGAGTGCTGCCGTGTGGAAGATAGTGTCATCTTGCCTCTTGTGGTGTTTTTGGAGGGAATTAGTGAGAGAAATTTTGAGGATTGCAAGAGGAGCTAAAGTCTTTTTTCTTCTATATTCTTTATCTTTGAACAACTGCATTTGTTTCTCCTTTGATGTTTAGTTATCATGATTTCCTTGGTTCTTTTTTCTCCTTCTAGCTAGCTAGTTAGCTAGGTGTTTTTTCTTGTTTACTTTCTGTGTATTTGGGTACACTTTACGCTTGTAATGATATTTCGATTACTTATACAAAAAAAATTTGCTCCATGCATTCATGTCTTTCAAAGTAGGTGGTCCTGAGTTTAGGGATGAGGTAAGAATATAAGTATAAAATTTTGCCTCGATATCTTTTGTTGGTTTATGGCACTTTTGATGTTTACACATCTTTACAAATGTACTTATTCTTGTCTGTATCCACTTCACATATTTATATGTCTCTTGCGAAAAAATTATATTTAGTAAAAAAGGAATGCCCCCGATACTCTTGAAACAATAGCTTATGGCATAAGCAGTGTCAAATTATTTGTTCTATTGTTACTTATCCAATTTTATTTAATTTTTATTTTTTTATTGTTCTATTGTTCTTGAAAGCAAGAAATCTGATTTCATTCAATTGATTATTGATATTTATAGTGCTAGTTTTGGTATTGTAACTTGTATGATAATATTTGTTGTGCAGGGGTAGGATTGTAGCAGCCGTGCAGGACTTACTAATATGTGAGGTGCATGGAAAACAACTTCTATTTGTGCTTCATTCTGATGGGATCTTACGAGTATGGGATTGTACAAATTATAGCAGGATCTTCAGTCATACAATGAGCAGTCCAGAATTGGCAGGCAATTTCTGTTATTTTTTATTTTTTCTCTTTTCAAAATTTCAATTTCTTCTGTAATTCTAGATTTATTTCTGTACTGCTCATCATCAAGTAATCCTTCTGAATAACTTTTCAGCTGAAAAATCTTATTATATCTTATTTGTAAACACCCAAAATATTACACTATTCTTGGATCATGGGTCAAAATGGAGCAAAAGACTAGCATTTCTTTGCTTCTAAATGGAGCAAAAGAGCACATGAAAAAAAAGTACATCTCCAGAGAACCATATCATGTTCCCTTTCCATCAACTGATGTCAAAATTGTGGGATTTGGGCCTTAGTCTACTCTTCTTATGTCTGCTGTACCATGAAAATATTGAAGAAAGGTGTCTAGAAATGAGCTAGACGCACAGCAAATCTGATTTTCTGTTTGCATAAAGTTCTCACAATTGTAGTTGGTGAGTGGACAAAAAATAGTAAATGATAAAAAAAGTGAAGTAACAATTTGGAAGGTCATTGCTTTCAATCAGATACTCAGGGACTGAAAGTTATGTAGATGGATGTACTGAAGATTTGCAAGGTAATATATAATGTAGAGATTTGGCCTTTTTCCAGAATAAATTATGTTGCTGGATCTAGCAATAGTGGGCATGAAACATGGATAGTGTTGATGAACTGCCATCAAAATTGTTTCAAAAAAATTGTGATTGATAGAATATTTTTTCCAAGAAAAGAATAAAAGAATGTTCATGATCGGTATAATTATTAATCAATAATCATGCTATGTATGCCGATATAAATAATAATGGTTATTTTGTTTACTACTTTTGTAAGCATTTAGAATGTCATCTTGTGGTGTCATAATTTATGAAAACTATTTGTACATGTTTCTTCCTTGAGCTTTGGATCAGTGTTTTTGTTTTCAATATCAAGGAGTATATTTTGTTGCTTAAAATTATTGAAATGTCCTTATCTATTCTACAATGTTTTCTTCTGTCATGTACTTTCAGGAGCTACCTTTAGAAGGATGTGGGTGGCCCAAGCTGATAACAATTCACGTGTAATTCCATTGGCAATCTTGTACAGTCAAACTTTGGTATGAATTTTCTAAATGATGCCAAGTGTAAATTGTTTTTTTGACGCCAAAAATTTCATGTTGTTGAAATTTGTTAGTCTCAAAAACTTAAGCTATTAGAAAGGGGCTGTTACATATAAAGTGCGCCATACATTACACGTTGACCCCCTCCCAAAAAGAAGAAGAAAAGAAACAAGTGCAACACTACCCTATACTAGAACACCTTGATCCCATATTGGAAAGATAAGGAATAGCTCACATAGAGTGGGTGATTTATAAAGATATTCATGAATGCTAAGTCCCACATTTGCTAGTTACTAGGTGAAATTGGGGTATATAAGGAATTTTTGGGAATCAAACTTTGGTATGAATTTTCTAAATGATGCCAAGTGTAAATTGTTTTTTTGAAGCCAAAAATTTCATGTTGTTGAAATTTGTTAGTCTCAAAAACTTAAGCTATTAGAAAGGGGCTGTTACATATAAAGTGCGCCATACATTACACGTTGACCCCCTCCCAAAAAGAAGAAGAAAAGAAACAAGTGCAACACCACCCTATATTAGAACACCTTGATCCCATATTGGAAAGATAAGGAATAGCTCACATAGAGTGGGTGATTTATAAAGATAGTTATGAATGCTAAGTCCCACATTTGCTAGTTACTAGGTGAAATTGGGGTATATAAGGAATTTTAGGGAAGTTCCAAGTTGATTAGCTCTTTTGGAGTGATAATGCAAATGTAGCTATGCTTTTTAGTGGGTCATTACAAATGACATCAGAGCCACTTAATAATGTGAGGCCATATGGTACTAGAATATTGCATGACATGGTCCTAAAGAGGACATTAGGAGTTTAAGAGGAGTTTGTAACATCTTGGTCTTATGTTGGAAAGATGAAAAATAGCCCACATATATATAGTGGGTGGTTTATAAAACTAGTAATGAATGATAAGTCCCACATTGCCTAGTTACTAGGTGAAATTGGGTTTTATAAGGAATTCTAAGGAAACTCTTATTGACTTGTCATTTTGGGGTGATAGCGCACATGTGACTAGTACTTTTTCCTAGGTCATTGCGATAACCATGAACAAAATAAAATTCTTATACGTGCATACTGGAAGAAAGTACCAAATGTGGTTTCCATGATTGAAACCAAATATGATTTCTATGCTATATATGTGGGCAACGACGCATTATCGCGAGGAACTTCTGACTTTAGATGAATTCTTGAACATATGCCCTTTGTATATATATTAGGGGATCTTTTGTATATATTTCTTTTTTAGGGTTGCGCCCCTTTGCGCGTTTTAATAAAATTATCATTACTATTAAAAAAAAAAAAAATGATTGAAACCGAAGACCTGTTGGTCAAACTTCACTAATTAATATTGTGGTTAAAACTATCAATTCTAAAGTTAGAAATTGGGCCAACAATGTGTATCAAGCATATGAAGTAACTGTTAGAAAGGAAATCTTAAATACTTATGCTATTAGGAAGTGGGCAACAATGTATATTAAGATTATCAAAAAAAAATGTATATTAAGATTATCACACAATACCAACCCTTTGCATACAAGCCCAAACTGCATATGGATCATGATTCAAAACAAACACTAAAACGAAAATAAATACAACGTAAAGTTTAGAACTATGTCCCTCTCTCTCTCTCTCCCTATATATATATCTCTATCTCTCTCTTGTTGGCGCGTGTAGGTGCGTGCTAATGTCTTTTTTTCTTTTGTGTTTTTTCTCGGTTGCTGGCATGGTGGTAGTCCATGGTTTTTGGTCATTTGAGATTGGTTTCCTGAGTTGGTTTTATGTGGAGGCCTAAGTCTTTTGAGCTTTTGATAGCTGAAGGGGTGTTAGCTTTACATTTGGTTGAAAGGAGCTGAGGGGTATCCCGAGCAGTGTATTTGGGTAAGGTGAATGTTGCATGGTTGTTCAACATGGTGGAAGTGTTGGTCTAAGGAGAGAGTCAATCGAGTTTATTAAATTGTTTAGGGTAGAGAGCAAGGCTTTCATAGCACAAAGATGCTCTAATAAGCCTGGCCAATATTTGGCAATGGCAAATTTTGGGGGTGGTGGATAGAGAGGCTTTGTTGTAATCCTGGAGGGGTGTGAAGGGAGGGGTTGGAGGAGTTGTTTTGCTGAGCTGACAATGGTTGAGGCTTTTTTCGCTTTTGGCAATGGGGGCAAAATTCTGTATCCACGCTTACCCGTTGGTGGTTTGCAGTTGTTTGACATGGGTGGCTGCTTGATGTTAATTTAGAAGGCGCTAGTTAAGGATTACTTTGATCAAGAGCACCCTATCCAATTTGCCTACGTATTTCGTATCTCTCTTTCCTTTGTCTGCTTGTGTTCCAATTGTATAGAGAAGTTATAACAGAATTCTTGTGGGAGTAATCACTCTATGTAACGCTTAGACTGTACACTGGTTGGTATATGCTGTTTTCTCTATGTATGTTCGGTGATATAACCCTGTGCTGATATATATATTTTTTGATGAATAATATAACCCTGTGCTGATATTATGCCTATCAAACCTTCATTACTTTAATACTGATGGATTTCCTGCCCCAACTATTTAGGAAACTAGCATGGAGATGATCTATGTATATGGCTTGCATTGTAGTTTTAGTGACAGGACTGTTTTGACGCTGGAGCCTTCTGTTCAAAATCTGCCTTTGGAGGAGGTAGACAATTGGCTTGTCCATCCATTGCTTTTCTCTCTCTTTATCTAACATTAAGAGTTACTCATTGCATCTAATTTGCTACTATTCTGATTTTGACAAGGGGAGATGCATTGATGTGAAACTTACCTCAGACAAGATATGGATACTGAAAGATAATGGATTGGTGTTTCACAACTTGTTGCATCCAACTGTTACTGTGTAAGTGTATTTGTGCTTGTTTGTTTTTTGTTGACCATACCTCTTTCTAATGCTAAATTATGCCTTGGACTTGCTCATCCTTCATGCTATCTTGATGCTTTAGGCTTAGTACGTCCCATCCAAAATTGAGGCAAATGCATGTATGTATGCAACTTTTTGGCATGAATATATTAATATTGAGTGATGGGAGTTATAAATATTTTCCTCAAAGTATAGCTAGGTTTCTTTTCACTATATATTTTTGTCCTATTCGTTGGTAATATTTCAGTCTCACATGCATGTGTTTGATTTTATGCAATGAAGAACTAAGCATATTCTTTGTTCCCAAAACTGTGGCAAAGTGATGACTTGGACCATAGTTTCTTGAGGTTCCATTGGTGGCAATCTGTATGGTTTACATGCATACGTACAATATGTAGATTTTTCATTGTTTGCTTATCTAATGTTGTAGTTGCTTGTTCTTTGTATCTTACCTGTTCATAGATATGACTGTTCAAGCTTAATTTATTCTGAAACTATATTGGTAGGGAAGAACCACAATGTTATGCATTGCAGGAAGAATTTGTTGCTGATCAGCTATTTCAAAGTTCTGAACATTCTTCAGATAATCTACTTTGGATAACACATTTGTTATTTTCATCTGGAAAGGTATGCGACTTTCATTTTGCGGTCTTATGTTTGTGTGGCTATCAAGTTAATTATAGAGAAGTCAAGGTTTTAAGGAGTTTGAACACCATGTCACAGTTTTTTTCGATAAACACGTGCACACAGACTATCATGCATGAATGCACAAACACATAATATTGCTTGTTCTTTTCCTGCAAAAGTCCAACTTCATGAATAGTACTGTACTTATGGTTCCCTTTTTTTTTGGAGCATGGATTTATGATTTATTTTCATAAGTTGAAATTTCAATTTTGTCATGTAGCATGTCTGATGAAGTTTCTCAAATGTCATTTGAAGTCTTATAAATACTTTAACATTTTCTTTCGCTCTTATTCACTTTCAGTTTCAATTAAAATTTCAACTGGACCAGGAAAAAAAGATTTAATATCTAATCTAGAACCAAGTTATTAAATTCAAGTTGCCATGACTTTGTCCCCTTAACTCCTCAACTCCCCCAACACCCCCCAACACATACACAGAAAACCATGAACTCCAAAATTAAAATAAAAACATGCTCTTCCTGTATGGCCGTATTCTACCTATAAAACAGTTGTTATTGCCTTGGAGGAAGTTCTCATATGTGAAGCATGTTGCTTACAGTGCTTTCCGCTATGTAAACTTTTGCAGGATCATACTGTGCCCTTTGTGTCTTCGATTTTCTTACGCAGACTGCTTTGTCCTGGGGTTCATCATAATATTTCTCTGCGAGCAACTCTGCTGGACTACAATAGACACTGGACTGATTCTGAATACCATTCCTTAACTGCTGACGGACTGAAAAAGGAAATCCTTTCACTGATTGAAACTGAGGTACTCTTTGCTTTAATTCTTTTGGATTCTAATTATTCTCTCTACTTTTTCTTTTTGATTTGGAAGTAATTTCTTGGAGTTATTTCTTCTTCTTCTTCTTCTTCTTCTCTCTCTCTCTCTCTCTCCCACTGGCGAGTGTAGGCGCATCCTGACGTCCCTTAGCTGTCTATTGGCTTCTGCGGCAACAATGTTAGACTAATTTTTCTTTCTGGTTTTCTGTTGAACTACAATAGACACTGGACTGATTCTGAATGCCAGTTCTTAACTGCTGACGCATTGAAAAAGGAAATCCTTTCACTGATTGAAACTGAGGTTCTCTTTGCCTTAATTCTTTTGGTTTCTAATTATTCCCTCTACTTTTCCTTTTGATTTGGAAGTAATTTCTTGGAGTTATTTCTTCTTCTTCTTCTCTCTCTCCGCGCATGTAGGTGTGTCCTGACACCCCTTAGCTATATGTTGACTTCTCTGGGAACGAAATTAGACTGGTTTTTCTTTATGGTTAACTGTGATGGGTTTCTCTAGTTGGTTCTTTATGAGAGCTAAGTCTTTTGGGTTCGCATTGGAAGAAGTGGTTTCAATATTACGAGTTATTGAAGGCCTCGTGTGTTCTGTATCATCCCTGGGTAGAGTGATTGTGAACTGGTTGTTGGATACCATGGAAGAGTTGCTTCTAGCAGAGGCCTTGAAAGAGTTTTTGAAATCTTCTAAGGTGGGTTTTAAAGCCTTTATTGCCAAGCGGTTTTTGAACAAGTTAGGAATAAATCTAGGAGTTGCAGAATATGGAGGTGGTGGTCGGAGGGGCATTGTGGTTCTATCAAAAGGTAGAGGTGGCCGGGGATGGGCTGGTTTTGTGCTGAAATTTCAGAAGGTTCTAGAAGCCTTCTAGATATCCTTTCGTGATAGCCAGGTAGCTCGTCATTCTGAGGTACCCTGTGGTGGGTTCTTTTTATCTCCCTCGAAGTTGTGTTCTACCATGTATTCGGTGCCAGCAAGGGAGGCTATATGTTGACAGAGTTGTTGGTCTTGGCTAGTGTACAACTGCTTCCACATTTCTCAGAGACGGCATCACTAGGCTTGATGTCTCCGTGTCAGTGTCGCTAGCTCAAAAGGCCAACAACCATGGAGTGCCTGGAGTCGTGACAAATCCTAGGTTTTCTTGTGACTCTCATCGATAGAATATTAATTTTATCAAAGTGGCGCATGACTGGGAAATGGCTTAGATTGAGACGGGATGGTGGAGACATGTTCTGCTAGCCCATTTCCAAGAGAGGGTTGTTTGATGTTAAATTATTCTATCATGTTCTATCTTTTCATGATAGCACTTCTTTCCCTTGGGAGCATTTGGTGGAATAAGGTTCCCTTTAGAGTGATGTTCTTTGCTTGATTGACCACATTAGGGAAGATCCTCATTACGGATAACCTAAGGAAGCGGTGTATCATAGTGGTAGATTGGTGTTTTATGTGTAAGAAGAGTGGAGAAGCCATTGATCACCTTTTATTCCATTATGATGTTGCTAATGCCTTATGGGATTCTATTTTCAGCTTTTTTGGGTAAGGTTGGGTTATGCCTAGACAAGTGATAGCTCTCTTCACTTGTTGGAGACGTCAGTTTGGAAGTCTTCATAGTTTAGTATTGTGGAAGAAGGTTCTATCCTGCATAGTGTGGTGTATCTTGAGAGAAAGAAATGACCGTAGCTTTGAAGACCGCGAGAGCTGGGTGGCTGCCTATAATTATTTTCATATTTCTAACTTTCAGGATTTGCTCTTTTTTTTTTCTTTCTTTTTCTGAGTAGGTGTTTCTCTTCTATACTTTTTATGTAATTGGATTGCACCCTCGCACTTTTTAATGAATTTCGACTATTCAAAAAAAAAGAAAAAAAAAAAGAAGTAATTTCTTGTCTCTCTCCTCTTACTTTCTGACTTTTTTGTTTTCTTTGGCGGGGAGAGGGTGATGACTTTGGGCCGACATGGCTGTAACCAAACTGATAACCATGTATTTTGTGCCAGGGTTCCACTGAAAATTCATCAATATTTTGCTGCTGGAAAATTTTCTGTGCACGATACTTCCATAACTGGTGCAAGAACAATGCACCAAGTGGTTTGCTTCTTGACTCTTCATCAGGTGCTGTTGGTTTAATCAGAAAGAATTCATTAGCTTTTCTTCGATGTTTGGAGGATATTGAGCGGCTTGTCAATGGTATGTTGGAGATCCTTGCCTTATGTGAAGTACAATCAATTCCTATTTTACTTTGTTTTTGGACAATTTATCGATTTCCTCCCCCTCCCCCTGGTTCTTGCCTGTGCTGTTTCTAACTGTACTTTTCATGTTTGTATTCTGCCAGGTTCTTCTGATGAACACAGTGATCCTGTAAGCTTTGGGTTGGACTTATTTGATGATGATCTTGCATGTGAGATTCTTATGGAAATGCTCAGATGTGTTATTAGTATCAGCCAACAATTGGGCAAAACAGCTTCTGCCATATTTTATGAATCACTTGTTAGTACATCAGTTGTCCCATCTGAAGAAATTCTTCATTGCATTATGAAGATTCTCGTGATTGGATATAGTTCATCAGCAGCAATGCTCCATGTGTCAGATACTGGAGCTGATATTGCTTGGGAGAAGAAACTGGCAGATCATAAAAATATACGGAAATTCTCTATTGACATGCTGTTATCTCTTCATGCATTGCGTGAAAAAGCTGTCACATGGGCCAGAGTTTTGAATGTGATAGAGAGTTTTCTAAAATTTCTCGTACCTCGTAAAATCATACATAATTTTGATGCTGAAATATCATCAAGTATCAATGCCTCTATCTTGGTCCAGGCTACTTCTCAAATTTCGAAGGTGATGTTTGAGTCTGCACTGGATATGCTTCTGTTTCTCAACTATCTGGTGAAAATCAGTGGGCAGGTCAGAATTTCTTTTGTTCTTTTATTATTATTATTATTTTATTTTATTTTTTTATCAGCAAATGTTTCTTTTTAGAGGTAGGTATCGGTTATAATGGTAACGGTAGAGGTATTTTTGAAATATTAACTGAAATTGTTGGTTAAATTGGTTAATTCACCGAGTTTAGTTCGATAAGAATAAATTTTGAAATTTTTGGTTAAAAGAAGATTTCGTTTAAAATTTATCGATTAATCGGTTGACCGTGGGCCAAATTTCAGTCAAACCACAAAACAACACATCCCAATATCAGAATCAACACCATCCTTTAGCCTTGAACCCAAATCAGTAGCCTAAGATGAACCAAACCATAAACAAAACAAAACCCAACGAAAACTACCAATTTCAAAACCTACCAATCTTTTGAAATAATCAAAATAAAAATCCATCATTCTCATTCTTAAGTATTCCTAATAATATAAACCAACTCGAAAATAAAATCAAAATCTAGTCATAACGTAAAAACCCCCAATTAGTTCGAAGAATCAAAATCAAAGAAAATAACGTAAAATCCCCCAATTAGTTCAAAGAATCAAAATCGAAGAAAAATAAACTAACTCGAAAAATCTCTAGGAGAGGGAGGGTGGGCGGGCAGACGGGAACCATTGATTGCTTACATTACTGACCAGGCAGGCCGGGCAGACGGGGACCATCGAAGAAGTGCCTTGACGCGCTGCAGTTACACAAATCTTGAGCAAATGAGAGGAGCCTAGGAACGAGTTGTTAAGTGGGTCTCAAGTGTGCGTATTAGTGAAGGGTTGTTATAAATTGATGATTGTGGCAGTACTGGGAAATTGGTTGTGGTGGCTATGAGGGAAGAATTTTTGGAGGAAAATTATTATGGCATTGTTTTTAGGGTTTATTCCTAAAGGTTGGCATATAAAAGGCCATTGGTGATTCAAACTCCACTGAGGCTGCAAGTCTCAAATCTTTGTGCCATAGTAGCAAATGAGGAGACTTGGGTGAGCATTTAGAGTAACATCACACTTCATAACCATTTATCACATCCATGTCACACCGGCTGACATGGTATTTTGAAGTGGCTTACACTTTTGTTTTTTTAAGTGGTTGACATTATAATTCACTTAAAACACGCCATGTCAGCCAGTGTGACATGGGTGTGATAAATGAGTATGAAAATTTGGTTCTTATTGAAGTATTATGAAAATTTGTATGGTTTGGAGTTTGACATTACAGCCTATGGGGGAGACCTGAGGAAATGGGTTTGGATACAGCTGGAATTTTTATGCTTAATATCATTTTTTCAGTTCTTTTCCTAGTTCTCGGTGGTCTTTGGTCAAATAGCATCTCCTCCTACCATAAAGAAAAGGAGGGATTACAGGTTCAATCTCATATGCTAAGTTGCAAATAAACTGGCAATGTTTAATTTTTTTTTTTTGTTAATAAACCAGGAAACGAATAACAACTTACAAAAAGAAATAGAAATGAAATGAAAGGAGTTGGTTATATCATGTTTTTTATCATATGATAACTGGTTACGACTGCAAACCTAACTCTAACTATTCTGGTACACATTTCTTAAATTTACCTGTTATTTTTGCTTGTATTTTGCTTTTTGGCACATATCTAAATAGTCTTACAACCTCCATCTTATGGATTTTGTTCTCATTAAGAATTTTGGTTCCATAAGTTAAATGTTTTTTTTTTTTTTCCTATATGTAGAAATTTATTTTAATGTTGCATGCAGATCCATATGTTGCATGATGATATATCTAGAATACAACTTGAGTTGGTCCCAATGATTGAGGAAATCGTTTCTGAGTGGCTTGTTGTTCATTTCTTTGCCACCACACCATCTCAACCAGCTGCAATAGAAGATTTCAGTTCTCAACTTTCATCATTACAAATTGGTAAGTTTATGCTATAGTTTCTTTATATTTGCTGTTGCTATCCAGTGGTCTTGACACATGGAATAACACCAATAATTTAAGATAAAACATATTTTGTTGCTTTCACAAAATGGTAATTTTATACTTAAATACTTGAGATTTAGTTGTAATAGCTGCATGACATATATTTTTAAATGGGGAAATACATTAACCCTTTCGAAGTTGGATCCCTTTTTCGATTTGACCAAAATGTTTATAAAGTGGCAATCAATTCTTCGAAATTTCAACCGTTGGCTAGTTTGCCCATCCATTAGCTTTTAGTAGATGAATTATCCAAAATGCTCATAAGGGGTAAAGTGCTAAAACAAATACACAAAAAAAGTGTTGAATACTAATTTTTTGTTTTTTTAAAAAAATGTGGGTGGTGATTTGGCCAATATGGAGGTGGCTGAACCACTTCCAAACCCTTTGGGGTTGGTTTTGGCCACCCACAATTTTTTTTATAATAATTTTGTATTTAACCTTTTTTTAACTCTCACCCGGGCATTTTTGAGAGTTCAAGAGATAAAAATTCATGTGGAAGATGGAAAAAGCTAACGGACGGGGGGTGGGGGGTGTTGATTGCCACCTTTTAAACATTGAAGGCCATATTCAAAAAGGGGTCCAACTTTGGGGCAGGATTAAATGGGTTTTTTTTTAGGGTTTTTTTTTCCATTTTTAAAATTGAAATCTCTAGTAAAACACGTTACTTAGTGACCTGAGCCATGGCAGAGGTGCTTTAGCCTTCTTTGCATTATTGATACATGTTGACAAATGGGTACCTGATGCATACTTTCCTGTTTTTACATAGAAATAGGCGCCTTTGGGTTCAGTGAATTGGTTTGTGTTGCTTAATGTACTACAGACATTGTAATCATCGGGTTTTTTCTGTGGTGCAGATAGCAACATGAGTAAAAGATCATGGAATGAGAAGCTTGGCAAATGTCACTTCACATTGGCTTTTATACTCTTACATAATATTCAAAGTTCCTCTGGAGACCATAGCAAACTTTCTTCAAGATGTCTCCCTAGTTCACATGATGTTATTAATTCAATGCGTGACTTGACCAGTTGGATTATTTGGGGCAAGTCTGGAGAATCTTCTGCATTCTTGAGCCATTCAACTGAGCTTGCACTGATCCTGCTTAGGCATGGCCAGTATGATGCCATTGAGGTAATTTCTCTGCCTTTTCTACGATGAGAACCTTTGTATTATATTTTTGGAAATCAGCTAAAGCCTTTTATTCTTTTTTTCCCCCCTATTTTTTTACAAAGTATCTACTCACAACGGTGGAGGCACATTTACGAAAGGAGAAGACGTCGCAAAGTATTCAAGACACCGATGGTCGATGGTCCATACTTCATCATCTTCTAGGATGTTGCCTCCTTGCTCAGGCACGAAGTGCTTCACATGGAATGCTGAAAGAGAAGAAAGTCAATGAAGCTGTTCGCTGTTTCTTCAGGTATTCAATATTCTCTAAAACTCTGGAGAGAAGACATTGGAATCAGACTTGTCCAGGATTCAAAAGTTTGAAACTTCCTCTTTATTTTACTCTTTATTATTATTATTTTTTATTAATTATGTTTCAATTGGGTAAAAAATTTGTATCATAGGCAAGTTTAACTCATTCACAGAGGAAAAGGAGTGAACATTTTAGAAATGCAAGTCTTTTTTTTTGATAAGTCAGAAAAATTTATTAAAAAGCGCATGGGGGCGCAACCCTTGGTATACAGGGGGTATACAAGAGGAGCTAGGGGGAATAGGAAAAGAGGGAGAGGAAATCAGAAAAACTTATCTCCCGTGGGGCCAACCAGCCCGCTGTCCAGGAGACAAGGGTAAAAAGGAAAAAATTGAGGAGTTCCTCAATAGACCTCGAGGAATCCTCAAAACATCTATTGTTTCGCTCACTCCAAATACACCACATAATACATAGAGGGACCATTTTCCAAACAACAGCGCTCCTGGAACGGCCACCCGACCACCAACTAGCCAAGAGCTCCTTAACCGAGCGTGGCATCACCCAACAAAGACCAAATCGATTAAAGAAGGCGTTCCACAAGGCTCTTGCGGCCCCACAGTGAAGAAGAAGATGATCAACCGACTCCCCATCCGACTCGCATAACCAACATCTACTCACCAACACCATACCCCTCCTCCTAAGATTATCCACAATAAGAATCTTGCCCCAAGCGGCCGACCAAGCGAAAAAAGCCACTCTAGGGGGAGCTTTAGTTCTCCAAATGCTCTTCCAGGGGAAAGAAGAAGACCCTGAGGGCGAAAGAGCTCGATAGAAGGTCTTGACCTCAAACAAACCCTTGCGTGAGTGCAGCCACCATAACTTGTCAACCCCTCCTCCTCTCAGATTGCAATCATATAAACACTTATAAAACGAAGCCACCACCTCCCAGTCATGGAACAACCTAGAGAATTGGATGTTCCATTGAATGCTACCATTTGAGTGCTCCATATTATCTGCAATAGACGCCCCTTTATTGCTGGCAATGTTAAACAATTCAGGGAAAACCTCCTTGAGGGCTCTATCCCCACACCAAATGTCCTCCCAAAAACGAATCCTCGACCCCTCGCTAGAAACAAACCTGATATGGCTGCTAAAGACCTGCCAACCCATGCAAATATATTTCCATAAACCCACCCCATGAGAGCCAGTGATGACCCCTGAGCGCCAACCCCCCCAATCCGACCCATATTTTGCAACCAAAACCGACCTCCACCAAGCACCCTCCTCATGAGCAAACCGCCAAAGCCATTTGCCCAGAAGGGCTTGATTAAATCTTCTAATATTTCGGATACCTAGCCCTCCCTCATCCATAGGAGAGCAAACTTTGTCCCACTCAACCAAGTGAATCTTAGCTTCATCATTCAGCCCCCCCAAAAGAAAGTCCCGTTGAATCTTCTCAATACGCTTAGCCACAAAAGCAGGGATAGGATACAAAGACATCATATAAGTAGGTAAGTTCGAAAGAGTGCTTTTAATCAATGTAACCCTACCTCCCTTGGAAAGATACAACCTTTTCCAAGGAGCCAGCCGCCTTGCCATCAACTCTTCCAACTCCGCCCACATAGTTTTGAGCTTGAAGGAAGCACCCAGCTGCAGCCCCAAGTATTTCATCGGCAGTGAACTGATACCACAGCCCAAATACCTGGCCAGCTGCTCTATCACAACCACGGGACCAACCGGAACCAAAGCCGACTTGGGCAGGTTAACCTTGAGACCAGAAACTGCTTCAAAACACACTAGGAGGGCCCCAATATGCCTGATCTGGCTAACATCAGCCCCACAAAAGACCAAAGTGTCATCTGCAAATAAAAGATGAGATACCACAACCCGGTTTTGATCCGTTGAACCCACCGAAAACCCTGAGATCAGGCCCCTAGAAGTGATAGCACCAATCATCCTACTAAACACCTCCATGACCAAATCAAATAAGAAGGGAGAGATAGGATCTCCTTGGCGCACCCCCCGAGAGCTACCAAAATACCCATTCGGAGAGCCATTAACCAAGACAGAGAAACGAACTGTCGAAATGCATTGCTTGATCCACATACACCACTTCTCCCCAAACCCACACCTCCTCAATAAATAAAGAAGAAAGTTCCAGTTGACATGATCATACGCCTTCTCCATGTCCAACTTACACAACACCCCAGGAATCCCAGACTTAAGCCTACTGTCCAGGCATTCATTAGCAACTAGGATCGAATCTAAGATCTGCCTCCCCTTCACAAAAGCATTTTGAGGCTTTGAAATAAGCTTCTCCATAACTCTACTCATCCTGTTGGCCAACACCTTAGATATAATCTTGTAGACACCACCCACAAGGCTAATTGGGCGGAAGTCTTTGATTTCCTTGGCCCCATGAAACTTAGGAATGAGAGAGATGAATGTAGAATTAATGCTCTTCACAAACTTACCATGCGTATGGAAATCCGCAAAGACTGCCATGAAGTCCCCTTTAACCACCTCCCAACAATCCTGAAAAAACGCCAAGGAGAAACCATCCGGGCCCGGAGCCTTATCCCTATCCATCTTGTTAATCACTTCCCTCACCTCCCTTTCCTCAAAGGGATCTTCCAATCTGGCCGCTTCCTCCAAACTCAACATTTCAAACTCTAGAGTGTCCACCCTCGGTCTCCAACTCATGGGTTCCGAGAATAAGGACTCATAGTAATTGACAATGTGAGAGCTGATGATATCGGGATCCGAAGTAGGCGATCCGTTCACTAACAACGAATCAATAGAATTAGCCCTACGGTTAGCACTAGCCACCTGATGAAAGAATTTAGTACACTTGTCACCCTCCTTTAGCCACCGGATTCTAGATTTCTGTCTCCAACAAATTTCCTCTTGTAAAAGAGAAGCCTCCAAATCTGAAATCAGCCCTCTCCTCCTCTCCTTCTCTTCTTCTGAAAGCCCTCTATCTTCTTCATAACTGTCCAGCATCTTCAACTCCTCAGCCCAAGCCTTATTCCTAGCCCCCACATTGCCAAACACTTCAATATTCCATTTCTTAATTTCCTCTTTGAGAGCTTGGAGCTTCTTAGCCAAGACAAAGCTCGGGGAGCCTTCAAAGGAAAAAGAGCCCCACCAATCTTTAACCTTATCTACAAAACCCTCCTCTTTGAGCCACATGTTTTCGAACTTAAATGATCGTTTCCCGTTCTGCAGGCTGCCCCTAGTCAAAATGATAGGAGCATGATCGGAACATACGCGGAGAAGCTTCTTTTGAACCAAGCCCGGGTAGCTCATCTCCCATTCCGGAGAGACTAAAAATTGGTCCAATCTAGACCAAGACAAAGAGTTGGACCAAGTAGATACCCCCCCCCGCCAAAGGGAGATCCATAAGCGAGAGATCGGGGGGAGCTGGTTTGAGACGAGCAGCGATGGAATTTGCAGATTTTATTGCGGATCAGCGATGGAGTTTGAGCTAGAAATGCAAGTCTAACATAGAGAAATTAGAAACTCATGCTAAGCTTATTAGACATAAGAAAGCATTCAATATAGCTGGACCCTGAGCTTGTGGGTTCAACACCCCTTAGTGCAGGTAATAACTTACCAATTAAAAAAAAAGGAAATCAAATTTGTGCTGTTTTTAATTTCATGTGATCATAGGCTGATTCAAGAGTTTGATGTAATACATGTGGATCTAATCCAAAGTTATGTATGGGGGACTGCAGTTTAAGGAGTCTTAAGCTCTATGAATGAAAATATGTAAGGAAGCAGGAGCAAATCTATCCCCATCATAAAAAATTGTGGGGGATTCTACTGGAACCATTACTTGCTATGTGTGCTTCTCTAGTTCCTTGTGATTTGGTTCAGAGCAGAATAGTCCTAATGTAACTAATGCAGCTGCTTGGTTTGTATGGATCAAACTTATTTTGCCTCTCACTGTAAAGTTTGTATTTACTCATCTGACTGACATTCAATTAGCAACCGCTTTTGAAGTTGTAGTTCATTGATGCTCAATATAAATCAAAAACTGTTTCACTTCTAAGACCCAAAAATAGAAAATTAAAGGGGAAAATGTATTTTTAACCCATGAAGTTTCAATACTTTTTCAATGTTAACCCCAAAGTTTTAAAATTTGCAATCCACCCCCTTGAAGTTTCAAAATTTGGCAATTTTAATCCCCGATTAGTTTTTTCCGTTAAAATGGATGGAACCCTAGAAAAATAAGACTGAGGGCATTTTTGTCATTTCATACTTTTCCGTCCAATTTGACGGAAAAACTAACGGAAAGGTTAAAATTGCCAAATTTTGAAACTTTAGGAGAGTGGATTGCAAATTTTTAAACTTTGGGATTAACATTGAAAAAGCACTGAAACTTCATGGGTTAAAAATGCATTTTCCCCAAAATTAAAAGAGCCCCAAAAAAACTAGCATATGATGGTATAATGGAATAATATGTATTTGTAATCTTATCCAGTAACATTTAAGACTAGCCTTACATTAAGCTATTTCATTCCTTGTACCAAGATGACCAAATCCTTATCTGAGCTAGAATTTTAAATTGTAAAATTATGAGGAGGTGATGGTACATCAATTTTAAACAATTAACTAAATTTCCAGATAACTACTCTGTTTCTTTAGTCTCATTAGACTTGGATGATGGTCTTTAATTTAAATATTGCATTAATATTATGGTCTTAAATGCTCATTTGTTTATTCCTCTCGTGATGGTTTTGATCGTCATTGGGGTTCTGTTCAGAGCTTCATCTGGAAAAGGAGCTTCCCAGGCTTTGCAGAGTTTGTCTCATGAAGTGGGATTTCCACATCTTGGTTCCCGTAAGTTTACTTGGAAATAATTGCAATTATTTAGGTTTGTCTTAATATTATAGCATACAGATGATTTATTTTTTAATGTTTTCTGTTTTCTTTTGTAAATATATTCCTTGCTCTTTTCTTCTTTTCCTGTTCCAGTTGGTTGTGTATCAGATGCCGCATGGAAGGTACAATACTATCAGTGGGCAATGCAGATATTTGAGCAATATAATATTAGTGAAGGTGCTTGCCAGTTTGCACTTGCTGCACTTGAGCAAGTTGATGACGCTCCAAGTCCTAAAGGTCACTACTATGGTAGAGATCCATTCAGTGAATCTACTACCACTATCAAAGGGCGGCTTTGGGCAAATGTCTTCAAGTTTACTTTAGATCTTAATCGCTTTTATGATGCATATTGTGCGATAATTACAAATCCAGATGAGGAGAGCAAATACATCTGCTTAAGGCGTTTCATAATCGTCCTTTACGAATGCGGTGCCATGAAGGTTGTCTATGAAGTCATAAATTTTCTCTTTGCTGTTTTTCCTTCTTTTTTATTTTTATTTTATTTTTGCTTTATGTTTTTAGAAGTTGGGAGAGAGACAAAGAGATCTTCTATATGATTTTCAGATACTATTTAGGAAAGAAGAACAGCATTATAATTTGGATTGGTTTGACTCAAAAAGAGTGCTAGAAAAATTGTCCATCCCTATATCTTTCTTTAAGCCGTAAGGTACAATATTTTTTGCAACATGCCAAATACCACAAGTCCCATCCCTGGGTTGCAAATTTTAACATGGAAACACCTTGAGTAATGCTAGAAGTTACTCTTATGTTATTCTAAGAATGACGTGGCTTCTAAATCACTATTGACTTTGTGATTGATTATTATTGAATTTTGATCAAATGATATTTTAAAAGACACCTCATTCTTAGAGAACACAAGAGGGATACAAGAGTGACTTCTAGAATTACTCAAACACCTCAACTAAGAACCACTAATACTACAAAACACCCATTGTACTTCATTCTGATATGAATGCGATAAGAAAATGTTGGGATGTGACAAGATATGTGGCATACATATCTATAAACAAAAAAAGAATAATTAATTTGTTATTGATTTCGTCACAGATATAGCAGGACATGGCTTGGATACAACATAGATATGGTATAAATTTGCTCAAATATGGCATAGGTACAGTGGGGATGCGTTTGGAACAACAACAAAAAAAAAACCTTGGGAAAAAATTAGAGTTCGAATTTACATTAGGGAGGACACATTTTACGCCCCCCTTGTACTTGTTATCTTTCCAAAAAAATCTTATTACTTGGAAGAAAGGTAAGGTTTAAAAGTGAAACATGGGGTCTAGGATTTAAGAAAGTTAGAGACCTTCAAAATTTCAAATCTCTATAGATGTCAAACATGGATCATGAGTTGTCTTCTTTCACTATTTATAGCTTCAAACTTGGTATTATTATTCACCTGCTTTATGTCTTTTGGTGTTTATTATTCATTTTTTAAAAAATAAAAAATAGCGTTTATTTTAAAAGATACTTAGTAATTAACATATCCCAATTGTTTCGGACATTAAGTTTTTTATAAGTGACATGTCATATCAGTAAAGTGCTTTATCACACCTTGATTTCTACTTATTTGATCAACTTTTTTAAAGTTCTGGTTCTCAATGCTTTGTTTCCTGCATGCTATTTGCATATTTCATCTTGTGACATAGTATTAGAGTTGCATGTCGTAGTATGTGCTGTAGTATAGGAAAATTATCTGTTGTGTTGAATCCAGATGGATATCTACCTTGTATAATGGTTAATTTTCCAATCAAGCTATTACTAGAGATTTTCATTCATTTATTTATTTATTGCAGATTCTTTGTGGTGGTCAACTTCCCTTCATTGGCTTAAGTGATAAAGTGGAACAAGAGCTTGCCTGGAAGGTGTGTCATAGTTGCAAACAGCCTGTTTGCTATAATCCTGATGTAGTTTCCTTCAGATTAATGTTGATAACATTTTTGCTCTGAAATATGCAGGCAGAGCGTTCTGATATTTTGGCAAAGCCAAACTTATATAAGTTGCTATATGCATTTGAAATGCACCGACATAACTGGCGAAGGGCAGCCGGTTACATATACCTATACTCAGCTCGTTTGAGAACTGAAGCAGCTCTGAAAGATTACTTGTACACTTCACTGGTGCTGCAAGAGAGGCTGAATGGGCTCTCTGCTGCTATCAATGCTCTGTATCTTGTTCATCCTGTGTATGCTTGGATTGATCCTTTGCTTGAGGGAAATTCTCTTCACAACGAGCATTATCCTCGCAAAAAGGCTAGAACAATGGAGGAACAGAGTAAATAACACAACCAAAGAATTTCTGTGTTTTTTTCAGTTCTCCTATTATATTTACAATTTTTGTTGTCATAAGTGCCACATATTTATCTTGTATCCTTCATGGTTGACTTTTTATCAGATATATGGACTTTTAACGTGTGCATTATAATCCTTCATTTGAATTAATATTATGTTTCTGTTTTTGCTGCGGCAGCCAGCAATTATGTTCAGCCTCAGAGGTCGCAATCGTATGTTGACATCGAGAAACTTGAGAATGAGTTTGTGCTAACTTCAGCAGAATATTTGCTTTCTTTGGCAAGCGTCAAATGGACATATACTGGTAAAAGTTTATGGTTTTTTGTCAAATGGACAATTTGCTGGTAAAGCCTTATGATATCTTCTATATAGATTCTTTTTGAAGCAGTTGACCATCAATAAATATCACAAGTAATCTCATTTTCAAGTTTTTGATATGGAAACCGGATTTCTAATCCTTGTATTCATCTATTTGGCCTTAAAACTCCCAAAAATCCTTTTCATAGTTGACTGAAGGTTCATTTGATGTTAGAACTATTGTGTTTAAACTCCATGTTAGATCGTAAGGAGTATTGATCAATCATTTTGCAATGCCCACCTTACAATCTGATGTAAAGTATTATTTAACAGTTGCTTTCGCCTCACTCTCTCTCTTTTCTTTTCCTTATTTTAATAATTTATATTTATCTTCTTTCAGAAATTCACAAAGCCCCATCAGATTTGATTGATCTTCTGGTCCAGAAAAATTTATATGATATGGCCTTTACAGTTCTTTTAAAATTCTTCAAGGGTTCAGCATTGAAAAGGTGTAGTTAGTGTGCTTGTGTTGCAGTTTAATATCATTATAATCATGAATTCTTCCTTTGGCATGCCCGTAAATGTGACTTGGAGTCTTTCTTGTGCAGGGAACTAGAAAGAGTTTTCAGCGCTATGTCATTGAAATGCTGTCAAAATAAAATAGATTCTTTGTGTGTTCGGTAAAATTAGTCTTTTCCTAGTTACGATAGGCTTTACTCTTTTTTTTTTTTTTTTGAATTACACATATCGGAAATGTAGTAGATTTTATATTTAATTTGGTGGTAGTCCACATGAATTTCTATAGTGAATGTGACATTACATGATTTTTAACTTGCAGGGAAGATGTCAGGACACATGGTCTTTTGTTGATGTCATCAAAAACTGAAATGGTTATTCATGGTTCACCTGATGTGGTTCCTGCAACTCAACAATCTAAGGGGAACAGTCAATGGGAAACTCTTGAGCTTTATCTTGTTCGTATCTTTTGCTTCCTTTAATTTGTCTTTTCAGCTTCCCCTTGACCTCCAGAGTTGATTTTTCTCTTTTATTTGCAACCTTCTTACTATAAATTGTACAAGTTCAAATGTCTAAGAAGGTTGCAACTGAGCTGCCATTGCAACCTTCAAATAGAGCTGCTTGCAGTGTCCCATTTGGTAAACAGTTAAGATCAAGAGACATGTTGATCAGAGTACTATGTATGGTCTGTCATCTGTGTGTGCAAGGCAGCATGCATCTGCAACTTAGTTGCTTATACGATTAGTAACTATTGATTATTTCCTTTTCAAAATGTTCCAAAGGTACATCATATTTACATGATGTACTTGTATATTAAATTCATGAAATGATTGTTTTGAAGTAACCTGATTAATTAGTCATCATCCTATGCGGTTGATGGGTAATATTTTCGTATAAGATATTTAAGGCTTCTTCTGTTCTTTTTGCTTGGATGTACTTTTGTGTCACGCTGTTTTTGTTCATGATCCAGCACCTTGGGTCAGCTTGCCAACCTTGTTAGAAAATAAAATTGTTTTAGAATTTTAAATTCATTAAAGTGATATATTACTTAATCAGATGAAAATCACTAATATTTGGTTGGGTTTATGTTGGTTGATTAAAAAATTTTGAACCAATCCTTCCCTTTAAAAACAAAATAAAATAAAATCATGCACACCGGTTAAGCAGCATATTTGGTTGGGTTTATGTTGGTTGATTCAAAAATTTTGAACCAACCCTTCCCTTTAAAAATAAAATAAAATAAAATCATGCACACCGGTTAAGCAGCAAAGGTTGGTGTTTGCAGTAGGTCCATGTGATGTGAAACTGAACTTATTGATTTAAGCAAGTCAGTGGATACATGTTAATTCCTTCCACTATTTAAGAGATCATGAATCTTGATTTTGATCAGGCAATGACAAGTCTTGCATTTCTGTGCATAAATTATTTCTCCATCTTATCTTTACCTTGTGAAATGTTTATAAATTGCAGGAGAAATACAGGGGTTTTCATGCCAAATTACCAGTAATTGTTGCTGAAACTTTTCTTTGTGCCGATCCTCAGATCGAATTGCCTCTTTGGCTGGTTCAAATGTTTAAGGTACTTTTTCTAGCCAGAAATTGAAATATCTAGGTGAAATTTGAAGTATAAGATGAACCACTTTGTAGCTTTAAACTTGATGTACCTTTTCCATTAAACAACTTATGTAGGAGCATCTTTAGTTTCTCCTTATTAACTTCTGATTTTGGAAAGGGGAAGAACTTTTAAGGGCATGCAGAAAAGCTTGGGTAGGTGAGCCTAGTAGTTGAAAGTGCCGAGAGAGTGAAGCAACAAATTTTTTTTTTTGATAAGTAAAGTTGTATATATCAAAAGCGCAGGGGGGCACAACTCTAGTACACATGAAGTATACAAGAGAATGCCTAATAAGAAAGAGAAAAGAGAAGAGAACAAGGAAATCTGAAAAGCTAATAATTAAAGGCACTAAATAAGTAGTCGTCCAAGAATAGAGGGAAAAAAAAGAAAAAGAACTTGAGCTCCTCTAAGGTCCTTACTAGATTCTCGAAGCTCCTATCATTTCTTTTCCTCTATAGACACCACATAATGCAAAGGGGCACCATCTTCCAAACGACCACACTTTGAGAGTTACCAGCTGACCACCAACATGTGAACAAATCCTCCACACTGTTAGGCATAACCTAGGAAAGTCCAAAGCGACTAAAGATAAGAGTTCCATAAGGAACATGCGACCTCATAATGGAGAAGGAGATGATCGATAGATTCTCCATTCAACATTATATGTTATAAACTACCTAAAAGAAAAAGGAATATAGTAAAACAGGATTACCATCAATGATACGCTAATGTCCATCATATGAGAGGCCAAAAAGTCATATTTTATTGAGTCTGGTGATTTTTTCTTTTTTCTTCAAATATTACATGTTCAGTGAGAACATTTGATCATATGAGTAAAGTAATTCTTGACTCCAAAAGTTTTTAATCTCAGCTATTTAGTCAACCTATAGTCGTGGGAATTTCTAGGTGTTCCTCTTGTTGAAAACCTTCCTCAAGTTGAAGAAATGGTATTTCTCCATCAAAATATGCTTTTCCCACTGGTTTGTTGAAAGTGCCTGTTACTTTTCATTTCAAGTATCTTTTTCCATAATTCTGCATTTTATTTTCTTCTTCTTTTTCAAGAAGTCTAGAGACTTGCAAACAGTTCTGCTTTACATCAACATCACTTGAGACTTGATTAGGGGATTCTTCTTCCTCGGCATCATTCTCACATCGCATAAACTTGTCAATGATAAATACATACATATATGTTGACAACTTCTAGAAATTGGTAATAAATTGCATTCTTGGGAGAGTATTCTGAACCTCTATCATACCTGGATCGAACTGTCCTATTTGCATGCACCATATCGCATAATTTATTCCTTTCTTCTTAGTGTTATTTCTCGTACTTTTTTATTGAGACAGATGAGTTTCCATTTTTAGATTGGATATGAAGTTATGCTCCACCTTATGTATGTTCACATGATTTATGACAGGATGGTCGAAGGGAAAGGATTTGGGGAATGACTGGTAAAGAATCAAATCCTGCGTCCTTGTTTCAGCTCTATGTTGATTACGGTCGATATACAGAAGCTACAAATCTGTTGCTTGCTTACATAGAATCATTTGCATCAGCGGTAAAATCCAGTCTCTTTTCATTGCTTGTTTAACTCTTACAGCTAAACTGGTTTTGTATGCATTCATGCTAATCTATGTGTTTTGTTTGGGATAAAGTCTCTCTAAACATTTTATAGAATTTATGCCATTGCGTTTTGTTATAAACTCAATTAATATGCTTATTCGAACTCCTAAATAAAAGAAAGAATTAATAAAACAAAGTAGCCTATGTTAAGTCCTAGCAATAAAAAAAAAAAAAAAAAAAATCAAATAAAGAAAAGTAACCCATGTAGAAGTTTGCTACACCTTCAATACACCATATTTTAGTAGTTCCAATTTTTTTACATCATATTTTAGTGGTTACAATTTTTTTATCAAATAAAGTTGTATAATGCTTTATAAGCCCCCAGCAGCATAGGTTATGTTTGTTACAGTTTTTGTTTTCTATGATCAAATATATTAACAAACAACGCAAAATACAAGCAATTTGTTTTTTTGTCTTCTTTCCTTATTTTAGGAATATTTTGATAAAACAGGTGCTTAACATTTGCAGGGGTAAGAGCCAACCTATTTTTTTTTTTTAAAAAAAATTTTAAAATTTTTTTTTTTTAATTTTAAAAAATGATTAGGGTGCCTGTGTGTCAAAGTTATTGCAAATAATGGTAATTACTGACGAAAACTTTCCGATCTGCGAATTCATAAATTTCATTCTTTAGCTCAATTATTTCTGAATTTAAGATTAACACATTCATTCTTGCAAGTTCAGATAAACAATATTCTGCTTTTATATATTTATTTTAAATATATGTATATATAAACTAACTGTATTAAATAAAGAAGAAAGCCTAAACACACAGAGTAACAAAGCTACTCCTACAGAATTACAATCTAAAAGTTTAAAATATCTAAAAAAAAAAGACATGGAATGTACGCTGTTCAAAGCAGTCATACATTGATCTCGAAAATAAAGACTTCAATAGCATGCTGATGAAGGTCAACAGCATCAGAAATCCTACAATTCCTCTCTCCAAATTGATACATTATACACAAATGGCTGAATCTCTCTTACCACTGATCAGCAAAATACCCTTCTTGGCCTTCTGCTTGTTATTTGCTAAGGATGTTGCCATTAACAACCTTCTGCAGAGGCCAGCTGACATAATAAATCGGAAAAGACCTTTTGCCGTTTGGTTTCCATACACAGCAATTGAGCGCCTATGTTGCCAGCTTGAGGAATTCATCAGTTGTGGCCGCATGGTAGACCATTGTGAGAAGCTCAAAAGGCTTCTTCATGGAGCTTTGCAGAAGCATCTTCAGCTGGTATGCTCAATATAAAAGTTTTTCGTTGGATCAACACTGCTGCTGTGTCTGCATTGCCTTTTCACTTTTTTTTTTTTTTTTCTGTTTTTTTTTTTTTTTCAGCTAAGGGTGGATTCAGATGATGCACCTTCTGCTGTGCATTAAAAAATTGCAGCAAATATTGGGAACTTGCCGGACACTCAAAATTGGGCGTTAGTGGTGCAAAGGATAGGTGCTGATACTTGATGCCTAGTAAAAGACCAGCCTTATTGTTGAGTGCATGAATTTGCTCCAGTTTCCTTATAGAGGGTTAATGATGAGGCAGATTTATATATTATTCTTATTCTTTTCCCAGTTGGGCCTCGTTTTGCAGAATCAGTAGAAAAGGTCTAATGTGTGAATATTGTAGAATAGTTGAAGGCATGGCTACCCCTTATGTTGGTTCTATACACTAGAATTAGAGAACATCTACTTATGGGTGCATACATTTTGATTGCACCCCTGCCTATCTTCAAGATTGGAAATAGGAAAGGTGGCTATGAAATACCAAAAACATTGTCTATTGTGTTGAAGTTCGGAGACAGAACCTCTCTGAGCTGTTTGGGAGACTGGAGAGTTCATCATGCTGGATGCTTGGCAGCCTTCTATTTTTTCTTTTCTTTTTTCATTATTTTTGTTTGTCTTTTTGTATATAAAGAAGATTATATATTGTTGATGCCCACTCAAAGTGGGTTTTAGTTTACTCTCTACTGTGTACAATTTATTCATTAAATTTTTTATTTGTTTTTCGCATATTTATGACATTTTTGTTAAGTTGGATAGTCTTTAGTATATGGAACTCTTTTGATTTCTCAATTGAGAGCCTGCTACGAAATGTGATTTGCAACTTGGAGTGACTTTCAGTTTCCAGTTTACCTTTTATACAAAGTTTCTTTAGTGGGTAAATTTGAACATGTTTTTGGAAGGTAATTGTTTTGATCTTCGAGATATTAATTTGAGCATAGCCCTAAAAACTTACTATGACTATGTACAATCTCACCAAAAGTACAATTTATTCATTATATGTATTTACTTTTCCTATATATAAAACAATTTTTTTCTGAAGGTCGAGTTCTCTTGGTAAAAGTTGGATATCTTTAGTCTTTGGAAGGGATTTTTAGAAATTTGACAACAAATTGACTACTTAAATCAAACACTGCATTACCATCAAGGGTGGTGGTTCAATGACTCAAGAAAATTTTCAAAATAATCAGGTATGTATTAGGGCATTGGTTCGAATATCTGTACTTGAGAATCTCCACATATGCTTTATTAGTATTAGCAGTCTTAGTTTCTATTAATGCCTTGGTGGGGTTGGGTCAGGTTATGACTCAGTTGGTCTTGAGGAAGCGCCTGCGGTTCTCACTGTTTACGCTCCTCTTGTGTGGCTTCAAGTGGGTAGATATTATTATGGTCATCCCCAGGTGATAGCCACTATTGGTCTATTTGGCCTACCCTTTTGATTTAAAAAATAAAATAAAATAAAATCAAACACTGCTCAATATATGTAAAAAATACAAATCAGTTATTTCATGTTTTAAACCAAAATTTATAAGATGTTAAAATTTAAAAATTATAGATTTATAAACAATTTCTATCTATAAGTAATCTCATAAATCTTTGTGAAAATAGGTGAGGGTCCACGTTAACAAATCTATCATAGTTTTATCGTTTTAGAAAATAATAAAGTTTTGGGTTAATTTTTCTTTAGATAGCATATTTGTCCCGTTGTCGATTATATATATTCTTTTTTCTTTTTCTTTTTCAATTAGGGAGCCAGCTAGCTATATATATTTTTCAATTATTGGAACTTTGGAAGGACTGTGCTTGGGCTTCTCATAGTTTTTGAGGGGGGTCAATGAATTGGCCATGACCCCTGCCAACACCCTCTTATCCGTCACTGCCCCCACCAAACACACACATACATATAAACAATTTCAAACAATTTGTACATTTACATCCTTAATATATTTTCACGTATAGTATTCGCCTGTCTTGATTTTCAAACAAAGGATTTTACTTGGATCTAAATCTAGACATGTTATGAGCTAAATTTCAGACCATAGTAATGTTATATATTATATTTTTATTATACAACTGTTTTATAATGCTGATTTAGCAATCATAACCAATTATTATGGGGGATTGATACATCGTCATTGCGAAATAAAAATATAGTTTATAGCATTATTTTTTTCAAATAAAAATTATTTGATCTTTATCTCAAAGCCTTCCAATTGAGATTGAAAGGGTATAAAAATGAATTATCAAGTGGAAGGTGCGTGCATGTTTACAAGGTTAAGGGGGAGGAAGGGGTTGCGTTGGAGGAGGGCGATTCTAGTTTGAGTAGTTGCTAGGGGTGTACAAGTAGTTGAGGTTAGTCGTTATTGCCTCTAACTACTAACTGCATTTGCTTTATGAGGTTATCGAATTTTCGTAACCGTTATGTTTTATGCGAGTTGCGGTTTTAAAATAATTGTTGGTTAGTAGTTATCGAAACTCATTATTGCACCACATAATTTTTTTTAAGAAATTGAGCTTTTGGGCCTTCTTTAGCCTCTTTTTAGGGCATATTTTAGACCATTTTGAGCATTTTAAAAATAATTAGGAGCCTTCAAAATGTAACAAAGCTCAATAATAATATTAATAATAATTAATATTATTGTTATTTTAATTAATAAAGATCAATTTTATTGAACTCAAAATGAAAGCTTATTATTATTTTTATTATTAATAATACAGATCAATTTTATTGAACTCAAAATGAAAGCCCTATATCAAAGCACTAAAACGACGTCATTTTGTATAAGCCATCCCTATTTGTTTTTATTTTATTTTAAATATATAGTTTTATATTTTTAAAAGAATTTTTCGAATTTTATTTTAGGGTAAATATATAATAACTCCTTTGGTCTGCCTTCCAAAATTTTAAAATGCTTAGGTTTTTTTTTTCGAAAATTTACTCTCTGGGTGAAGAAGCTGGAATAAAATCCTGGTCACACTTTTAGTAGCAGTACATTAACGGACAAAAGCACGTTTGGGACTCGTCGTGAGCTCTCGGTGGGATCCAAAATGCACCGTTTGGCACTAATAAGCAGTGCGTTTTTAAACTAGGGTTTTCATCAACACCCAGACCACTCGTGCAAGGCAGCAAGTCACCCCCATCCCCATCTCGTGACCCATCTCCTCCGACACCCACCCCCACCCGGCAGACCGACCCGGACTCCGGCGCTGCGCAACCACGAGACCATACAAGCGGTACACATGGTGATTCAGGCGCTCCACCGGCGGCGCACATTCCGGCGACTAGGGCTCCATTTTTCCAAAAAATAATTTTAGGGAAAAATCTCTGAGCAGCAGGTATGATCCAAAATTTCTTGAGGGATTTTGTTGTCTGAAACGTATATAAGGTTTTTATTGTGCTTTTGGTTGGTTGTTGGTTGATTCCGGAGTTGTGAAAAAAAATCCGCTGTGTTGCTTTATATCTCGTTTGAATTTGTGGACTTATATGATTGGTAGTGAGTTTTGTGGTGGCCCTGGAAAGGGACAGTTGTGGTCCCGAATGCTGATGAAATTTGTTTGTTATGCTGTTTTTTAGTGCTCCACAGGTGGGCTTGTTGTCATCTTTTTTGTCTCTATACGTAGCAAGCAGTCATAGTCTAGAAAAAAAAAAATAAAGGAATCCTATGTGGTGGCCCTGGAAACCAACAATTCAAATGAAAATAATTTATGAACTCATTGATGCACAGTTTTAGACGAGAATTAGTGGTCCCGTAGGAAAACATTGATTTAAAAAGCAGATTCTTTTGTCCTGAATATATATATTGTTATTAAAATATATATACAACTATATAGGCTCCTCATTGATTTTTGTCATGGCTAGGAGAGAGAATATATTGTTGGGTTTAGTTTGTGGTCCCATATCGAGGTTTTATGTATTTTGCTTTTACAAGTCCTTGGGTCTTTTTTGATAATTGTGTTGGTATTACTATCAAACCATTCACAATAAAATGACTTCCTCTATGTTTGTGCTTAAGAATTTGCCGTTACCTACTAAAGTGTTTTTAATCTGCTCTATTTTTTATTATTATTTTGATAAGTCAGTGTATTATTTTCATATGTTCACAGGTATGCTTGTCAATATAAAGGTCCACCATGGTGGCATGGTGCCATCATGCCGCTTAGCTATGTAGATGGTGAGCGTCCATGACGCGTGCAGGTATGATGTTCGTTCTTCACTATGTGGAAACTAAAAGAATTGGTGCGGGATTTCGGATACGTGAACGAATTTAAATGTTGGTACAATGTCGGTGCGGAACATGAACAAGTGATAGCTTTGAATACCGATGTAGATATTGTAGATTTTTTAAGCGTTATTGAAGACTATAAACCCGAGGTTGTTCATCTATATGTTGAACATACGGTTGACCACGCTGTTATGATAAATGAGGGTTTTGTGCATGAATATTCTCAAGCACAAGTTGGCGAAGGGGGTGATGGGGTGGATGAAGTACAAATGGGTGACCGTGAAGACGGGGATGAGGTTAACACAAATGAACAAAGAAAAGATTATCAGGCAACACCAAGTAAAACTCCACATGTACGGGTTAAAACAAAGGCTGCCCGCAAGCTTACGCCTTCAAGGAAAAAGACTCACACTACTAGTGTGCCTCACTGTGAGCAACCAAGTGAGCATCCGATGGCCAGCCGAGGAGGTAGAAATTTTACCTTTGTTAAAAATCGTTTTATGTATTCTATTTCATTTTTTAAAATTGAAAATGGTTAGTGAAATTGATGTTTTAATTTTTTTAATTTAAAACAGGAAGAGGCACATCCGTTCCTAGGACTCGCTCAAAGAGAAGGACCTCAACCGCAAGCGTGGATGAAAGTGAGCAACCAACCACCAGAAGTGTTCATACACCTGAATGTATTATTATCACAAGCGATGTAGAAAGTGAGCCTCCGACCACTAGGTCAAATCCGACCACCACTAGGGAAGGTACATCTACCATCACTTTTTTATCATTTTATGCATTATATTTTTAAACTAAGAATTTGAAAATGGTTAGTTAATTGTAACTAATTGTTGTTATACATTTGTTTTGTTTGTGAAAATGGTTAGTTAATTGTTAACTGATTGTAATTTTTAAGGGTATTTTTAATGTTTATGTAATTTTTCGTAACTAAGAGCTAGAAGAAGAGAAATAAAGGTGAGACTTTGGAGAGAGAATCACCACCACCCGAGAAGGTACACCGCCGTCACTTTTTTATGGTTTTATGTATTATATTTTTATATTTTAAATTGAAGATGGTTATTTAATTGTAACTTATTGTTGCTATAAATTTGTTTTGTTTTTGTTTTGTTTTTTTTTTTTTGTGTAATTTTCTCAGAAGGAAGGACAATACAAAGGAAAGAAGATGGACAACTTGTTGAGGGTCATCCCGTGTCTGCTGAGGGCAACGTCAATGTTGGCGTTGATGTCGTGGCTCGAAATCAACCGCCAGGACATGACAATGTTGGTGGTAATGAAGTGCCCAAAACTGAACCGCCAGGACACGACAATGTTGGTGGTAATGCTGTGCCCGAAACTGGTAGAGGACACAAAAGACGTGGTAGGCCTCGGAAGAACAAAGATGTTATTGGAATTGATGAGGTTGTGAAGGTGTGTTGAGCGAGTTTGAATTTACTGATGGAGAAGACGAAGACCTCTACTATGATTTTGACGAGGTTCGAAAGGAAAGGAGGAACGTCCCACTGGTGGGACAATGTTGAATTCAATGTGAATGAAGGAGTAGGAGTTGGGGAATGTCAACATGATGAAGTAGAAGAGAGCGATGGTCTATCAAGTTTGGGAGACAGTGATTCTGATGGGGTAAAACCAAAGAAGTATCGTCAATTTAATGAGAAACACGATTTGATGAGGCCAGTCAAGCTTGCCCTAGGGGATCAGTTCACAGATGCCTATGAATTCAAGAGGGCGTTAAAGACTTTTGCGGTGCAAAACGGTTTTGATTACTACTATAGGCACAATGACTTGGGTAGGGTTAGTGCCATTTGTAGAGAGCATGAACAGAATGATTGCAAGTGAAGGATTCATGCCTCAATTGATGCTACAAGGGTCTGTTTTCAGATTAAGACCTTATACCCGACCCATACTTGTGGTAGTCAATATGAAAACACCCGATGTGACGTTGAGTATCTTGTCCGTGTTTACAAGAAAGACTTCAAGGATGATCCCATATGGACCCCATACGCTTTGCAACAAAGGGTTAAGAGGGACCTGAACATTGATGTTTCGGTTGATCGTTGCTACAGACCAAAGAAAGAGGCATTGCGGCTGATTTTTGGCAGCCATTCCAGCCAATACCGACTCACCAGGCGATATGCATTGGCAATACTAAGCACGAACCCTGGTAGTAGTGCTTATGTTTGTAGGGATGGAGCATTCTTTCAGAGAATGTACATTTGCCTTGAGGGGTTTTAAGTCTGGTTGTCGGCCAATGCTTTGCTTAGATGCATGCCATCTAAAAGGGGAATATGGAGGGTAGTTGCTTTGTGCCATAGGCATAGATGGAAATGATGACATGTTCCCCATTGTATATGCTGTGGTAGAGGCCAAGTGTAGAGAGTCGTGGCAATGGTTTATCCAGTTGTTATTCACAGACTTATGTGGGGTAGAGGGCGGACTCGGTTGGACCATCATGACGAGTGAAGGTAATGGTTTATTAAATTTCTTATTATCATTATGTGCTAAATTCTATCAAATTATTTATTGCACTCTATTGTTATTTTTTGTAGCCATTTTAGTTGTGTCATATTTTACTCTTTGAAACATCTTTGTGTGTCATTTTTATTTATGTGTGCAGGGGCTTGGTACCGCAGTTGACATTGTGTTGTCGCATGCAGAGCATCGCATATATATTCGACACTTGCATGCGAACTGCAAGGCGAGAGGCTACACGGGTAAAGCATTTAAGGATGAGATTTGGGGGGCTGCACGGGCAACCAACGTATATGCATTTGACGAGCACATGCAAAAAATTTATGAAATGGACAAAGGTGCACATACTTATCTTAGTGTTGTGCCCAAGCAATCATGGTTTAGGCATGCATTCAATTGTGAAACAAAGAGTAACATTTTGTTAAATAATTTGGCCGAGTGTTTTAATGCCTGGATCAAGGAATCAAGGAGTAAGCTCATTCTCACCATGCTTGAGGATATTCACCGCCAAATAATGGCCCACTTCCAACAGAAAAGAAATGGTATCCGGTCGGCGAATTTTGCCATTTGCCCAAAAATTCAAAAGAAGTTGGAGAGGTCGAAGAGTGATGCTAGGAATTGTATAAGTCGCTGGCAGAATGAAATGGAGTTCGAGGTGGACCACATGTATGATGCACGCCGCATAGTCAGATTAGATAAATATACATGTAGTTGTGGGCGGTGGCAATTGAATGGGATCCCATGTCCTCATGCTGTTGCTGCAATATACCTGCACAAGGAAAAGCCAGAAAAATATGTGGATGCATGTTACAAAATGGACAAGTACAGAGAAGGATATGGTCCTAGAGTATTTGGCATGGAAGGGCCAAATACATGGCCAATGATGATCCATGTGATCCCATTATGCCACCTATTGTTAGAAGGGCTCCGTAGACCAAGATAGCCAGCGAAGAGAGGCTGACGACAATTAACCTGTACATAAGCTTACCGAGTGGATGTATACGGTGAAATGTGGCAATTGTGGAGGGTTAGGACATAATCGGAAAAGTTGCAAGCAACCTTTGAATCCAAACCGAAAAGGTGGAAGCCAAAAACGAAGAAGCCTAAACAAGATGGCGTGCCAAGCTCTAGCAAGGAAGCATGTGTATAAATTATTATATATGCTTTTAAAATAATTTGTACATGAGTTGTTTAGATTTTGATATATTTATGTTGCTTATTTTATGCGTGTATGGCTTCTTTAGAGCACCGATTTATTTTCCTTACATGTCAACCATGTTTGTTTTCCTGTTCCTGAATCTTGTCCTTTTCTTTTTCTTTCCCTTTTCTTTTACTAAGCCACATTCATATACAACTCAATAATAGCTACGACACGACAATGTTGGTAATTGTTTGGTTAACGCATTGTAGGGATCACAAGCTCAACCACAAGTGGCAACAGAAGGGAAGGCGTCACAACAAAGTGTTCATACACGTCGGGTGACATGGTCACGGGTAAAACCATTACTTTTTACTTAAGAAAAATAATGTTGATGATCCATATCATAAGGTCCCATCTGATTTTAAGGCATTTTTTGTCCTTTTAAGGCCATTATTGATTTTGCCTAATTTGTTGGTTAATGTATTATAGGGATTACAAGCTCAACCGCAGGTCGGAACGGAAGGAAAGTCGTCACAACGAAGTGTTCGTACACGTCGGGTGACACAATCACAGGTAAAACAACTACGTTTTAGTTAATATGTTTTTTGTTATGAAATTGGGAAAACATTGTTATGCTTTTTGTTACCTAAGTAATATTTTTCTTCTTATGAACCACAGGCGGAGAGAAATGCGGGATCATCGCGTGTACTAAGGAGCCAAACATGTGCAACACAATGATGTGTTTGTCATGAAGTTTTTTGTTTTGTTAACATATATCTATATATATTTTTCTGTTATATCCACATGGGGTTGAACCCATAACAATAGCATAAGTTTTAGTGTAACAAGCAGGATTTGGTACAGAGATGTGGTACGCAGCAATCTCACTTGATCAAGTGTGCAATGGATGCTTCTTATGGTGATATGTCAAATGAACCTCCTGGTAATCTTTTACTTTCTTGACTAGTTTATGCTTGTTTACACTTTGTCCGCGGGGATCTGTAGTTAGTGGAGAAAATTCTATTGGACGCCATGGTTTTGAAAACCTAAACAAATATGCATGCTAACTAGGAAACAGATGGTCATTGTGATGCAAGTGTGTACATGGTTGTCTTTGCTTTTAAGGTTGGGAGCTTTACTGTATTGAGTCTCATAAGTATGTTGGTTGAGATGAATAAAACAACTGTTCACTTTCTAAAAGATGGATTTTTATAACACATTAGGGTTGTTTGGATTACTTGTGAAATTTGGTTTTGTGGAGCTATTACAGGAAGGACTTATTTGTGATATGGATGGCTCATCTGTGTAACTTTCTTTTAGTTTACCATATGTTCTTGAACCATAGTGCATTGAATTTATTAGACAACGTGAATGACCCTATTCTATTAATGTGGTTCACTAAATTCTGTTACAAATAAGCATCATTGATTCCAATCTCTTTCCTTATTTGCAAGTTCAGCTATCTTTCATAGAATTAATATGAGGGACCCATACAAACGACTTGGAATAAACAGGGAGGCATCTGAAGATGAAATTCAAGCTGCAAGGAACTTCCTTGTTCGTCAATATGCGGGGCACAAACCTCCTTTGTTATTTTGTTTGTAATGGTTATATTCATTTGTATGTAATGGCTATGTTAACAATATGTTATTTACATAATAGGATTTTGATGTTGGTGGTAGTTGGTGCTTTTGGTTAAGTGGCTGATTTTGTACCATATGCCACAATGCCTTGTAATTATGGTGGCATGTTTGTTACAGCTTCCTTTGTTATTTTGTTTGTAATGGTTATATTCATTTTGTTGTAATGGCTATGTTGACAATAGGTTATTGACATAATAGGGTTTTTATGTTGGTGGCAGTTGGTGCTTTTGGTTAAGTGGTTTCAATGTCATATTGTTATGTTGTCACTAAATAAAAACAAAGTTATAAGTAAATTTATACATTTCATTAAGTGGCTAAATTGGGTTAGGTCAATCACCATGCAATTAGGACACGAAATAAAACGTGCTAACATAGAAATCATAACGGCCATTAACATACACATTCATTCTACAAATTTAAAAAGTCATACTATTTTTTAATTCTGGCCTACCAATACAAAATACACAAAAGAAGTTGTACATGAATGCCCCCGAGCATTAGTATTGATGCCTCAATGACCCATCAACAACAGACAAAACAACAACGCACAAACCACCAACGAAAAAACAAACAAATATGTTTGGATCCTCAGTCTAGCTCTAAGTGATGACACTTCACCCTTCAGATAGTGAAGCTGTTTATACAACCCAGGTAGGACCTCCCTTCCACGCGCATAAGTTTCGTTGTCATACCATTGGAAAAAATGGCATTGTCCAACTTTCTGTCATAATGCAAGAAAAAATGGGTTTTCAGAACTTCAAATATCTACATACAATTAGGATTTAAATACCGTAACTCAACACCAAAATGTTGCATACCTTTTTATGGTCATACATAGCACAACCATAAAGTCGCCTCCCGTGATTTCTAGTAGTAGTGGATGTTATAATTGGGGTTTTAAATCCACACCTACACCGCACAGGTTCCATGTCCTCTTTAACCAACGATCCATAACGAGATGATTGTTCATTCTACAATAACAAATAACTCGTTAGCAGCAAACAAAAACAAACATCTTATGGATTTAACTAAAGTAAAAATTACAAACCTTTTTAAGCTTCCTAGTATAGAATTCGTCGTCATTGTCTGACTCATTAATAATTTTCTTCATTCTGATCATCTTATTAGTGGGACCTAACAATATACAATTGAGAAGGGCAAAGGTTAAAGTGTTCTAGGAAATTGAGAAGGGCATAGGAATGGGTGGATTATTTTGGAGATCATCATTTTGTTGTTGATCGTTGAATATAAATAGGAGACCAGAGAAAGAAGAAAAGGAAGATGAGAGATCTTAGAGCATTCACAATAATGGGCTCTTTATATTTAGCTTTTTGTAAAAATCTAACAAAACTCATGAAAACGCTAGATAATTTTATTTAGCTAATTTTTTTACATCTCAGAGCCAAAAGTTAAAGCTCGATAATTTTTTAAGCTTCTTTTACATCTCAAGGCATGCTCCCTAATCTTTTCTACTTTGTATGTTTCCTTTTTCAAGTCTGAACCCTACATCAAGTTTACCAAATAAATGGTATATTTACTAATTCCTCATTTTCACATATCCTCACAAGGATATGGCAAATAAAAACTACAAATTTAGTGCTTACATAGGTGTGCAATCAATTCATCCAACAAAACTAATTGAGATGTATGTTCTAAAAGTATACCCTTCTAACTTGTTCGCCTATATAATTTCAATTGTCTTCTACTCCTACTTCATACTGCATTATATAATATGACTGCATTATATTATAAAAGTTCATGACTTCTCTTCTACTTCATACTGCATTATATAACAGAAAAGTGCTTGAATTTTCTAATTCTTGTCTAAAACTATGCATCAATGAGTTCAGAAATTATTTTCATTTGAATTGTTGGTTTCCAGGGCCACCACACAGGATTCCTTTATTTTATTTTTTTCTAAACTATGATTGCTTGCTACGTATGGGGACAAAAAAGATGACAACAAGCCCACCTGTGGAGCACTAAAAAACAGCATAACAAACAAATTTCATCAGCATTCGGGACCACAACTGTCCCTTTCCAGGGCCACCACAAAACTCACTACCAATCATAAAAGTCCACAAATTCAAACGAGATATAAAGCAACACAGTGGATTTTTTTTTCACAACTTCGGAATCAACCAACAACCAACCAAAAGCACAATAAAAACCTTATATACGTTTCAGACAACAAAATCCCTTAAGAAATTTTGGATCATACTTGCTGCTCAGAGATTTTTCCCAAAATTATTTTTTGGAAAAATGGAGCCCTAGTCGCCGGAATGCGTGGTGGAGCGCTGAATCGCAGCGGTGTATCGTCCAGATGGTCTGTGTTGCGCCGGTGGTGCCGAGAGTCTGGTCGATCTGGCCGGTGGGTGGGTGGGTGTCAGGAGATGGGAGCGAGATGGGGATGGGGTGACTTGTCATTACGAGTGGTCTGGGGTGTTGTTGAATAACCCCAAGTTTAGCCAAAACGGTGTGTTTTGGATCCTACCGAGAGCTCGTCTGACGTGTTAGTCCCAAACGTGCTTTGAGTCTGCTAACGCTACCAAAAGTGTGACGGCAGGGATTTTATTCTAGTTTCCTTCCAACCAGGGAGTAAATTTTCGAAAAAAAAAACCTAAGCATTTTAAAATTTCGGAAGGCAGACCCAAGGAGTTATTATATATTTACCCTTTATTTTATCAAGGACAATTTCATTATTAGAGGATATTGTCAATTTTAATTTAATTTATTTTTTTTATAGTTCAAGGGATATTATTCCTATTAAAAGTTTAGGAAACATTATAAATCTTAGATTGAGAGAGTAAATCAACTTGTCCTTGTCCTCAAGAGGTAACTTAATTAGCTGAGACAATGCCTAATGAAGCGGATGTTACTAATTTGAATCTTTCTTCCTCTTTTGTTTGGATATATCAAAAAAGAAAAAAAAAAAAAAAAATCAACTTTAAGTTTTTTTTTTTTTGAGCAACAAGAATTGGGGCTCCCACAGTGCCACGTCACTCCCCCACCCTGTGGTCTTTGCACTCTGCAGTTGCTAAAGCACCACCTCCTCCCTGTAGCTTTCTCCCTTTGTCCCGCTGCTCAGCTCCATTATCGAACAGTTCCTCGACTGCCTCCGACGGGTAAGGAGCTTTCTCTCTCTCTCTCTCTCTCTGTCTCTCTCTCTCTGTCGCACAATAACTCTTATGCTGCTTTGTCATGGCCGGTCGGTCGGCCGAGGATTAGACCGTAGACACTTTAGTCATTTTATGACATGTTACTAGATATGCATGAAAGGCAATGTCATTATGTTGGAGCTCTTCATGCATGTAACACTTTGCTTTCATTTTTCTTTGCTTCTATCAGTATCGTTTGGTATCCATATTGGGTTTTTACTCATTTGTTTTTTGTATAACAATACGAATTTGTTTCGATTCTTGGGGTTACTTGAAATTTCAGAGTAGAAAATGAAAAAGAAGGATAATCTTGAAAGCAAGGATGGGTATGCTGGAGAGATCAGCTCTCTTTCTTGACAGATTTCAATGTTTGTATCTCTATTCTGTGCACTCATTAAAAAAAAAAAAAGAACTGGGCTTTTGGTCCCGTTGCACTTCTGGGTTAAGCTTTTGTGCCCCCCTTTAAATGTAAATCCTGATATATATATGTATTTTTTATTGTTGTAAATTGTGTGTTTTTTTTAATGAGGTTAGTACTTAATTGCACTGGGCTGCTAATATTGAATTCCCTTGCTTTACATGTTTATTTATTTTGATCCAGATGGCAGCAACAATCAAGAAGTTCTCTTATGCACTGAAAAGAAAGCAAAGTCAAACATTTGGTATGTCTAAATATAAATGGAACCATTAGATGGCTGATTGTCTGGCTCTACTGCTGTCAATCTAGTTTTTGTAGGAATTGGATTCCTACAAATATTTTTATAATATTCCTAGTATATACTGTTAAGTGGCTTAAAATAGTTTTTGTGTTTAGTACAAGAATTGGACCACCTACGATATTTCTTCCATGCTATGGATCAACTGAATGTTGGTTTCCTGATTCATATTATGCTGCATCCTGGTATCATATCATATTTGACAAAATCCATTTGAATCATTGCTCTTCTCTAATGGAATAATTAGACTGCAAAATTGAGTTAAATCCTTAAAAAGTAAATACACGTATATAGTAGGTCTTGGTTATCCATAGCTACTTTTCAAATGATGCTTCATATATATGGTTAACTTATATGCAAAATCAAATTAAATCCTTAAAAAGGAAATACATGTATGCAATAGGTCTTGGTTATCCATAGCTACTTTTCAAATGATGCTTCATATAGATGGTTAACTTATATCCACTTTCATATCCTCGTTTCCAGGGGGGATATCAATTGAATTTGCGCATCTGTAGTAATGTTTAGAAGCAATAACAACATCGTTGCAAGGGTTTTTCAGCGCCAAATCTACACTCCTGCTCCTGGAACTAGTGTATCGTCTTCTTACTCTGGCCATATGTTATTTTGTATCATTTAATTTTGCCAACTTCTTCTATTTTGATCATCTTGGTCCTTAATGTAGTCTTATTATGATTGACTACTTGAAGTCTCTGCAAGTGTACATCCTGTGTACTAGGTAAGGCACCCATAGGTACACAGGCCGTATACATACGGGCTGTCACAAGCAATCACCCACAACCCAACCAACCCAAAATGCCCGCCAAGCCAACACCCACAAGGCTTCAAAGCCCAAAGCATGAAGTCTCTGCGTAATGATTGAGTTGCATAATGAAGGATTGAGCATTATCTGCTGTGAACTTGTTGTCTTTTCCTTTAGATGTGTGTTTTCACACTCAGTTTTCCTTGTGTCTCTTTGAATCAAAATGTTTGCTTGTCTCGACTTGGTATTTTGGATCTTTCGATTTCTTAATAGTTAGTAACCATCAATCCTAAAAGCTTAAGCTATTACGAAATGGGCCAACAATGCATGTCAAGCTCATAGACATAGCAACATTGACACTTCTCACATTTAGGCCTGCCCAATAACACTGAAAACTGCACGATTTCCATTTGCAGAATAGATGAAACTAACAAATAGGGTTTACCAAGGCTTCAACAAAGAACCCCATACACAAAGAAGGCTTGGATACTATCATCTCACCTCCAACTTACCTTTGCTTATATACTTATATAAGAAAAAAAAAAAAACTATCATCTCACCTCCAAGCCTAACAGAATTAGAACCTAGCTGAAACATTAGACAACATCGATAAACTAGCCCAAGTAATCTAGCCGAAACAAAGACAATTTTGCCTAGCATGTTGAGTCCAAAAACAAACAAATTGAGCTCGAATACCATGTTAAAGCATCCTATCAAAACCTTCAGCTATTAGGAAATGGGCCAACAATATAGATCAAGCTCATAGACAACATTTGTTTATTCTTCTTGGAGAATACCTCCTCTTTTCTTGTATTTGCTATCTCTTTATCTATTATACATTTATTAACCATAATATACAATAATGAAAATTATAATTGAAGACTAAATATTAGTGGCCAAGAATTTTTTTTCTTACAATCCTGCATCTCAGGGCGGAAACTTATATGTTTGATCATATTGTAGATTTTAATTTTTAGTAAATAATGAAAAGCTTGCTGTAAAATCATTAAAATTGTACTGCTAAAACCCCAAATCATTATGTTTTGCTTGCAGGTTCATTGTGCTAGGCGGTTTTATGAGAATTTAGTCCCAAGTTGTACCATATATGATGTTGAGTGCCCAGACCATTTATTCCGCAAATTTACTGATGATGGTCAATACCTTATAAGTTTCAGCAGAAATCATCAGGATCTGATTGTTTACAGACCAACATGGCTTTCTTTCTCGTGCAAAGAAGAAGATTGTGATGCTCATGATCTCCCTCCAAAATCAAAGAGATTTGAGAGCTTCTTCACACAGTTATATTGCGTACCACTTGCTTCCTGCAATGAGCAAATATGCAAAGACTTTTTCCTTTACATGGAGAGTAACCAATATGGAATATTTGCTACTTCTACTGCGCCAGTTACTGAAGCACCTGCATCAGAAGGAGCTATTCAGAGAGTCCCATTTATAGAAAAGATGACATTCCATCTATTGAGGTATGGGTTCTTGGTTTCTCATAAGTGGTTTTACGATTTTACAAGGGTTTCCTTTTTTCTTGATAAGTAATAACCAGTCATCTTTTGATTTTACAAGGGATTTATATGTTGAAGTTTTGATTCACTTGTGGAGGTTGTGCTATGCCCCGAGTTTTATTCTATGTTTTCTGATATTATTAGATTGGGAGATGGAGTCATACTGGATGAGAAGGTCTTTAACAATGACTTTGTTAATCTGACCCATAATGTCGGTGTCTTCTTGTACGATGATTTATTGGCAATTGTGTCACTTCGCAATCAAGCAATACACATTCTCCAAATTAGGGACTCTGGGAACCTTGTGGATGTACGGGCTATTGGGGCATTTTGTCATGAAGATGATGAACTTTTTCTCAATTCAAATGCTCAGGCAAGTGGCATTTATTTTTAAGATTTCGATGCAATTCCACTAAAGTCCAACTAGCATGTTACAGATTTACTTTGGCTTTACACTTCAAACTTCCTAGAAATATTGGAAAAAATTATCTTTGGTAGGGTAGACAAGGGAAAACCTCTATGTCAGCTTGCCTGCTTGTGGGAAAAAAAAAAAAAAAAACACTAGAGGATAGATCAATAGAACAAAGCAGTGTGTTATCTTTGAGTAAAGAAGTGGGAAAAAAAAAGGTTTTGTTTGCTCAATCTTTATGCCAAATTTTCTTAACATTGTTGTTAGAGATTGGCAAGGATGCTAAATCGATTGATATATTTAAGACAATGATCATGGAATGTCCGTAAATGGTTTATATTGTTAGCTCTTCATAAAAGATTGTTATCTATTTGTTGAGAGTTGTCTCAACTTCCTATTTTGAAGAAAATACTTATTTATAGTCTTCTTAGCGTATTTTCCTTGTCTAATTTGTTTTTGGACAAGGAGTTTGAACGAACTTGAGCTCGTTCACGAGCTACTCAATTAACTTATTCATTCTATATAAAAAGTAAATGTTGTGATTTGTTTTTTGTTTTTTTTGTAAATTTATACTAATTATTAGTTATTTAATGTGGTTGCGATTTATTATTTGAGTAATTAGAGAAATTAACTCAAATATTTTATTTTTTTGATAAGTAAAATGCATAAGGCGGCTCTAAGTACAATGGCAGTATATAATAGGAAACACCCAACTAAAGTGAGCACAAGAAAGACCCAACAACCTAAACCAAAAGAAGCCACTAAAAAAAATTCCACTAAATGCCAAAAGCTCTCAAACCCAAAACCCACAAACACCAATCCCTCAAACCCACACGAAGCACTCAACGCTAAAAAATAGGAGCCTTGCCTTTCCCACACCTAGTGGACGCTCTTGTAGTATCATAGTTTATGCACCATTCTAGGTTCAGTAGCTCCCTTCTACCTCTAGGATTAGAACAAACACCCTTAACCTCCTGAATATGATCTTCAATGGTTGTGACCTGTGATGGGGGAAAATTCTGATCTTTATTCCCCTAACACAAAACTCCCACCACAGGACAAATATTCTCTATACAAAATAGAGCCCAATCCGTAGGAGTGACAAGAGGAAAAGTCTTCAGAGGTTAGGGGAAATCCCCATCCTCCCCATCACCCCTCACAACTAGTGCTAACAACAAAACCGGCACTATCAGATTGAAAACACCTCCCTTATCCATCACTTCCGGCAAGGGCGGAGAATAGATTGGCTTAGGCAAACAACCACGAGCCTCAACAGAGGAACTTGACCTGAGAAACCCTCTTTGGAGAATACTCCTTATTGAAGAGGTTTTCCGGACAACAACACTTGCAGTTGTCGGGCCTTGGATAACCTCCAATGAGGTTTGGGCTACGATCTTAATAGACGGCAGAGAGAGTGAGCTCAAGTTGCAACCCAAAGGAACAACATGCGGAGCACTAATCACCGACATTGCCTTGGTGATCAAGCTATCATCCATCTTTGAAAACCGGCTGTCCTTCAACTTTCAGTTGTAGCACTTATAGGGTTTAGGTGCAGGCAATAATGGGGATTCCAAAACAACTGGCAAAAATTGAGCAGCCTTTGGCGAAATCTAGGCTACTACCGACGAGACTTCCGGTCTTGGAGGGAACAAAAGGGAGCCATTGACTTCAACTGGGGACACCAAACCAAATCCAACTAGACATACATCTTTAGACATGTTCGTCAAAAGTAGAACCACCTTTGGTGGAGTGTTCTGAACAAACGGTGGGAGCATGGTAACAATAGACCTGGCCAAAGGAGGCCCTAAGTGCTAGTCATCAATCCTCATGGATGCCATAGACTTCTCATCATGTCGGACTACAGCATAAACGATCTTTGTAGCCAATACCACCTCTAGCGACTTCTCTGATGGATCAGAACTCAGATTGGGATGGCTAGAAGCCCTACCTAGTAAAATAGGACCGCACCCATACCCATCATGGATGCGGGCTTCACCTCATACCCAAACCTGGATTGGGTTTAGATTTAAATTGTGACTTGGTCCTAGGCTTACACTTAGTGGCCCAAAGCTTCCTCCCTTTATACCGCCTAACAAAGATGGGCTTATGGGTCGGCCCAGATTTTGGAATGCAGCCCAAAACCTCCAAACCTTCCAAAATTTTCTGCAAGGCCATATCCACCTTAGATTTCACCTTCATCTTCCACTGTAACACCCCCTTCCCGTAGGAAGACGATATTATGCATTTCATAATCAGAAACATGAGGATATAAGAATTCCCCTAGGCGCCCCACAATCCAACATCAGAGGAAAATGATCAGACAATAGACGTGGCTATCGCCTCTGTGTCACATCCGGGTAATGTTCTTCCCATTTCAGAGAGAGTAGGAATCGGTCAATTTTCGACTATATTTGGTCTTCCCGACTATTGGACCACGTAAACTGCCCCCTACAAACGGCATATACACCATATCCTGCACAAAATGACGAAAACTCCACCATAGCTACTAAATAATTCAATTCCTCAGACCTCTCACTCAAAAACCGAACCACGTTAACATCTCCCCCAATGCACCATTGCACCTCCCACCAGCTCGTCAAGCCGGCCAACTCATCCCATAGCACCCTCCTTTCCACATCATCATTTGGATCATATACTCCCCTGAATGCCCGAACAAAGTTATCATCGACATTCCGCAAAACATCGCCCCACACACTCCTCAATCTTGTATTATTTTGTTTTTGGTGAAAGTTCTCTTTTGTGAGGGTGTGAGGCTTTGGGTCTATTGGGCTTTTGGGTTTGAGTGGTTTTTCTTCCCCACTATTTTGCACTCCATCTTTTGTTAGTAGAAACAACTTGAAATTTACTAACAGAAGATGGAGTGCAAAATAGTGGTGAAGAAAAACCACTAAAGTGGGTGCAAAATAGTGGTGCACAGGAATTGACATCCCGCAAAGTGGGTGCTAGTCCCACCACTCCTGTGCACATTGCTCATCAGTTGAAATCAATGGTTAGTGTTAGGGAAACTCTTACCACGTAAAGTTCCAAGTGGCCATCAAAGTCATTGCTCTTTTGTGTATGTGTACTTTAAAATTAAGGTTGAAAATTGTTAATAATCAAATGGCTTGTGTACGGTGATTTCTTACCTTGTGCTAACTATGTGCTTATTTGGAGTCACAGCATTTTAACTTTTCTGAGTATATATCTTTATTCTAGTTTTTGCCCTTTTATTCTTTTATTTTTGCTTGGTGTGATGGCCTTCATATTTCTTTGAATTTTATTTCTGTAGTCTTTGGGATGATTCAATTGCTGTCTTTTCTGCTTTGGATTAAGTTTTATATCATAATTATTTATGCTTCATCAGATTTTACTAATTACTGAGTATTCTCCTCCATATTGTTATCATTTCAATCAACGCAGTTTGGTGAATAAGAACTTTTCCTCACGTGTTATGTGTGGAGCTCTGAACTGACAATTCAGCTATTGATGGCAGTGCATGGCATTACCTGATAAAAGTAAACTCCCTCAGTTGCCTGAGAATCATGCTCAGAATGGTTTACATCACAGCCAGCCCAATCTAGAAGATTCTTTTCTGAGTGGCATCAAACAACGCCTTCTTTCATTCATATTCCGAGGAATATGGGATGAAGAAAACGATCCGAGCTTGGTTGGTTTTTTTACTCTCCTTTCTATTTTACTTTTAATTTCTAAGAATATTTTATGTGAGTTATCTCATTGTAGGCATTGTTTCAGTTGTCTGTGAACAAAACAGGTTATTTTCAAAATCTTCTCTATTTCTACTTCCTTGCATTTCACCATGCAGTCATAGCAGTATCCTTCCTATATTTATAATGTTGGATATCTTGCTGTATCTGATAAAAAAGTTATGTGATCTTAAACTCAAATCGATTGAGGATCAACTTCTTGAATCTCACAACGTAAAAAATTCCAAGGAAAGGTGAAAGGCAAAAATCACAAAGTCTTCTGTATACCTTATCAGGAATAGTGGCCTGGCCCTGGCAAATTGAGTCATTTCTCCCATCATCATTGATTTGGAAAGTAGTGATATTCTTGTGTCTCAACAGCTTGTCACTAACTTTGAGGCTGGAAGGCATTCTAAACCTTACCATGTGGGCTGGTCTGATAAGGAAATGTCCAAAGATTTCTCATAAATGTTGGGTTGCGTTCTCAACTGACAAAACCTATCATGACAAAGTCTGATGTGACTGTCTTCCTTTGAATGCATTCCATTTACTATTAGACTGACTATGGGAGTCAAAGGGATGCTATAGAAAGAGGCCATACGTTTGAATTTTAGAGAAATAAGAAGAAAAGCCAGCTGGTTCCAACCAGATTTAGAGACAGATCTAACCTTGCAATGCCACAAGAGCAAGCCAAAAAAGCAACATTGTTGGGAAAGAAGAAGAAGAAGAAGAAGAAGAAGAAAAAAACTGAGGAGATAAAGATTTGAGGGTGTTATTAAATAAATCATTATGTTTTCACAAGGAGCAATAACCACTTGTGTATGTGGCGTGTAGACTAGTGCTGAAACTTTGGGTTTGATTTGCCAGGTACACACCTTATCCCGAGTAATGCTACAAGTCGCTCTTGCAACATTCTTGTGTCCTTCCAAGGATGATGTGGCTCTTAAAATCACTATTGGGCTTGTGATTAATTATTATTGAATTTTAATCAAGTTATGATTTTAAAAGCTACTTCATTTTTAGAGGGACACAAGAGTGATACAATAGGGATTGGTCCATTGTATTGGGCTGGCCTAAATGGATTGGCCCACTTACTCGATTCACCGTTTTTCTTCTTTAATTGACTAGTTAAATAACACTGAGTTAGTGTGAGGCGAGGGGAAGACAAGGGTGCTAAAATATATGGAAAATATATAATATTTTTTCATATATTCTATAATTATGTTGATATCATATATTCTCTATTTATAGGCTGATTATAATCAAATATTGGGATTGTAATCAAATCCAGGGGGATTTGATTACCATACTTGTATTTAAACATTACCCTATAAATAGGGACCTTTGTATTATAGACAAATCAAGTTAATGAGTACAATGTAGTCCTTAGGGGTATTCCTAGTGGTGGACGTAGGTGTCTAACACAGAACCACCGTAAGTTCTTTGTGTTCATTCTCTCTTTTGCTTCTGCTCAATATTCTCACATCATCATTATTTCAACAAAAGGTACAGTATAATGTTCAAGGTCTATTAATGTGTCATTATGGTTGTTGGAAAAGAAAACTTACGTCTAAGAAAGGAAAATATGTATTGAAGAAGAGAAGTGCTGTAGAAGAAATGCATTGAGGAATGAAAATTTCTATTTGCATTATTTGATTTCTATTATGTAATAAATGTATTTTCCATAATAGGTTGTAAATTTTTTTATTAAAGCTTGTGTAAGTTTAGAAAGCACATCATCAGGAATAAGACAATTTTCCCTTCTTTCCTCTCCCATTTTTCTGTCTTTCTTTTCCACTTGGTATCAAAGCAATTGTAGTTGGTTTTTTGGTTTGTTTTTGGTTGGTGACTATGCCGCCAAAGCATAGAAGACCGGATTGGCCTTGGGTCTGTGCTTGTTGTCACATAAAATCCATATTTGAGATTCTTTTGCAAAGTGTGGAGCATCTTGGGGTGATTCTGTGCCACTAGCATCACGGGAGAACTTGCGCCAATTGAAGCTTCTTATTCTTGAATGGCGTGAGTGCTTGAAGGGGATTGTATGTGGGTGAGGAGACTTGGTGGTTTGATTTGGATTCATCTTTGAGGAGAACATGACTTTCTGATATAGTGATGAGTTTTTTTGTTGGCCTTATGCAACAGTGGTGGAAGAAATACAAAACGATAGGTCGTTTTGTGAACACCAGAATGAGTTGTATAGGCATGGAGAAAATGACATGTCGTTTAGCTAAGGACCAAACAACAAGTCGCTCAATTGGAAGCTCATAACAGGCAAGTCTTCCTAAACGACAGGTTGTTTAGCGTAGGGGCAAAAAAAGAAAAAAAAAGATGCTACTCTGTTTTTGATTACTTGGTATGTTCTGTTTAACTTAAATCATTTGCTAAGCCCAGTTGTCTAGTGTGGTAATTTGTTTGGTTGGTTGTTTGATTTAAAAATTTCGAAGACAAATCATACTCAAGAAATTCACAAGAAAGGTGGAGTTAGGTGACCTCCCATAGTGAAAATCCAACTCTCCAAATCACAACTGTGAAATTGGATGGGCTCAACTATCTCGCTTGGTCACAATTTACTTTTTTGTATATTAAGAGCAGAGGGAAAATGGGGAACTTGAATGAAAAAAATTCAAGAACCCAAGTTAGACGACTTGGCTTATGACAAATGGGAAGCATAAAATTCTACCATTATGTCATGGTTGTTGCATTCAATGTGGCCAAAAATCATTCAGGGATACTTGTTTCTCCATACAATTAAAGAAATTTGGAATGCAGCGATCCAAAAGTATTCCCAAATGGGAAATGCAGCACAGATCTACAAATTGAAACGTCCAATTCATGGAACAACCCAAGGGGAGTGGCATGTTGCAGCCTATTTTTCATGGCTTCGTGCACTGTGGCAGAACTAGATCATTACCGGAACTTCAGACTGCATGTGTCGCTGATGCTAGGAAAATTCAGAAAATGGTTGTAGGTCATATCTATGACTTTCTAGCAGGGTTGAATTCTGAATATTATCAGGTTTGAGTTCAGATATTGGGAAATGAGCCTCTTCCATCTCTTCAAGAGGCATTTGCCTATGTTCAAAATGATGAGAGTCGCAGAGGACCATGCCCACTCAACAATCAGCCTTGGTGACCACATCTCATTGCACAGGAAAAGGAGATTTTAAGAGTCGTATATTGATGTTATTCAAGATGAGAAGGCCAAGCTGTTTTGTGATCACTGTCACAAATCATGCCATACTTCTTGGCAACTCCATGGTTGCCTTACTCGAGGTAGAGGAGGTCATGTTGGTGGAAGTACTCAGCATCAGGCTAATCATTCATCAACCTTTTGTCAAACACCTCCTTCAAGTAAAGTCATAGTGGGAAAGCAACTGATGTTATTCAAGTGCTATTGTGGTTACGCCCAAATAGAATAGTTACAGTTGGTCTTCCCTGCCTGTCTTTTTTAATTAGAAAAAAAAAAAAAAAAAGTTGAGAAAATTAGAACCACCTACTAATGCATCCTCCTCCTTGGCACATTTAGGTAATTCAGCTTCATCCCTAAATGTAACTTACACTGGGAATATATACAATTCTGATGAGCCGGGGATAATTGATTCGGGGGCATTTGACCATATGACTGGTTTATCATTGTCAGTCAGATACGGCATATATATTTTGTATATTTAGCCATAATTACTTTCTCTAGTTATGGCATGTTTTTGTATAGTATCTTGTAATTAATAGGTAGATTTTAGTTGCCTTATTTATCCTTGTAATTGGCTATACAATTCCTATATAATATGAGGAACCCTCACATTGAGAGGTATTCAATACAATTGACATGGTATCTGAGCAGAGCTTAATTGAGTAAACCCATTTACAACCAATGGCTTTAACATTAGAGGGGCAAGGAACCACGTCCCATGTATGATTGTCTTGGAGAGCCCAAAGTTCCTCATCCATCGCTTTCTGCCAACATTCATATTTAACAGCCTCGGAAAAGTATGTAGGGATGGAAATAGAAGACAAAGTAGTATTAAAAGAAGTGTGGGAAAAACCATACCAATCAGGCGGATGTGATACTCGGGTAGATCGTCGAGGACCAGATTTAGGAACTGTCTCAGATGGTGAGTCAATCTCAGGAGAAGTGGTCTGAACAGATTCAGATGAAGGGTTAGTCTTAGGAAGGGGCAAAGTCGATCAACGTTGAGTATACACCATTTCAGGTTTGAACCGTTCAGGCAGAGAAGACAATTCATCAAAACAAGGTAGAATACTAATCTCAAGCAATGACTCAACATATGTAGAAAAGAAACATTGGTTCTCAAAGAAAACAACATTACGAGATATACCATTTTTGTTAGAACAAGGATCATAACAAACATAACCTTTGTGAGAAATACTATAACCTATAAAGGCACATTTAACAGACTAAGCAGAAAGTTTATGACATTCATGAGGAGGTAAATGAACAAAACAAATACAGCCAAAAGTATGCAGATTAAGATAGCTAGGATGCTAATGATACAAACGATAATAAAGAGAATCAAAATTCAAGTCCTGAGAGGGCAGTCTATTAATTAAGTAAACTGCAGTAGATAATGCCTCAACCCAGAATTTAGAAGGAACAGAAGACTCAAGCAATAAGGTGCGAACAACATCCAAGAGATGTCGATTCTTTCATTCAGCCACCCCATTTTGCTGAGGGGTATAAGAACAAGAGTGCTGAGAGACAATTCCTTTGTGATTTAAGAAATCATGAAACTCGTGGGACATGTATTCCCCACCAGAATCAGACCTCAAAATCTTAATACCTGTAGAAAATTGAGTCTCAACATATGCTACAAAGGTCTGAAAAACAAATAAGACCTCAGATTTGGACCGAAGAAAATAAACCCAAGTATACTGACTAAAATCATTGATGAATGTCACAAAATATTTATATCGAGCATGAGAAATAACAGGAGAAATACCCCATACATCACTATGCACAATATCAAAGCATTTTTCAGCACGACTACCATGAGAAGAGAATGAAAGAGTCTTACTCTTACCAAGTTTGCATACAGAACAGTCAAATGACAAATTTTTAGAAACTTGTTCTTTATTGCCTAACAAAGAGTTTAGATGACCCAAACGTTTGTGCCATACTTCATTTGGAGTGTTAACTGTCACACAAGCCAAAGATAAACAACTAGGAATTGAAAAGTGTAGTGCAAATAGTCTGCTAACTTTAGGCCCCTTTGTGAGTATCTTCCCCGACACCTAATCCTACACAAGACAACCATCACGAGAGAAATGGACATCACAATTTTTTTCAACTAACTGGCCAACTGAAATAAGACCGTTAGAAAGTCCAGGAGATACATAAACATCTCTGAATGAAGGATTGATATCCCCTACTTCATTAATAGCTAAATGACTCCCATTAGCTAATTGAATATGGGATGAACCATGAAATGGACGAACATTGCAAAGAGTATCAGATGATTTGGTCATATGATTGGATGCAGCAAAATCAATAAGCCAAGACTTTATATGAAGTAGTACCATTACCATTACCTTGGAGCCCTAAGGCGGAAAAGGCTGACATAATCATCTGTTGAACCATTTTAGGAGTAAGAACAGAGGATCCGCCCGCAGAAGAAGAAGCTGAGGACATCACTAGAGTAGAAGAGGTGTGCACTACAGCCTGATAGGTAGTAGCTTGACGATTCTGAGGCCGAGTGGGACATTCTTTGATAAAGTGACCCTGTTTCTTATAGTTGTTGCAAGATTTCTTGGCACAATTGGCGGCAATATGATCATACTTCTTGCAGCTGAAACACTAGACCTTGCACATATCCTTACCTTTCCCTTTCCCGTAGGTAGCATAGGCTACTGGATTTGAGTTGGAATCTTGCTGGAACGTAGCCTGTGTGAGAAGACACTGCTCCTCGCGAAGTAATTCTCCAAAACAAACATCCAAAGATGGAGAAGGATCCTAGTTCATTAAATTGGAGTGAGTGACCTCAAATTCAGGGCGTAATTTCATCAAGAATTGATCCCTCTTGCTCTGCTCATGAACAGCCTGAACATCAGAGAGAGATGCAGTAGGTACTTTCGCATAAACCATATTAGAAAATTCTCCCTACAAATTTTGAAAACCAGAAAAATACTCCTGAATGGGGAGATTGCCTTGAGTGTAATTAGCAATCTCATATTCCAACTGAAAATGACGTGCAGTATTATCCTGGTGATAAACCTTCAACAAATACTCCCACATAATTAGTCTCTCTAGTTATGGCATGTTTTTGTATAATATCTTGTAATTAATAGGTAGATTTTAGTTGCCTTATTTATCCTTGTAATTGGCTATATGATTCCTATATAATATAATGAACCCTCACATTGAGTGGTATTTAATATAATTAACATGATATCAGAGCCAAAATCATCTAAATTAGGGTTGTGATACGAGTTTTTTGAGTTGGGTTGGGATTGAGTGATTGGTCTCTTTGGCTGTCGGTAACTTCAAGGGAAGTTGTCGATAATTTTGGTGAGGGTTCTAAACTGCTGAATGGCAGTTTCTGTTGAGGGTAGGGTAGCGGGGGTTCTGTTGAGGGTAGAAAGGTTACTCTTACTGGAATTTCTGCCTGGGGCTGTCAGTGTGGAGGCTTTGAGGCTGCCGGCGAGTTCTGTTGCTGCTATTTTTTGCCAAAGTGGTCTTGGATTGGCTGTCGGTGAGTTCTAGAGGATTTGGGGCTGTTGGCGCGGAGGCTTTGGGGCTGCCAGCGATTTCTGGAGGACTTGGGTTGCTGGTTGGTGGCTGCCGGTGATTTCTGGAGGACTTGGGTTGCTGGTTGGTGGCTGCCGGCGATTTCTGGAGGACTTGGGTTGCTGTTTGGTGGCTGCCGGCAATTTCTGGAGGACTTGGGTTGCGGTTTGGTGGCTACCGGAGATTGCTGGGTGGGTTGCTGGTTGCGTAGACTTGGGCTTGTGTTTTTTTGGTTGTTTGCATGGATTGCTGTGTGGTTGGTGGCTGCCAAAAGACGCTGATTGCGTGGACTTGTGATTCAGTGGGCTTGCTGATTGTTGATTGCTGTTTAGGCTTGCTGGACTTGGGCTTTTTTTTTTTTTTTGGTGTGTTTTGGTTACTATTCTGGTGGGTTGCTGGTTGCTCTTTGACTTGAGTGGATTTGGGCTTGCAGATCAACAAGCTTGGTTACTATTTGGTGGAATTGGGCTTGCTATTCAACAGTTTTGGTGGGCCTGTTACTCATTTATCAGGTTTATAATTTCTGATTTCTTTTTATTTCATCATGTCTTCTAGCGAGTCTTTTGGGGTCCGTTTTACTGGAAAAAAATTATGCTGCTTGGGAATTCCAGTTTAAATTGTTTGTTATGAGAAAAGAGTTGTGGGGCCATATTGACGATAGTGATCCAGATCCTATGGAGACTAAGGATTTAGCTAAGTGAATGGTTAAGGATGCATGTGTGATGTCCTGAATCTTAAGGTCTGTTGATCCTCTTATTGTGCTCGATCTGAGGCCCTATAAGTCGGCAAAGACTATTACTCGGCCTAATATTTCCTTTGTTGTTCAGCAGATTAGCCAGTTTATGCAAACTCCACGTCATCTTTATTTAGCTGCTGTCCGCCGTATCATTTGGTATCTTCGGGGGTCATTTGGCCGTGGGTTTTTCTTCCCAACTGGCTCTTCTTTTCGCCTTGTTGCTTATAGTGATGCGGATTGGGCAGGATGTCCTGATACTTGACGGTCTGTCACGGGTTGGTGCATGTTTCTTGGTGATTCTTTGATTTCTTGGAAGAGTAAGAAACAAGCTCATGTTTCTAAATCATCTACTGAATCCGAATATCGGGCAATGTCTGCTACTTGTTCTGAGATTGTTTGGCTTCATGGGCTTCTGGTTGAGCTTGGTTTTTCTCAGTCAAATTCTACTCTTCTTCATGCTGATAATACTAGTGCCATTCAAATCACTACTAATCCTGTTTACCATGAACGTACGAAGCATATTGAGGTAGACTGTCATTCTATTCGGGAAGCCTTGGACACTCGTGTTATATCTCTTCCTCATGTTTTCACTAATCTTCAGATAGTTGACGTATTTACAAAGGCCATGATACGACAGCGTCATCAGTTCTTATAGGCAAATTGATGCTTCTTGATCGACCAGCATCAATTTGAGGGGGGATATCAGTCAGATACGGCATATATATTTTGTATATTTAGCCATAATTAGTCTCTCTAGTTATGACATGTTTTTGTATAGTATCTTGTAATTAATAGATAGATTTTAGTTGCCTTATTTATCCTTGTAATTGGCTATACGATTCCTATATAATATGAGGAACCCTCACATTGAGAGGTATTCAATACAATTGACAATCATCTCTTTTCTCTTCATATCATCTTTGTTCAGGCAAAGAAAAAGTTAAAATAGCTCATAAATCCCTATTTTTATGTCTGGAAAATATTCAATCCCTGTAACTGCTTCTATGTCTCTTTCCTTTGTTTTACATGTGTCTAATCTTGCAAATTATTTGCTCTCCATTGCTCAACTTACAACTGATTTGAATTGTTGAATAATTTTTTATTCGCATTATTCATCAAACGGTCTTTACAACTGATCACACATTGTTCATCAAACGATCTTTACAAGGGAAGGTAAATGCCTTGATTGGATGACGTAATTCTAACCAGGAATGATATTGAAGAAATAAAAAAGTTAAGGAAAAATCTCGCTTATAAATTTGAAATCAAAGACTTTGGGAAGTTTGAAATATTTTCTTGGCATCGAAGTAACTAGATCAAGACATGATATATTTGTCTCAATGAAAATATGTACTTGATCTACTCAAGGAAACATGGATGCTTGGATGTAAAGCAGTTGACAACCCAGTAGAGCAAAACAAGAAGTAGGGGAGAGTTATGAAAGTTCTCTAGTGGATAAATGTAGGTATCTACGATTAGTTGGCATATTAATATATTTGTCACACACCCATCCAGATATTGTTTATGCAATTAGTGTAGTGAGCCAGTTTATGCACTCACCCTGGGAATCTCATATGGAAGTAGCTTACCGAATACTTTGATATTTAAGATCTTCATCGGGTAAAGGGTTGTTGTTCATCAAACATGATCATCTAAATATTAACGTATACATATGTTGATTAGGCGAGGTCAATCACATATCGAAGATCTACTTCAGGATATTGCACTTTTGTGGGAGGAAATCTAGTTACTTGGTGTAGTAAGAAACAATGAGTGGCTACTAGATCTAGTGCAGAAGCTGAATTTTGAGCCATGGCGTACAGGATATGTGAATTATTATGGTTGAAGATTCTATAGAAAAAACTCATATGATTACAAGGATTCAATGAGATTATATTGCGACAATAAGGCTGCCATTAATATTGCTCATAATCCTATTCAACATGATTGAACTAACCATGTTGAAATGATAGTCATTTATTAAGAAAAACTACGTGCAAGATTGATTTGTACACCTTATGTGAAGACTAGGGAACAACTTGCGGATATTTTGACAGGAGTGTCCAGTAGCATTCTTAATTCAGCATTGAGAAAGCTGGGCATGCTAAACATCTTTGCCTCAGCTTTAGGGGGGAGTGTTGAAAAAGAAAACTTACGTCTAAGAAAGGAAAATACGTATTGAAGAAGAGAAGTGCTGAAGAAGAAAACATGTTGAGGAAGGTAAGTTACGATATGCGTTATTTGATTCCTATTATGTAATAAATGTATTTTCCATATAGGTAGTAGAATTTTCTTATTTAAGCTTGTGTTAAGCGTATGAAGCACATCATCGGGAATGAGACAATTTTCCCTTCTTTCCTTGCCCATTCTTCTGTCTTTCTTTTCAACTCTGGTAGCATAAATAATTCTGTATTCGAGTCTACTTGGTTAATGATTCCATTTATGGCAGTTAGGTTGACTAGAATTCTTGAAAAGGATTTTGATTATAAAAGGTTGGGAATGAATCTTGTTGAAGTCAGACTGTGTTTTGGTATTGCCATTATCTTGTAAAAACTGGGGCTTTTGGCCTATTATTGGGTATTTGCATTTTTAACTTTAGGGCACTATTGTCTTTAGTACAAGAAGCTTTTAATCAAGATCAAACAATCTCCTTTTGCCATTCTTTTATTAGTCTGCTGGAATATGTCTTCCAATTTGAGTGCTTTAGTGAATGGTCCATGTTATCTGCTTAGTGGGGCACATCCTGTTTGCACGTGATAGTATGTTACTGCTAAGTTTTTTTAGATGTTAACTTTTGGTGGAGCTATATTGCTTTTCACTTGTCAATAGCCTCAATGAAATCAAGCTTGGTGACTGCTCCAAAGTTTGCACCTAATTTATGTCTTTTATGCTTTAATTGCACTCTCTTTTGGCTTCCACAGAGGGTCCAGGGCTTGAAGAAGAAGTTTTATTTCCATTTTCAAGATTATGTGGACTTGATTATCTGGAAGGTAGGTTCTTAACTGTTTTTATATGCATGTTTAAGTGGTGGTTTTGCAACATTACTTAAACGTGAACATCACTTTCATATCTTGTTATTACATATTTTCTCATGCATATTGAACAAATTTATTGTGCACGTCAAATATGACACTTAACCAGGTTGTTTATGCACAACTCTGGACAGGTACAGTTCTTGGACCGGCACCACCTGCTAATCAAGTTTGGTAGTGTGGAGGGAGTGGTAAGATTTTCTTCTTCTTTCTATTATTCTGATTTATATCACATAAACTACTGCCTTTTGCAACAGTTTTCCAAATAATGTGGGAACTACAGGACTGTGCTGGGGAATTAGCCTTTTAATCACAGTAGCTGGACTTTTCTGTGGTTTCAATAGGTGTGATTATATATATTTTTTTTGATAAGTCAAAATATTATATCAAAAAGCGCAAAGGGGCGCAACCCTTAGTACACTAGGAGTATACAAAAGGATTTAGGAGGAGAGAGAAAATAAGGAAAGAAAATCTACAAAGCTAATAGCCCGCGGGGCAAGCCAGCCTGTAATCCAAGAATAAAGCGTAACAAGAAAAAAATGGAGAACTCCTCTCGAGTCTTCGGCGAGTCCTCGAAACATCTGTTATTTCTTTCCCTCCAAATGCACCACAAGATACAATGAGGGACCATCTTCCATACAACAGCGCTCCTCGTACGACCCGCCGTCCACCAACTCGCTAATAACTCCTTGACGGATCAAGGCATTACCCAACAAAGCCCGAACCGAGCAAAGAAAGCATTCCACAAGTCCCTTGCAGCCGCACAATGAATAAGAAGATGATCAACCGACTCCCCATCCGTTTCACATAACCAACATCTGTTCACCACCACCAAACCCCTCCTCCCAAGATTGTCTAGAGTAAGAATCTTACTATGAACCGCCGTCCAAACAAAGAAAGCCACTCTAGGAGGAGCTTTGGACTTCCAAACACTCTTCCATGAAAAAGAGCCCAACCCGCGAGGAGATAGCATTCGATAAAAAGACTTGACCTCAAAGAGACCCTTGTGAGAAGGCACCCACCATAACTTGTCTTTCCCCTCGCCTCGCAATTTACAATCATATAAACATTTATAAAATGAGGCCAACTCCCCCACCTCCCAATCATGAATCAGCCGGGTGAACTGGATATTCCATTGAATGGAATTGCTAGAATGCTCCATATTATCTGTTATAGACGCTTCCTTGAGGCTAGCAATGCTGAACAGGCCGGGAAACTCCTCCTTAAGAGCCCTATCACCGCACCAAACATCATCCCAAAATCGAATCTTTGAGCCCTCACCAACATCATACTTAATAAACCTCCTAAAATTCTGCCAACCCATGCAAATGAATTTCCACAAGCCCACCCCATCATACTTCAATAGGTGTGATTATATGTTGATATTACTTGTTAGATGTGTCTATGATGGTAATTTACATCATTTTTTGTCCGTTGTGGTGAATTGTCAGTTCTGCCTTCATTGATTTTCAGCAACTTTATGGACCTTCAACCATAAACTTTTTGTAACACCGTTAGTGAGCCTTGAGACTGGTTTTTGTTTTGTCCAGCCCTTTCGACCAAAAGGCCATAACCCTAGCTTATCCAAAGTGCTAAAATAAACCGCTGCTAGAAAATCTTGCTACTATTATTTTAGCTCCCAGCAGCTCAATATCCACCCAGATTCACTCTATTCAAGTTCAAATCAATCTTTCCAACCTCTAAACCTAAGATTCCTAATGTTGCTGTTCGACCATAAAATCATCAGGACTCTTTGGGCCACAAAATCTTTCAAGAAATGAGCATAAGAGTCCTTTGTTGCTGCTGTCCTGTGCAGTTTAGTATCAAAGATCTTTGGGCCATAAAATCTTCCAAGAAATTAGCCTAAGAGTCCTCTGTTGCTGCTGTCTTACATCAATTTGGCATCAGAGCTCTTTGTCCCACTTCATATCGTGGATCATAAGTAGAGGGCTGTGACTGAGAAATATGGAAGGGACACAATTTTCTTGTGATTGGAGTTTTCTTCTATGCTTGCCATTCTTACCATAGATCCTATGATGCAGTATGGGCACGAAACCTGCTCCTGAAAGACTCGTCAATTCTATTCCAACAATAGACTCTGTGATGCGTTATGGAGATCAAACCTCCTTCTGAAAGACCCTTTTATGCATCATAGAAATCAAACCAGTTCCCAAAAGGGCCAAATAGGCATTCCTGTTTGACGTAAGACATATTTCTAAGAGGAAAACAAATGTTAAGAGTCCCAGTTAGTTGAGTGTAGACCTTGATATGCATTAATATACTAATTAGGTACCTCTGTTTGCTAGCTTAAGCTGTCGTGTTGGATGTTTTAACACGGGGATATTAGAATCTGGGGGGTTTGTTTTTTGACAGCATGTGCTAGGGGGGTTTGTGTTGGATGAGATGGGTGCTTCCCTGTTTTTTTTTTTTATTCTCTGAGACCCATTGGCATCTCTTTTGCATCTCTATTAGTTGAGCCCAATTCTATGTTTTCTTTTTCTGTTGGGCCTCGAGGTAAGGTGTTAAGAGAGTCCCACATTGGTTGAATGTAGGCCGTATGGGTTTATATATTATTTGGCCTTTCCAAATTCTAACAGAAAAAAGAAATAAATAAATAAATAAATAAAAATCAGTGGCTTAGCATGATAGTAAAAAAACCTTTCTTGCAGGGTACCATGCTTGAGGGAAGGCCCTAAAAGGGAGATTAAAGGAAATATTTTGTCAAACTAGGTGGGGTTAACATAGTGATCCAAGAATCTTTAATTTCTGTAAGAGTCGAGTGATATGTTAGAATTGGTGTGGCTCATTTAATTCCACTTTGGAGGCAAATCAATACTTTTAATAATTTATATAGTTATTTTCAATATATTCATATTTTCTGACGCATCTTCTGCATTATGCCTTTTGTGGTGTATTTGGAGTGAGAAATGATAGGAGTTTTGAAGATCGTGAGAGGATGGTGTGGAACTGAAGTCTTTCTTCAATACTCTTAAGCATTGGCAGCTGCTTTAGACTATCCTTCTTTGCTTGGTTTTCATGATTTTCTTGACCATTTTCCTTTTCTAACTAGGTGTTTCTCTTGTATACTTCTTGCGTACATGAGTTGCACCTTTTGTGCTTTTTAATCATATTTCGATTACGTATAAAAAAAAGTTTTTTTTTGGTGGTATTATAATTTGAGTTAAGAATTTGAAGATAAAAGATTGAAATTTGGCATTTTTGTATCAATTGACTACCATTCAAATTAATGATTTTTTGGTCTCAGTTTTCAACACTCTTTGTACATATAGTTTAGTTTTTCTTTTGAGAAAAATACATTATTTAGACCTGTTAAAGTGCAGATCTGCATTCTTACTTGAGATTAAGGAGATCTCTTCATTTTTGCATTTGTTCATTGAATAACATCCCATGAAGCATTGAGCTCAGTACATATATTCTAGTTTTTCTTTTGAGGAAAAAGATTATTTGGACCTGGTAAAGAACAAAGTTGCTTACGTAATTAAAATTAAGGAAATCTCTCCATTTTTACGCGTTTGTTCATCTAATCACATCCCTTGATTGGGAAGGCCAGTTCCCTATTCTTCTAGAGTGCGAAGGCTTTCATGGAGGTAGAAGGTTCTTTAAATTTGAGAATGTGGCTAAAATTTGGGGGTTTTGTGGATTGGGTGAGACAATGGTTGACTTCTTACTGCTTTCAAGGCTCCCCAAGCTTTGTTTTGGCTCGTAAACTTAAGGCTTTGAAAGATGATTTAAAAGTTTGAAATGAGGAGGCATTTGGCAATGCTGAGAGACAAAAAGTTTCTATTGAAAGCATTATGAATTCTTGATGGTTTGGAAGTAAAGAGAGCATTGTGTGTTGAAGAGAAGTTGAGGAAGGAGAAAGCTGTGAGTGATTTGGAGGGCTACTCTCTTGGAGGAGGTAAGTTGGAGGCAGAAATCAAGGGTGTTGTGGTTAAGAGAGGGTGAAAAATGCATAGGGTTTTTCCATCCAGCGGACAAATCGAATTGAAGAAAAATTGCCATTGAATCCTTGTTGGTTGATAGCTTAGTGTTATCAGATTGGGCCGAGATAACAGACCACATGGTGCAGTTCTATAATAGTTTGTTCACTGAACAATTCAATTGGTGGCCTAAATCGATGACCTTTTTTTTTTTTTAAAAAAAAAAAAAGTAGATATAATGAATGCTTTCTAGGCCTTTTACACCAAAGGCAAGTTTGAAAGAAGTCTTAATGCTACTTTCATTGCTCTTATTTTGAAGAAATCAGCGACTATTGATGTTAAGGACTTTTGTCCTATTAGCCTTGTGGGTGGAGGCTACAAAATTGTTGCAAAGGTTATAGCAAACATGCTGAAAATAGTTGTGGAGAAGATCATATCCAAACCTTAGAATGCTTTCATCAGAGGTAGGTATATTTTAGGTTCCGTTCTCATAACTAACAAATGCCTTGATAGTTGGTGAAAATTATACTCAATACTCCAATTACACCTAGAAGGGAAGTTGAATAGGTGTTTATAAAAGTAATGTGGAATTTAAAATTTAGCAACCACACAAACTTCTACCAAATATAAAGAAAGCATAAATTTGTGACAAAGTAGAAACCTTTTAAATAACTCTTCGAAGGTAAAACCATTCCGTGGCAGCTAAACCCGGGAAATGAATCTACTATATAAAAACGAAAAATTACAAGATGTTTACACTTGGAAAAACTTGAAAGTTGAGAGTCTTGTACTAGACAACTGACCTGCTTGCTTGTTGCTACTGCAGTAGTTGCCTTAGAACCTCTAGACAATTATTTTACTTGATCTCCTTTACTGAAACTCCAATAGGCTGAAGGCTTTTTGTAAAATCCAGAGTTGTGTGGTTTTCAATAAAGAAACTTAAGAGAGAAATATCATGAAAGCAAAAATAAATCTCTCCTAGCCCAAGGTTTTATGGCCTAAAATTCTACCAAGAATCATGCATGAAGAGCCTTTAAAAAGACTTGGAAAACTTGGTCTCCAAGTAAGCAATCAGATTTTAATTTTTGCTGAAAATACAATTCTGTTCAAACTGAGCTAGGTTAAAAACTAAAACAATATTTTTTCTGGCGATGGCTTCAAATTGCACTTGGAATCAGATTTAGAATGGAGCTCTCAGACAACGATTGAAAAACTCTGGATCAGGTTCAGTTAGGACTTGGCTTAGGACAGAACTTAGAATGGAGCTTTGGGGGATGATCTTCAAACTTCTTAGTTTGAACTTGAAATGGGACGAGACTTAGAACGAAGCTTTTGGGAATGATCTTTATTATATCTCTACAGTGCGCTTCTCTGTTTTGATTAACAAAAATCTCTTCTATTTCTTTAATATCTCTTGTGGCTTGAGACATGGGGAATCTCTGTTGTTCGTTGTTGTCATGGTGGCCTTGAGTTGAATGTTGTTTGCCACTATGGATAGAGGACTCTTATAAGGTTTTTCAGTGGGATCTCGGAATAATAATGAGCTCCTTATGTCTCATCTTATTCGTGGATGACACCTTGATTTTTTGTAAGGTAAATCCTGTTCATTTTCTTTATTTGCGTTGTCTTTTCTTTTTTTTGATAAATCAATAGAATATATTAAAAGCGTAGAGGGGCACAACCCTTAGTACACAGGGAGTAAAGATCTATTATTACGCTCCATCCAAATACACCACATAATAAAATGAGGGACCATCTTCCAAACAACAGCGCTCCTCGTACGGCCTCCTGTCCACCAACTCACAAATAACTCCTTGACGGAGCGAGGCATAACCCAACTCGCAAATAACTCCTCGTCTTTTCTTATGCTTTGAAGTTACTTCTTAGTTGAAAATTAACGTAGGTAAATCAGAGTTAGTCCCTGTTGGTGCTGTGGAAGATGTTGGAGGCTTGGATTGTATCCTTGGGTGTAGGGTGTCTTCTCTGACTTTGAAGTATTTTGATCTTCTATTGAGAGCTTTGTTTAAGGCAAAATATATATGAAATTGTGTTATTGAAAAGATGGAACATAGTTTGGCAGGTTGGAAGCAGCTTTATTTGTCAAAGGGTGGTAGGATCACTTTGATTAAAAGCACCATTTCCAATTTTGCCTACTTATTTTTTGTCCTTTTTCTCCATTGCTGTTGGAGTTGCTAACTGTATCAAGAAACTTCAATGGGATTTCATGTGGGGCAGAGTTGGTGATGAGTTTAGATACCATTTTGTCGGTTGGTCAAAGATTTGTACTCAGTTTTTCTTCAAGCTCTCTTGGGGAAATTATTATGGCGTTACGCCACAAAGAGAGAGAGAGGCTTTGTGGGCATCGGTGGTGGAAGCTAAACATAATAGCATGTGGATATGGTGGTTCCAATGCAGTGTTCGGGTCCTATGGGGTGGGCGTGTGGGAAAATGTTAGGAGGGGGTGAGCGGATTTCTCTAGATTTGTGAGATTTAAGGTGATGGGTCTAGGAATAGGTTTTGGTATGATGTATGGTGTGGAGTTTAGACCTTGAAGGCAATTTTCCTGGTGTTGTTTAGTATTACTCATTATAAGGAGGTCTCTGGTAGACCACATACTGGTTTCTAACAACACCTTTTAATGGAATTATCACTTTCATCATATCTGTGCATGATTTGTGCTTTCTAATAACATTGAATGACTTATCAAAAAATGCTGATCAGTTCCTTTTGATTCTCAAGTGGTCTAGTCTTTAGGCTAATCACTGTTGAGTTCAGCATCATCTTCATGGTGGCTCTAGGAGGATAACCACTTAAATTGACACAGTGGCGAAGCTTATTATCTTGTTGTGGATTCCTAAAAATTTAGTCTTGGTTGTTGAACTTTCACTTTCTTGATAAGAATAAGCATTGTGTTCTTTATTAAAAACTGTTAAAAATATTTGTGGTGATTTACTTGTTTCAACCTTCAGGTATCACGAAATGCTGAGCATCACCCGGCTTTTTTTGCTGTATATAACATGGAGACAACTGAAATTGTTGCATTTTATCAGGTAAATTTATGTCTGAGTCATATGTTTATCAAGTAGAACTTGCTGCAGCCTCTGGCATATTTTCTCGTTTTACAGAATTCTGCGGAGGACCTTTATCTCTTGTTTGAGCAGTTCTCTGACCACTTTCACGCGGCATCAAGAAATTCTTTGTATATGAATTTCATATCATCTCCCTCAAATAACATTCATGCTCTGGAGCAACTAAGATGCATAAAAAATAAAGCAAATGTCCCTTCACAGGTGAAGTTTCATCATTAGCACTCAGTTACACGTAAATGTTTTATATATGTAATGCAGCAGAGTTCAGGAAACGTTTTTTATTTTCCGTGTATAAGGCATGATAACAAGTTTGATCTATGGCTCTTTTGGTCACGTAGTCTGTAATTTTGTCCCATACCCTCATATCTAATCAGCTAATGAATTCTGCAGTTTGTGAAGAAGATGCTGAGCTCTTTGCCTTTCAGTTGTCAGACACAGAGTCCTTCTCCTTATTTTGACCTATCTCTCTTTCGATTTGATGAAAAGGTTTGATAAAAAAAACTATTGCAGTTCTCCCTTTTTTTTAACCAGTACTTGTTTTGTAATAGCATGTTGGGAATTCTATTTGCGGCTTGCCTTATGACAAGCTAAATAGAGACTCAAACCTGACCATCAAGCTAACCAACTAATTTTGTGTTTTTCTCTTTCTAAATGCTGCTAAGATGAAATTTGTGATTATGCCATCTGAAACTGTTTATCATGGTTTTCTCCGTTTTAATCGACATGCTGTTGCAGCTGATTTCTGCAACTGACCGGCATAGACAGTCAACGGACCATCCCATCAAATTCATTTTAAGAAGGCATCCATATTCCCTCAAATTTAAGATAAAATCAGGTATGTCCTTACCTTGTAGTGGCTTCATAAAACATAATCAAACTGTGTGAGTAGTAGTTTTTTTTCCCCTTTGTCTTTCTTCTTTTTACCCTCTTTAATGATTGGTAAGATATTCATGGATAGGGATCTTCTTTCTTTCTTTTTTGAATTCCATAACTTCACATTTCATTCACACCATATTGAGCTTCTGCATATATTACTGAGGTTGACAAGGGTTGAGTTTTGGAGTGGGCTAACTTATTCTCTGGATTTTCAATTAGGTCCTGAAGCTGGTAGCTCAGATGGTCGGGCCAAAAAGATCGCCTTATTCCTTTTCCATCCATTTTTACCTCTGGCTCTCTCCATTCAGCAGACTTTGTTCTTGCAGCCATCAGTTGTGAATATTCATTTCCGGAGATGAAGCTCCTTATTCATCTCTTCCTGGCTGCCTGCTCCTATTTGTAAACGGCCTTTTAACGAGATTGTAGATTAAACTAAGAGTGTATATTCATTTGGAAATTGTACAGAAATTTAAAATCGATGTCGTAGATTGGATTGGACGGGTCAAGCCGAGGCATCCTGAAAATCACCAGAGAAATTTGAGTTAATTGTCACTCTCTCTGTCAGACTCCTCGGTGTGTTATTTCTTATTACACTCGATACTCCTATTTTTTGAGGGTATCACTCTCATTGTGTGCTCTAAGGGGGGGTTACGTGGAACAACTCACAGAATTTTGATTTTAGTGCAAGAGGTACCAAATTTTATTCTGCTGTGCATTCTATTTTTCTTACATTTTTATTTTATTTTTGTGAGTACATAACACAACAAAACAAAGAAGAAACAGGCCTAGAGCGATGAAACGAATGAGGGTCCTTCCCATTAGTGTCGGTTTTGCCTAAACCAACACTAATTCACATTTTCCTATCCATGATTAGCTTCCATTTAAAACCGATACTATTGAATATAAGTTCTTTTATAGTGATGAACAATTGTCACTAAGATAAAAACAACAAATGGGACTGCAATTAATAAAGCACTAGTAGTGGAGATTAAAAAAATAAAAAAAGCAGGGGAATCAAGGACTTGGCAACATATAGAATTGTGATTCATTGAAATTTGCTATAGATATGAAATTTTAAAGGCGATTTTTCATAGATAGTTTTATAATAGCTGGAGAGCTATTGTATATATCATAAATAATGTTTGAGTTGTAAGATTTCAAATTATATTTTTAGCATTGTACGGAGCATTTTGCCCCATTTGATTATTATATCAATGAAGAGATAATTTGTTCAAAAAAAAAAAAATTTTGAATTCCTTTTTTTTTTTTTCTCCAATTTTATTATTTTCCGACAACTAATTGGTCAAATCCTTAAAATCAATTCATATCTAATTATTGATTAAAAAAAATGAGAGGTTAGAAAAACTTGAATATAAAACCTTAATAAGTAATTTTCTAATTTACAATTAGTTCCATATGGTATCAAAATAAAATCAAAGGTCCTTGAGCTATGCCACAAAAACAATTTAGTCAATGCAGTCAAATTTCATCTACTAATTTAACATATTCCATTAGTGTGATACTGATTTAAATAGGATAAATATCACAATTTTATTAGCTCTAAGGTTTCACGATATCAGAATCCATTAAGTCAGTGAACAAAATTTGATTGTAGGCACTACATTATTTTTTCGGTATACCTCATGGGCCATTGAATTTATTTTGATACCACAAAGAGTTAATTGCAAAAAAGGTAAACTATAGAGACTGGTTTTGCATTTTTCCTAAATATTATTTAGTTAATATTTAAATTTCAGAAAAATGCCTCGCTAACATTTTTGGCCTTAGCCCCAAAAATGTATCAAGCCGGCCCCAGCTAAGATTATGTCATTTTATGAGTTTTTAAATGAAATTTGGGTAATTATAATAGGTCATAAAAGGGTTCAGTTACAATTACGAAAAAAAAAAAGGTTTGTGTTCGTAAGGACCAAACATAAATTTCCAACCCCAACATAATATATATTAGTCACTATATATATTTCTATAAGTTTTGACTTTAAAAAAAAAAAAGAAAGAAAGAAAGAAAAGAAAAGAAAAGAAAAGAGTTTTGAGACTTGGAGGAGGTCAACTGGCCATGGACTCTACGTGCTCACCCCCCTATAATCGTCCATAATCTTAGGCCTCAAAATTTATCAAGCCGACCACAGAGATGCATGATAAATGAAGTTATGCCCTCGTTGATGTTAGTTAGCATTCTAATCACATAGGTGATTGCGCTTAGATATTAATCAAAGCTCACATGACACATGTAACTGTGTTCATCCTAGCCTTGTTATATTTTGATCTAATTATGATTAAAATAACAGAGTTTTTTTTCAAATTGGATTTAAAGAATTTCTTTCAACCTATTATATAAAAGTGATATGTATTCATTTTTTTAATAACATGTTAGATGCATATAAGTGTTTAAAAAAGTGACAAATGTCATTAAAAAAAGAACATATGTCACTTTTATAGAATAGGTTGAAAGAAATTCTTCCAACCCAATTTGGAGGAAAACCTGGGTTGGAGAAATTTCCTTCAACTTATGACAAAACTACCCTTAGTAAAATAAAAACAAAAAAAATACTAGAACTTCTATAGTAAAATAAAATAAAAAAATCCAAAGAGTGGCAAAATTTAAAATTAAAAAACATCATTGTACAAGAAAAAATTAATTTTTTTTTTGGTTATAAAATGTTTAATAAATTTTTTAAAATAAAAATTTCCGTTTGAAAAAAAATAACAATTTTTGTTTTCTAAAACAAAAATTTTTTTTTAAATTTTTTTTTTTTAAAACTAAAAATTTCCGCTTTAAAACAAAATATTTGTTTAAAAAACCGTTTTTAAAAAAATTAAAAATTTTCGTTTTAAAAAAATATTTTTATTTGTTAAAAAATCGTTCTTTTTAAATTAAAATTTTTGTTTTTAAAAAAATTAATACATATTTTTTATTTATAGGAGTATTTTTGTCTTATTGAGAAATATAAATAGACATTTTTTTTTGTTTTCTAACATGAGATCTTACATGGTTTTTAATAATCGAGAATAAAGTTGAAATAAATTTTATTAAAACTCGTATCTTCTCGTGTTATTAAAAAAAAGAGTATGTCACTTTTTTAAACCAGGTTGAAGGAAATTCCTCCAACCCAGCTTAGAGGAAAACTTTGTCCTTTTGGGGGAACATTAACAATGTTTTGATAATTTGGAGGAAGATTGTCAAAATAAAAAGTTTGCAAGACATTATCAATTAAGTGGTAATTTGAGAAGATCGGTTCCCATGAGGTAGTTTAATCGGCTGTAAACCACGTTTTATGAAGTGGAGGTCACAAGTTTGAATCCTCCCTCCCCCCTACCCTTGTGTGGACACGTCAAAAAAAAAATTTAAGAAGATCGGTGGACTTTACCTAATATTAACTTAAACTTGTCTCCACCCGGTTTGAAAGAAAACTTATCTATTGCAAAGCCCAATCCTCCTAGAAATATTTATATATATAGAAACTTGACAACAACAAAAAAAAAAAAGGCACGTTTGTTCGTCTGTGTGTATAGATAAAAGATATATCCAGAGTTCCCCGTTCCAAGTCCAGCGGGAGCTTAAGGAGCGATGGCAGTGATGCCATTGCCAACAAACACTATCGCTTCTTCTGTAAACGTTCTGAAAGCTGGCGGTGCGCAATTGCTTTGGTCCTTTTCAAAATGCTCTCGATTACAAACTCATCCTCGTCCCCACGCATTCCACTCGCTTCCCCTTTTCTCCGCTGATAACATCAGAAGAAGAAGAAGAAGCGTGCGATGGCTCCCCTCCTTCTGCACGGAGGCGGCGACTCCAGTGAGCGTGACCGCCGGCGCTGACGATAATGTTGAGGACGATGGTGAGAAGAAGATGAGGATGATAAAGGAAGCGGCGGACACGCTGGACATAAGGGTCGGCCGCGTCCTTAGGGCGTGGAGGCATGAGGAGGCTGATTCCCTTTACGTGGAGGAGGTCGATGTTGGCGAGCCGGAGCCCAGAATCATCTGCAGCGGCCTCGTCAATTATGTTCCCCTTCACCACCTTCAGGTATTTCTTTCGTAGGGATGCAATGGAATCGGCCTTGTGTTATTCGAAAAATTAGATTCAGAATTAGGATAAAGCACGATGAGAAATTTGAAATGCGGGCAGAGATGAAGCATAGTAATTTTTTTCCAACCAAATATACAAGAGAAATAAAGAGTTTGATGGTTTGATTTGATTGTATCACCATGCTTCAAGAGAAAGTAACAATATCTGTTCAGACAAAACAATGGAAGTGTTCAATCAAGAGTGGCCAAAATTTTGATTTCCAATTAACCTTGTGGAGAAATGGAGAAAGGAAATGGAATCCTTTTCAAAGTGGAACTGCAAAGTAAATTCATGTTGTTGATCTGCTTATAAAATTGAGAAGTTCAAAGTTTTCTTCTTCTATATAGATTTCTGTTGATATTTTTTTTAAGCATATATGATGTAGCTTTGAATGTTTTCTGAAGTATTAAGGATCTAAATGGGGATATTTCTGTTGGACAATGGATTGTCACACTCTGCGAGAATAAAAATTAATTTTTTTGGTATATACAGTGAAACTGCATAAATGGCTTTTTTCAGTTGAAATTTCAACATCATATTCATCTGATCATGAAATCTACATGCAGGATAGAAATGTTGTTGTTCTTGCTAATCTGAAGCCGAGGAACATGCGTGGTGTCAAGTCATGTGGAATGCTTATGGCTGCTTCAGATGCATCACATGAGAATGTTGAGCTTCTTGTGCCTCCTGAGGGTTCACTTACTGGTGAAAGAGTATGGTTTGGCTCAGAAGACGAAAAAGAAAGTCAACCTGCTGCTGCCACACCCAATCAGGTAACAGTTTTTTAGTTCTTTGCTTTCAACAATTCAAGTAATAACCTCCGGAGAGGTTGGCTTAGTGGTAAGAGGCTTACTCCCATTGGGTTTGGTGAGGGAAGGACAAGGGTTCAAGTCTTCATGGGCACAATGCTAAGGAGACGAGACTCATGCCCATTAATCCCTAACCATCGACTTCTTCCTGCTATGTCCTTGGTGGGATTGGAGTCAGGCTATGACTTTTTTGAGGGAGTGAAAGAAAATAAAAAAGGAAAGAAATTCCATAAAATACGTTGTTTGCCTGTCTGCCAGTGGATGCACAATTATCGCAACAAAAATCTTGGTCACTACAACTCATTATTTGAATTCTTTTATTTGCAGGGAAACTCAATTTATAATACAAAATAGTTAAGGCTTGGAGGATAATTCTCATACTTTGCATATTCGTCACACCTTAGACTGCTTATAAGTGCATCAATGTTAGATTATTTCATTCATCGTGTAAACTATTTCACACTCCTTTTCGATGATGATAGCCATGTTTTTGTACTAGCGATATGGCTTATGCTAGAAACCTGTCAAATCAGATATCTGGTGCATTTTTTGCAGTTTATTTTTCTTATGTGAATCAACTTTTTTCTTTTTTTGATTCATAAGTTACGCACCTAGCAGAGTTTCTTGAGTTAAACACGTGTAGAAGCCTTCTTACTCTATCTGGACTTTTGCTGTTGATTCTCCTTCATGTTTATTGATGTACTTGCCTTTTGTTTTCCACTGTGAGTAATAATTATGTGACTTATCTTGATTGCTAATACTTCAGTCTAAAGCAATAGACTGAAGTACTAGTTTACAAGCCAAACAGGAAATTATTGCTATTAAATTCTTAAGCGTCTTGCTCGACCAACTATGTTGGAAAACTTGTAAAAAATTCTAGAAACATTATTAGCTCTTTGATAGCTTTCTTTCATCAAATTGAAACTCAAAAGTATTAAGTTGCTTGTGCATTTAGCCTAATATACCTTTTCTGGCATACTTAAAGGTTATAATCCCCTACTATAGTTCCATACTGTGCTTTTTACAACCATTGTCTTCCAGTTTCTAAGGCCCTATGACCTAGGTTTGTGCTCGTTGGGATTTTGCAACAGGCATCTTTGGTGTAGATATGTCATGGCAAATGTTGTTTGTTTGTGCATGCGTGTCACTAAAGAAAAGCCATGGTGAAGGTGAAATGTCAACAGTTCCTATTTTCTTTGTGATTACATCATTAGTTCAGGCATATTGACATGCCCTTGGCAATCATATATTGAATGTTGTTTTCTACTCGGTTGTTCTTTCTAATGGGTTTATCTTCAATATTGGAAGTCCCCTGTTTCAGTGTAGTTTTTCCTATTTTTAGAGAAAGTTTCACATAAGCGATGGTTTATTGCTTGTTTATACAGTTTTATACTCCATTTTCTATGTTCAGAGAGATTAATTTTCTGTATTCTACTGGCTTTTTGTATGACAATCTGTAGATTCAAAAGAAAAAGATTTGGGAATTGGTGCAACCTCATCTGAAGACAGACGCTTCTTGTACTGCTATGCTTGGGGTCCATGTAATGCGGACATCTGCAGGTGTAGTGGTCTCCACGTCTTTGAAGAATGCAAATATATCATGATCGAATGGGCGGCGTCTTCAGATGAGGATTAAGTTTGTGTCAATTGCTTTAAACATGTCAATTCACTGCTTCTGATTGCTTATCTTTGGTGCAGTTACCAGTAATCTTGTATCTATATAAATGAGGTTTTCGGTCCTTATGAGTGACCCATTATGGCCTTGGGCCTTTTCTGAGAGCCTGAGGGCCCATTTTGTATTCGAAATTTTCCTGTCTAAACTTCAACAGGACAAAGCTAGGACCAAACCAATTGGCGATTGGAGCAAGTTATGAGTTGATTGTCCATTATGAATAGGCTTCTCCTGTTATGGGCTTACTTGAATTTTACAAAAAAATTTAGCAGCCTAGAGAGGGATGTTGTAGATCTCGCATTCTTGGTTGTATGGGGTATGTGGGCTCAGTAACCCCCCTCTCTTACCTGCCCAAATTTATTTGAAATTTGAGCAGCGTAATAATAAAAAAATTCTCATCCAATACAATCGTAAAATAGCTAACCAACACTTAGATACGACACTATCCAAACTTTTATGGTTCGTCCCAACATTCTCCGCTTGTCGGATTGGTGCTGAGCAGTTTTAGATAAAGTAGTTAACAAGAGAAAATTAAGAACTTGACATTCTCCACGTGTAGTGTCAATACTTCACCTCATCATATTTTCCTAAAAGGTTCCTAGAATTGCCAAGAGAAAAAACGCAATGGAGGGAAAAACAGCTTTGTCCCTCTCCCTCTTCCTTCCCCTTCGTAGTAGTGTTTGATGTTTTCTTTGTAGTCTCTTTTGGTCTCCATTTTGGTGGTTTTGTTTTAGATCTAGATTTAGTTCTTTATGCTTAGATCTACTTGTCTCGGCTAACTTTCCCACTTTCCATTGCTTCTATGCCAATCAACCAACGAAGTCTCGCGTGCTGGAGTGTGTTTCTCACACGCCAAGTCGTGTCTTCTTGAAAATGTTTACGATGTTGTACTTCCCCGCTATTGTTTCTAGTGAGGTTTTGTTGTTTTTAATTTTTTTTCTTTGATTTATTTTTTGTTCTTTTTGTCTTGGCTTTTGGGTTGAAGACGTGAATTGACTTTTGACCTTTGGGAGAAAGAGGATTAGATCGGTGTGGAGGATTGGCTCTCACGGCCGGAAAATATGTTTTGGGAATTTGAGTTACCCGTGTCTTAGATTTAGTTTACAAGCCCGAATTAGATCTGATTCATAATTAAAGTTGTACTTGGGTTAGTGAAAGTTGATATCATAGATAGGATCTGATTGTATCTATGACTTTGTAATTTCATAACATTTGGCTATGTTTTTATCAGAGTTTTATGTTCTGTGATGTAGGAGTTTTATATTTTGATCTTTTTTTATTTATTTATTTTTGAAAACAATTAACATGAGAAGGGAGAAGGAGAAGAAATTCGATGGACTTAGTAAATAGATTTTCGGTTCCATTTGAGCTTGATTTATGGATTTACGATAAACGAGCTAAAGAATGAATTGTATTTTGGACTTTTAGTTTATTAAAATATGAATTTTTGAAAATTGAGATATGAAAATTTGGATGGTTTTAATTATATATAAAAAGAAGAAAAAAAAAATAATGGCATGTACTGGTAAGGATTTTGCCCGTTATTTTTTCATCATGGACTTGATCAAAATGTTTACCAAACAACCGTAAACTCTATGATGCCTATGCCAATTTGATAGTAGTTGATGAATGACAATCACTCTCGTTAAACGCCAACAATTTAAAATAAAATGTCATAATTGTTGGCATTTATATATATACAAACACTAGGAATTTTTTTGTTTTTTACATGTCCACACAAGGAAATGGGCAGGAAGGAAGATTCAAACTAATGACCTCCGTTTTTTTAAGCGTAGTTCGATTGAGTTACCCCTTGACGCTAGGAATTCTTAGTAAGCAATCATGGTATTTTCTAGGCGTTTATATTTCAAACACAAGGAACTCTAGGCTTTATGGCGTTTGATAAATAAATAACAGAAATTTATATTTTTAAGTGGTATTTTCTTATCAATGCCGTGAATTTTGTAATTATTGGCATTTTAAAAACAAACGAGAGGAAAATGATTTTTTTTTTTTTTAAGTGCACCGTACTGGTTGGGGCGTGTGAACCACTATACGTACTTGAGAAAGTCGAGTATATATTTCGAGGCACCTTCAACCTCCCAAACAATTGAATAGTTGAAATATTGATAATTTTTTATTCATCAATCCCCTGCTTAAATAAGCGTTACAAGACACTATGATAAGAACATAGTAGATGAATTACACTGGGTTTTGAAGTACATATATATAGATAAATACTACTTCTACTATACTAAACCACTGAGGAGAAATCCTCTTATTCTAGAGCTCTTTTATTTCAACAACCAAACATGTATGATTCTTTCCGTGTAACACATAACTATCCCTCAATAACCAAAAATGTAAAAAGATAAACATAAGAGAAAAATCATTTCCCACACTACCTATAAAATATCAATGTTATTTAGTAAATTTTTATACGACTATCATACAACTAAATAACATGGAAGTGAAAATCCTGTCACAGGATTAGCACTTGATAGAAAAAAACAAAGTTCGATTTTTACTACCATGTTATTTCAATTGTATGAAAGTCATATACGAGTCTACTCAATACCATTATTCATTATAAAATAGTGTAGTTTGCATTTTAGTTATCAAATATCATGCATATACTTGAGCAGGAAGGCGTGGAGTGAGACGGATTTCAACTGGTGTGGCTTTTTGGTTTGTAAGTCCGACTTTCTCAGTCATGTCCACAGGCTCATCTGATGGGGTTGCAATTTCAAAAGAGTGCAATAAGGTGGCAAGTGTGAGTTGTGTAACTTGCAACGCTAATGAGATTCCCGGACACCCTCTTCTACCGGCGCCAAACGGTATCAATTCGAAATGTTGGCCCTTAACATCAACACCCAAATGGGTTGTAAGGAATCTTTCCGGCCGAAATTCATTTGGATCGGGCCACACACGTGGGTCTCGATGGATCTTTGAATAGTTGACAAGGAGTCGTGTGCCTGCTGGAATGTGGTAGCCGGCCAAAGTGCAGTCTTCCATGGACTCATGTGGTACAGAGATGGATCCGGCAGGGTGTAAACGCATTGATTCCTTAAAGATAGCTTGGAGATAGACCAGATTTTTTATATCCGAATCCTTCACTTGCCTCTCCCTCCCAACATGAACATCTAACTCTTGTTGTGCTTTCTTTAGGGCTTCTCGGTTATTAAGAAGTATAGAGAGAGCCCATGTCAATGTTGTCGCGGTTGTATCTGTTCCCGCTACCATAAGGGACTGCAAAAGCACCCGAGTTTAAGCATTAGATGGACCGGCCAAAAAGCTTGAGGTAAATCATGTTTCAAAAGCAATTATCAATAAAATTCTAAAAAAAATACATACCAGACATTGAGCTTTAGTGATTGTATCAGCATCGTACTCGGAGATCTCTTTGTCTTCAGCAACAACCGACAACATCACATCCATAAAGTCTTGGTGTCCCTTTGCCTCACCGGAAACTTTCCTCTGCTTATGTTCTTCCACCCAACCTTGAACCACGTGATCAAATTCTTTTGCAGTTCGCTTCATGGCCTTCTCGTACCCTCCAAAGTCCAACCACCTTAAATAAGGAAGCACATCTGCTACCACAACCGTACCACTCAGCTCAAAGTAATCCTTCAATGTCTTCCGGCATTCATCGTTCACTGCATTCTCATCATTGGTTTTAGTCCTGTCATATCGCTTCCCCACAACCATCCTAAACAACACATTTAGAGTTATGGAACTAAACCACCTCATCATCTCCACCGACACGTTGTTGTTCTTCACCCAGAGCTCATATAACTCTTTTATAGAAGCATTTACCTCAGACTCCTGGATGTGTTTGAGCATCTCAAGGCGGTGGTTTGAGAGGACCTCGACGGTGGCCATTTTTCGGGCTTGGCGCCAGTGAGGGCCGTAAGGGCTAAGCACAAACAAGGCGTAGTTGTAGCCCATGAGCTCTGAAGCTACAGCTTTTGGACGGCTGGCAAAGACTTTGTCGTTAGTGGTGAAGCACTCTTTGGCTATCTCCCAGCTGCTCACTATCACGGATCGATGTACGCCAAGCCGTACTGTGAAGATTGATCCGTACTTGTCCGCCAGCTTACCCAATGTAACATGGACTGGTTCTGTCCCTCGTAATAGGTGGAGGTGGCCAATCAATGGCAGAGCGCCACCGGCTTCTGGTGGAAGTGTTGTTTTACGATGGGCTTTTCTTAATACCCATAATAGAAAGGAGAGGAACAGAAAAAAGGCGAGGATGGTGGCCATGGAAGTTGCAGAATATGCGTGAGGAAAGAGTTTTCTTCTTCTCTGTAGAGGTTTCGGGAGAAGATATTTGTGGTTCTGTACATATTTTGCGATCAATCTCGGCATATGTATAGGGAAATGTTATGCTTAACTAATACAAAAAGTCAAAGGACACATCATGCTTTATTTGACAGAATGATACAAAAAGACAAAGGACACATCATCTTTTATTTGACAGAATGATACAAAAAGTCAAAGAATACATCATCCTTTGCGGTCCCCAGTCTACGTCATTTGCTTTGAGGAACAAACACAATGCAGTTGTGCAGAATTCTTGAGATGAATGTTTCGATAGGTAGCTCAATCGGTTGGGATCATGTTTAATGAAACGGAGGTTACTAATTTGAATCTCCTTTCTTCTCTCTTGTGTGAACATATCAAAAAAAAAAAAAATTCTTAAGACGAGAAATTTTGAATGTTTTTGGCGTGCATGACTGCTTCTTTTCTATTAATTGACCATGTGATAATTAATAATATTGGTTAGTAGATGTAGAATATCAATTGAAATAAAAAAAAAAAAAAAGATTCAGGGTATAATTCTTTATTAGAACATGCATCTCTTTCTATTTCAACAAATAAAATTGATAGTATTCATGTTATATATGGTCGTGATTTAATGTTGATACATCTATAGTATACATGATTACATATTATTTAAAATTTTTAAAAAAAGACGTCAATTATATTAATGAATTAGGATCCTCTCCAAGTAATTATAGTAGATGGATGTTCCCTTAAAAAGTGAAAAGAGAAAAATATTCCTCGAAGTAGAATTAACTGGAGAGGATCTTGCATGCTCAAATATTAACATCATATACACTGTTAAAGGACAAAGTTTTCCTCCAAACTAGGTTGGAGGAATTTCCTTCAACCTAGTCTATAAAAGTAACATGTGTCAATTTTTTAAAGGACAAAGTTTTCCTCCAAACTAGGTTGGAGGAAATTCCTCCAACCTAGTCTCTAAAATTGACATGTGTCTATAAACATGTGCTTCTCACATGTTCTTTTTAATACCCTAATTTTCACAAACCACCGTTAACCTCACGTTATTTTCTCTTCCTCACATCTCTCCATCTCTCTTTCTCTCTCTCTCTCTCTCTCTGGTTCTCTCCCTCACGTCTGTCTGCCCCTCTTTCTCCTACGTACTGCAGCAAACCCTCATTAAATCGGTTCAACTACCCTACCCTTCTTTACTGCCTTAGGCTTGGTTGCTCTCGCTTAAAGAACTGCTTCCACCTTGGCCAATTGGGAAGTACCCCTATACAGCCCAGTGATCATGAACTGCGCAATAGTGGCCACCAAATCCATAATCTAATATGGATGGAGAAGGGGACCAAGGGTTTAACCATGAAGAAGATTATTACAAAGAATTTGATAGCAAGAAGCAAAGCTAAAGGCCTCCTAAAGAAAGAGTAACGGAATTATAAAAGTAATAGTGAATATTTGAGTTGGTACGAATGGACAAACCAAAAAATCTCTCCATGGAGAATTTCAAGGAAAGAAGAACACGAAATTCCTTCATCAAGCCTCACGCCTCAAAGCCCTTGATGGTGAGAGTTTTCTAAGCTTTAAATTTTTTCTCTATTTTCTGTTTTCTCTAATTTTTTGGGTTTGTCATGTAATATTGGAGTTCATTAAATCAATTTTGTAATATTGGAGTTCAGTAATCTGTCGGCTAAATCAATGTTGTCTATAATTAGTTGTCTATAATTAATTTCACCTTATCATATTTATGGCTAATATTGGAGTTCGGCTAAATCAATTTTATAATATTGGAGTTCGAATATGTCGCTAAATCAATTTTGTCTATAATTTCACCTTTTCATATTTATGGCTTTTGAATCAATCTTTTCTGATTTTTTTTTTTCCTAATGTTTTTTTGGATGCTTTAATTTCTTTGTCACCTCTTCCACAAAGAAGAAAGAGGTGAGAGTAATATCCTATTCCAATACAAACGAATGTATATAGCTGATTACAGTCATGAACTCTAATAGTCTTGGGCTGATAAGACTTAGAGCAAAGTAGTTATCCTTGACTTCTGTTTACTTAAGTTGGAACAGAGGAGTTTGTGTAGAACTCCTATTTTGTTGAGGTAAGTTATTATGGGACTGTTGTTGAGCTGTTTGAGTTGCTTATGAAGTCTTCTTCCTTAAGAATCTATTCAATACTATTGCTTTATAGATAAACGAATTTTGACAAAGTTTTTTTTTTTTTTTTTGTGATGTGATAAAGATTAAAGAATCTTGAATTTTTTTTGTTTGTTTGTTAATATGTTTTTTGTTTAGATAAAAAGGAAAAAGGGAAGAGAAAAGGAATCAGAAAGCATACCTTTGTAATATTTGTAAATATGCATGTTCATTTAACCAATTTGCTTACACATTTTTTTATTTCATATTGAATGTTAAATGCACTATTTTCATTGCAGATATTGGATACTAATGAAAGATATGTATTGGACAATAAATTCAATGAACAAGAACATGTGCATGGTCTGTCAAGCAAATTAAACACCCCAAGTAAACAAAGCATAGAAATTGCTGAAGTGCCGACAATTGGTATGAAATTTGATTGTGATGATAGTGCATATGAATTTTACAAAGAGTATGCTCACCGAATAGGTTTCAGTGCAAGAAAACAATTTGTGAAGCGATCCAATTTAGGAATTGTTCAAAGGAGAACATTTTGTTGCTCGAAAGAAGGTAAACGAGTTGTTGATAAACGGAAAGAGCAAGTATCTTTTCATCACCCAATTTCACGTGTGGGGTGTTTAGCACAAATGACTTGTCAACTTCAAAAGGATGGTATGTTAGAAGTTGTTTCTTTTAATGAGCAACATAATCATGTATTTGTTCAGACTCCAATGAAACACATGTTAAGGTCGAAAAGAAAGATTACACTTGCTCAAAAGGCTATTGCAGATGATGCCGAGAAGTCTGGAATATCAATCAAGCAAACTAAGGATTTATTGAGCCTGCAAGCTGGGGGTCGTGAAAATCTTGGTTTTTTGGATGTTGACTATAAAAATTACGTCCATTCTAATAGGAGGAGGGCTTTGAAGAAAGGGGATGGTCGTGCTGTGATGGAGTACTTTCGTAATATGCAATTAGAAGATCCATCTTATTTTTATTCAATACAACTAGATGACAATGATCTTATCATGAATATTTTCTGGGCAGATGGTAGATCAGTGGTTGATTATGGACACTTTGGTGATGTGATATGCTTTGACACAACTTATCGTACAAATACGTATGGTCGACCTTTTGCACCATTCATCGGGGTTAATCATCACAAGCAAACAATTATCTTTGTGCGATTACTTTATGATGAAACCGTAGATTCATTTAAGTGGTTATTTGAAACTTTTTAAGTGCAATGTCGAAAGCAGCCAACAACTATACTTACAGATCAATCAGCTGCAAAAGCAATAAATGAGGTGTTTCCTAAATCAAATCATCGCTTATGTGTATGGCATATTTATCGAATGTCGCTAGCATCCGAGCCATGTATTTCATTCATCAAAGCAGTTTGCAGATGATTTTGGCAATTGTGTATATGATTATGAAGATGAAGATGAATGGCTACTTTCATGGGATAATATGCTTAAGAAGTATAATCTTACAAATAATAAATGGTTGGAAGGGATATTTGATGTAAAAGAGAAATGGGCTATGGTATATGGTCGACATATATTTACTGCTGATATGAAAACCACCCAACGCAGTGAGTCCATGAACAATGTGTTGAAGAAGTACTTGAAATCAAAATATAATCTTTTACGATTTTTGGAACATTATTCTAGACTCTTACAAAAACATCAAGAACTACAAGCAGAGTTCAAAATGAGTCAAACAACACCTATTTTAAGAGTTGATGTTGAGATGTTGAGACATGCTGTAAGGTTATACACCCCAGAAGTGTTCCAAATGTTTCAAGATGAATACATGAAGATGGGTGATTGTACTATTTACAAGGCTAGTAAATCTGATACTATAACCGAGTACAAAGTTAAATATAGAGAGACCTCAAGAACACTTGGTTAAGTTTGAGGCATCAACAACTATTGTCCAATGTAGTTGCATGAAGCTTAACTTTGTAGGATTATGTGTCCATGCTTTAAAAGTTCTTGACAAAAAAAATATTAAGAAGCTTCCAATCAATTATGTATTGAAAAGATGGACAAAGGATGGAAAGGTTGGTACTATCAAGGACTATCGTGGGATTGATATTAAAGCTAACTCTCAAGAGTCAATTGGAAAGCGTTACTCCCATTTAAGTCACAATTTTCGTGAAATTTCTACACTTGCAGCAGAGAGTGTGACGATGTATGAATGTGCCAATAGATGTTCTAAAAAATTGTTAAAGTATTTACAAGAAATGAGAACAAAATGTTATTCTGATGGTATGGAGTGTCAATTAGAGGTCCAAGGTGAAGGTGGTAGTAGTTCTAATGAGGATGTAGCTTTGCAAGCCATACTTGGGATTAAAACAAAATCTTGTGTTGGGCGTCCAAAAAGAAGGTTGAAAGGTGCATTAGAACGACGGAAAAATGTTAAATCTCAAAACAAAATAGTATATGCCTCAAGTTGTGTTAGCAACTTACAGCAAGAGGTTCGTGGAGCAAGACAAATTCAATCACTTGAATATCTAAGTAAAGTAAGATATTTTACATTATTCTATATTTCCTTTTTATAGGTCCATCAATGTATTTTGGATTATGTTAATAATTACTTAATGTTATATACAGGAGCACTCTGTTGATGACAATACTCAGAGAGAGGATGGTAATCTCGGACAAGAATTCCAATTGATTGATAACTTAATTCAGTATAATTTGAAATAACTTTCTAATTTCTTCTAGTCATTTACTTTTAATATTTAAAATTAAATTGAAATTTACAAAAAAAAAAATTATATGCAGGAATCTGTCATGTGTAATAACTTGGTTAGAAACGAACCAGAAGCCCATATAGTTGGACATAACTTCCAAGAGAGTAGCCTCCAACAAGTTGAGCGGCATCTGGAATACAAGGAAGGATAAAGTAGTAGTAAAAATGAGATAGCTTGCTGGATTTTGTGGTTTATTTTTAACTATAAATTCTTATCTCTTTTTATTGTACTTTTCAGTGAAATATTTTGTTACTTTAGTTCATGAAGAAGCACTTGACCGACTACAATTTATTTCAAGCCTTGTTGACTTTGCACCGCATTGTGTAAAGATAGCAGCTCGATCCGTAAAAAAACACATACTTTGGCTTTTGAAGATCAAACAACACATATACCATGACCCAAAATTTGAAGACATAAATACATTCTCCCACAAAAATGAACTTGTCCACAACATGCTACAAACCTAGGAAGATATCTATCACTTGGAATGACAGTTATACCAAACTAATGGACAGAAAATGAAAGAATGTTTAAAAAAATTGTTAAAAACCCCCTTAAACTCGCTATTTCACGCCTTGTTGACTTTGCACCGAATTGCGGTCGGGCTGTGCAACTATCTGCACCTAATCCTTGTGCAATCTTCCCGTGGACTATTAGGGGTAGGTTTTAAATTTCAGCAAGCAATTGATAATAATAACTCAACTATGCATTTTAGCAAGCAATTGATGTGCAAAAAAAAAAAAATTCTTAAACTTTAATTGAAATTCTTGCATTTCAACAAATACGTTCAACCAACACTTTTTTGTAAAAAAAATAAACAAGTTTCTTACAAATCCTCTCCCGGTAAATTTCTCTCAACACAAACAACAATTGTATAAAATCATCCCCACACTTCCCCTGCAACCATGATTCTTCTTGCTTTGTCACAGTGGCAAATCTCCATCTAGATCTGTTGCCTTGAAACTCTCCATGGAGGCCTTTAGCTTTGCTTCTTGCTATCAAATTCTTTGTAATAATCTTCTTCATGGTTAAACCCTTGGTCCCTTTCTCCATCAATATTAGATTATGGATTTGGTGGCCACTGTTGCGCAGTTCATGATCACTGGGCTGTATAGGGGTACTTCCCAATTGGCCAAGGTGGAAGCAGTTCTTTAAGCGAGAGCAACCAAGCCTAAGGCGAAGAAGAAGGGCGTTGAATCGATTTAATGAGGGTTTGCTGCAGTACGTAGGAGAAAAAGGGGCAGACAGACGTGAGGGAGAGAACCAGAGAGAGAGAGACGGAGAGATGTGAGGAAGAGAAAATAACGTGAGGTTAACGGTGGTTTGTGAAAATTAGGGTATTAAAAAAAACATGTGAGAAGCACATGTTTATAGACACATGTCAACTTTAGAGACTAGGTTGGAGGAATTTCCTCCAACCTAGTTTGGAGGAAAACTTTGTCCTTTTTTAAATAACATGTGAGATGCACATAAGTTTTTAATAAAATTTATTCCAACTTTTTCCGTTTATTAAACAAAATGTGCATCTCACATGTTAAAGAACACATGTCACTTTTATATACTAAGTTGAAGGAAAACTTTACTCGCTATTAAATACACCCGAAAGAGTCCTAGCCTATAAACTACGTTAATTATTCGAGATATGTTATGTTTCATATATTTCTTTATTCTTGAGTTGGACTTTTGCATTTTTCAATAATATTTCGATATATTTATGTGTTCTTGAGTTGCAAGTTGTGACTTTTACACTTGGATAAAAATTTCTCGAAACCAGATTGGAAGAAATTTTCTTCAATCTAATCTAATAAGTGTCAAGTATCATCTCTTACATACTTCCTTTAACATTTTCTTTTATATTTGAACGGTTATTTATTATTATTCTACTAATCTAAAAACTCAAACAATAATTTTTTAAAAACTAAAAAATATGGACAATTTTCCTCCAAACTAGGTTGGAGAAATTTCCTCAATCTAATATATAAAAGTGACATGTGTTCCTTAACATGTGAAATGCACATGTCATATATATATAAGCCAAATCACTCTTAAAAGTGTCTTAATATTGCGACATGTGGCGTGCCCTTTTTATTGTAATATTAAACCGATATTTTAAGAGTGAACCCTTTTTTTAAGAAAAAACCGGTCATTAATTGCATTAATTATATTTCAAAAGTTTTCTATATATAAATTATTCAATAAATTAAGTATTATTAATGTCCGAATCAAATAAGGAAACAAATAATATAAATCAAATTATTATATATTAATACATTTAGTGAATTTAATATGTATATTACTACATTTAGGATTCTTAAAAATAAAATAAAATAATTAAAAATTAAAAAAAAAAACTCATATATATAACCGGTTTTTTTTTTAAAAAAAAATCGGTCATTAATTACGTTAATTATATTTCAATATAATCCACATGTCATTAATTAGCATCATTAACTGTGTTAACTATATTTTATATATATATATATATATATATATGAGAAAAATATAAAAAAGCCCCTCAAACTACCAGTCGTTTACAATTTAACCACCCAATGTTCAAAAAGTAATAAAGTAGCCCCCTAAACTACCAAAATGTAACAAAATGGCCACTTATTTTTTTATATTCCTATAGTACCCCTATTCTTTTAACAAATAAAATAATAAAATAATTTTTTTAAAAAACTAAACAATGGGCTATAAAAAAAAAAATTAGAATAAATAAATATTCGCCCATTATTTTTTTTGTTGGTTTTTTTTTTTTTTTTACAATTAGTTTAATATTTTATTTGAATAGGATATTATAGAATATAAAAAATAACTATTTTATTACTTTTTGAACATTAAAAAACTAAATTACAAATGACTGATAGTTTGGGAGGCTTTTTTATATTTTTTCCTATATATATATTTGTTAATGAATTCATCGCTATTTATTAACACGCAAATTTTCTTTTTATGTTTCAGTTTTGTTTATTAAGGCTCTGTTTGCCGGGGAACGGGGTGTAACGGGGCCTGGGGAACGGCACTGTGACTACAGTGTTTTCACTGTAGCTGCAGTTGACTGTGACGATAATGACAAATTTTTCCAAAAAAATTCAGCCTCTACCTCACCTGCTGCACAAGCTACACAGGCTATTAGCCTTTAGGCTTTTTTGCCTACCCCATAACCCTTGCGACAAAACCAAGAAAAAGAAAAAAGAAAAAAGAAAAAAAAAAATCTTTGGATAAAGATTGAGAATTGAGAATTGAGAGTAAAAGAGGAACAATTGAGGCGAGGCCAATTTTTTTGTTTTTTTTTTTTTTTTTAAGTCTAAACATTTCACTCATTATAATTTATAACAACTAAATTTTTTCAGAAAAAAAATTTATAACAATCAAAGTTTTTTTTAAGTGTTTAATTATATATGTTAAATTTATCATTTTTAAAAAATTGATTTGTCCTTTATTTTATTTTATTCTTATTTTTTCAAATTTGTTCAGTCTTTCACTCATTATAACATATAACAATTAAATATTTTCACAAAAAAAAAAAAAACTTATAACAATTCAAACTTCTCAAAAAAAAATCTATTTTAACAATTAAAGTTTATTTTAGTATTTAATTAAATATGTTAAATGCATTGTGTTAAGAAAACTGAATTGTCCATTTTAACGATTAAAGTTATATTTTATTATTTTAATTTTTAAAAAGAAAAATTTACGACATTTATAAATTGGAAGTTATTATTTTTTTGTGATCAAATTTGTGAAGAAAGTTTAAGGAATGTAATTAAAATTTTATATTGATTAACTTTTTCTTGGTTTTGTCGCAAGGGTTATGGGGTAGGCTAATAGCATGTGCAGCTTGTGCAGCAGGTGAGGGAGAGGCTGAATTTTTTTGGAAAAATTCGTCATTATCCTGACAGTCAACTGCAGCTACAGTGAAAAATACTGTAACTACAGTGCCGTTCCCTAGACCCCGTTCCCCCCGCAAACAGAGCCTAAATTTTTGTTGAGATGTTCTTCATTTGAATTTTTAAACATTAAATAAATAATTAAGCATTGAATATGATATTAGATGATTGATTTTGATTGAATAAAATATTGAGTGAAATATATATATTGTATTCATAAAAATAAAAGGATTTTGTTTATTTTGCTTTGTATTTTTTTTTAATGTTCATAATTATATGAGTTTTATTTTATTGAAATATAATAGGTGACATAATTTTCTATGATTCAAACATTCGTTGTGTCACTATATTTAAATGTGTGATAGATTTTTTTACAACATAAATAATAAAAAATTCAATAAAAATGCATTTAAAATTTTAAATTAAATTATAATGAAGAATCTCGAGCATAGCGCAGGTTATCATGAGCTAGTTTTTTTAATAGCCGAGACAAAGTTGAAATAAATTTTACAAAAAATTCATGTGTATCTCACATGTTATTAAAAAATGAACACATATTACTTTTATAGACTAAATTTAAGAAAATTCCTCAAACCCAATTAAAAAATAAAATAAAATAAAATAATCTAAAAAATATTGAATGACACTTATCACTTATTAATACTAGCTTAGAGCCCGCGCTATGCGCCGGGTTATTATTATTATTTTATATATATATATAGTTAAATCAAAAAATCTTTAAAAGATTATAAACAACAAATTTTATTTTCTTCTCTTAGTTAACAAATTAGTTACAAAAAAAATGACAAATGTTCATAAGATCATTTTAAACCATAGTTTTACTTAATAGCATAAACCCACATATCCAATAAATTTAAAAATTCATAAATTTTTTATTTCTTATAAATTGAAACATGTTAAATATTTGTTTCCATATATGTAGTTTAAAATGAAATATAAAAGAAAAAAATTCAAAATAAAAACCTAGATTAATCAATTATAGAAAATGATTGATTAATCATTATATTCCAACAATGATACCACTTCTCTTCCACTACACAATCCATTGTGGTAAACTTTTGTCTCTCAAGAGTTGAACTTTCTCCTCATAAACAAATTCTTTGAGAAATTTTACCTTTACAATCCATAAAAATAAATAAATATTCTAAAATATATGAGCATGTTGATATTTGATTATAGTTATGTTTACTAATTTTGTAAATAAAAGAATGTTGGTAGTTTAATTTTTAAAAAATACTAATATAATAAAAAAGAACTATCTTTTTCGTATATTTTTCTCAGTTCCAATGAAATCCACAAATATAAGAAAATGAAACTAATTTTAAAACGTATAGAAAAAGAAAGGCAAAAAAAATCTACGATTGGAAAATTGAATGTGAAATATATTGGAAAAATTGAGTTTCCACGAAAAGAAACTCTCACTATTATTTCCTGAATTCAATATAAAATTTACAAAAGAAAGTAATCATTTGAATAAAAAAATAATATATAAATTAGAAAGAAAGAAAAAAGGGTAAAAATAAATAAAAATAAATAAAAATAAATGAAAGAACAAAAGCACTGGAAATAAAGATAAAAAAAAATTGAAAATATTAATATAATTGAAAATAACTATTCCAGCAAAACAAAAAATGTAGTATAATTTTTCAATGATAAATAAAGATTGGAAAATTGAAAAGAATTGTTATAGGAAAATAATATAAAAAAGAAAATAGCTGCAGTATAATTTTTTATTGAGAAACAACCAATAGAATCTCTCTTGTCTTTTTTGGAATTGATTGATATAAATAGAAAGTAAAAAAAGAAAAATAAAATATGTGGGACAAAACAAAAATGGAAGAATATAAGCACGAAAATAAAGATAAAAATAATTAAAAAAAACATATAAAATGACAGTCTAATATAATGGAAAATAAATGTTTTTTTTTCAATCATCATTCACATATATAAAAGTAAAAGAAACTAATTTTAAGACATATAGAAAAGCAAATAAAAAAAATTATATGATTGAAAAATTGAGTGTGAAATATATTGAAAATTTGAGTTTCTCTTAAAAGAAACTCTCTTACTATTATTTTATGAATTCAATGTAAAATCTAAACAAAAAAAAAAGTAATTACTTTGAATAAAAAATAATATATAAATTAGAAGAAAAAATAAGGGTAAAAAAATGGAAGAGCATAAGCATTGGAAATAAAGTAAAAAATAATAATAATGAAAATATGAAAATAACTATTCTAGCAAAACAAAACAAAAACAAAAATAAAACAAAAACTATAGTATAATTTTTCATTGAGAAACATTGATCGAAAAATTGAAAATAATTATAGGAAAAGAGAAAGAAAGAAAGAAAATAATTATAGTATAATTTTCATTGAAAACAACGAATAAAAACTCTTTCTCTTTTTTTCCGAATTGATTGATATAAAAGAAAAGTAAAAGAAGAGAAAATTAAAAACAAAAGAAAAATATATATAAGGGACAAAAACAAAATGAAAAAAACATAAACACCGAAAATAAAGATACAAAACATTTAAAATGACAATACTAATATAATGTAAAATAAATATTCTAGCAAGAAAAGAAAAGAAAAGAACCGTAGTATATTGGAAAATTTTGTGTGAAATATATTGAAAATTTGGGTTTCTACTAAAAGAAACCCTCTCACTATTATTTTCAATTCAATGTAAAATCTACAAAAAGAAAAGTAATTATTTGAATAAAAATAATATATAAATTAGAAAAAAAATAAGGGTAAAAAAAAAGGAAGAGCGTAAGCATTGGAAATAAAGTCAAAAATAATAATAATAATAACGAAAATATGAAAATAACTATTCTAGCAAAACAAAACAAAACAAAAACAAAAACTATAGTATAATTTTCATTGAGAAATATTGATCGAAAATTGAAAATAATCATATATAGGAAAAAAAAAGAAAGAAAATAATTATAGTGTAATTTTTCATTGAGAAACAACAAATAGAAACTCTTTCTCTTGTCTTTTCCGAATTGACTGATATAAAATAAAAAGTAAAAGAAGAAAAAATTAAAAACAAAAGAAAAAAATAAGGGACAAAACAAAATGAAAAAACATAAGCACCACAAATAAAGATACAAAAACATATAAAATGACAATACTAATATAATGTAAAATAAATATTCTAGCAAGAAAAGAAAAGAAAAGAACCGTAGTATAATTTTTCATTGAGAAACAACGATTGAAACTCTCTCTACATTTCTCTCGTATTTTCCTAAATTGAGTGTGAAATTTACAAAAGAAACATTGAGATATAAAGAGAAAGAAAGGGAGGAAAAAAGGAAAATAAATGTAGAGAAAGAATTTGGGAACCTTTTGTTTTCCTCATTAAGATATCAATTAAATGTATACCAAATTAATTGTCTCACATTGAAATATAAAGAGAAAGCAAGAGAAGATAAAAAAAATAGAGAAAGATAGAGAGACCTTTTGTTTTCTTCATTAAAATATCAATTAAATGTAGTCCAAATAATATAAAGAGAAAGCAAGAGAAGATAAAAAGAAAAATAAAGAGAGAATTTGTGAACCTTTTGTTTTCTTCATTGAGACAATTAAATATATTACATATAAAACCCTTATGTTTTAATTGTCTCACTAAGAGCATTCACAATGGATGAGCTAATTTTTTATGTAAAATAGCTCATCAAAACTTAATTTATCTAGTTTAGCTAATAACTTTTTAAGGACCTCCTACATCCGATTAGTTATATTTTTATCTATATCATTTAATTTTAATTATTTTTTATTTTTTATAATGATTGTATTTTTTTTAATATCTTATTTTTCAACTTTTGAGAAAAAAGTGATGTGGAGAGAGAAATAATAGGAGAAAATTTTGGAAAAAATAAGATGTGAAAGAGAAATAGTATGAGAAAATTTTGAAAAAAGAGAAAACAGGTGAGAGAAACAATAAAAAAAACGTGGAAGAAAATTTTGTGAGAGATAGTGGGAGAAAAAAACAGACGTGGGAGAAAATGTAGGAAAATAGCTCTTTCAATATTACCGCTACATGTAGCTTTTTTTTTAACTCATTTAACAAAAAATTTATTCTACATTTTTTTTAACTTATCCAATGCAGATGGTATTTTATCAATTTAAATAGCTATTTTAGATAAAAATGACATTTAACTTTTCCATTGTGAATACTCTAAAAGGCTAAATCTAAAACACCAATTCTATGCAAGAGAATTTGTGAACATTTTGTTTTCTTCATTAAGACTATTAAATATATTACAAATAAAACCTATACGTTTTAATTGTTTCACATTAAGATAAAAGCATAAAGCAAAAGAAGATGAAAAGAAAATTAGATAAAGAGAGAGAAAGAGAGAATTTGAAAACATTTTGTTTTCTTTATATAGACAATTCAATGCATTATAAATAAAACTCCTACGTTTTAATTATCTTATTAAAAGGCTAACATTTAAAACACAATTGAGAACACGTGTTGCAATTCTAGGCTCTCTCCGAGCAAAAACTCGGCTTTTATATATATATATGATAAGAGGTAAAGGAAATTTCCTTCGAAAAAGAGTTAGAGTTAGGAGGAAATTTGTCTCATTTACACTTGTTGGAACTTGTCACCTACCCTTGCAATAATTTCACGGGTACTTCTCAACTCTCAACTGCTCCAGCCTCCAGCTACGACTTATATTCACAGGGTTTAACTCTTAAATTTTAGGGGGCAAAAGAGTTTTTTACTTGGATTGCAACGTCTCCTGCTGCTATGACATATAATGAAAAATAAAATAAAAAGTTAAAAAAAAATATATGAATAATTTATTATTTTGTAGAAGATTTCTTTTTTTTTTTTTTTAATCAAAAAATATTTCAACCCCAATGAATATGATATTGAATATTACAAAAATTGAAAAATGATGATATATAATTTGAGGAAGGAAACGTGGAGTATTTTAAGAGACATTACAGATTACTTTTTTCAAAGGACGCACCGTGGAGTACTTACTTTTCTCCCAAGAAAGAAAAGAAGCCAATTAAGCCAGAAGATGGATGGGAATTCAAGTCCATACAATAACATCAGCAGACGATCACCATCGGTAGAGAAATACAATCCTTTCTGTGACAAATGCTACATAAAGAAGATGCCAAGCCAGAAAATGGGAATTTAAGGTCAAACAAAAACATTAGTAGGCGTTGGTAGAGGAAATTACAATCCCTCATTTGACGTGGTGTTTAGCTCTAATACTAAATGTTATAAATAGAGTTGTAAATAAACTAGTCCGTTCGACAATCCGCTCGATATCCGCTCGGTTTAGTTCAACTTAAATTCAAGCTCGATATTGTACAAACTCGCTTGATTAGTAAATGATATATACTCAATTGATTTGAAAAAACTCGATAAGAGCTCTTAAGGTCAGCTCATTTAAAGTTTGACTGGATTGTTTGCTCAACTCATTAACTCGTTAATATATCTTGTTTTATATATATATATATATATATATATATATATATTACTAAAATTTAGTCATATAAATTTAAGTATGCATATTAGTGATATATGTTATATATGTTACTTAATATTTGTATGTATGTCTATTAGTTAACATACTATCTAGTTAGTTTATAAACTAACATATTATCTAGTTACTCAATATTTAATAGCATAGCTCGAGTTCGAGTTGAGCCCGGCTCAGCTCGAATAGCATTCTCAATGAGGTCGAGTTCACCCGAGCTTCTAACAAGCCAATCTTAAACACACATTTCATAGTTCGGCTCGAATAAACGTCTTCGTAAATAAGCTTGTCTTAAAATCCTAAAGCTCAACTCAACTCGGCCCAATTACAGCCTTAGTTATAAACTTTAAGTAGATCGAACTCACCCTTAAAATCGACTTTAAGAGTACCCCCAAGAGCTTATATACATATAAACACAATCATCATATCAAGAAGCCAAGCCAGGAAATGAGAATTCTAAGTCCAAACAGTAACATCAGCAGACGATCAGCATTGGTAGAGAAAATCACTAATATCATTTTCTGTGAATTGAATTTGAAAGAGCTCTCAAAATCCACAAATGCTACTTATTTTTCTCCCAAGATATAATAAAGAAAGAAGCCAATTAAGCCAGAGAATGGGAATTTGATAGTTATGGTCAGACATTAATAACATCATCAGACGACCATTACTGAGGAAATTACATTAATCCTTACTGTGACGTAAAAACCTTCCCCACCGTCGGTTTAACTAGATGTTAACACGGAAGCGATTTAGAGAAAAGAAGTCCATTGATCATATTATTTAGTCATTGACACTGATCGATCGAGGACAAAGTCCATGAGATTGACAAAAGTGGCATTTCTAGAAAACGATCCATCCAAGTTTCTATGTATCAATTCAAACATTCAATATTAAGTATGTAAGAATTTAGAAATTTGCAGACCACATTAGAAAAAAATGTGTTTTATGTACGAATTTAGAAATTTGCCGACCACATTAGAAAAAAAAAAAAGTGTTTTGCAGGTAAAACACGCAATTTAGGTACGAAATTTTAAAGTAATGATTAAGTGATTAAATTTATCTTTTTTTATTAGTCTAAATTTTTAGAATAAATAGTGATTATTTAACACGGTATCAAAGTCAAAAAATTTTTAGATCGAAACTTGAATCCATCATTAAAAGATGATTTAAGCTTTTGAGATAACTGATAATTTAGATGAAAGTACAATTTACTCTCATGAACTACCTGCACATTTGCACTTTGACCTCCAATGTTTAAAATATGACATTTGACCCCTCCAAACTTCCAAATTGTTGCAATTCAACTATTATGACTTTTTTTTTTTCTCAAAATGCCCTTTTTTTTAAAAAAAAATTGAAAATTAAGGGGTGATTGGTTTGGGTTGGCCGAAGCCACCCCCAGGCCCGATTGGGAGGGGGTCAAATGTCACATTTTAAACATTAGAAATCAAAGTACAAATAAATAAATAGTTCAAGAGTAAAATATATTTTTTCCGATAATTTAACCATACTAAAGGGGTGAGAAATATATCATCGGTTGATGGCCGCCGGTTAATTAGGATTTGAGACCAGACAATATGTATATATGTATGCATGTGTCAAACTTGTAGAAAACAACTCTTCCCTGGGTCAAGGATTGGCCGGAAAAATGCTGTGCAATTCTACCTTAAACCTGTACGTGTGTAATTAATTAAGGAAGCGGCCCCAAAGGTTGTTGCGGGAATGGATGGTGTCGGAGGGGTTGGTTGGTACGGTCATTTTTTCTAGCTGGTCCTCCTAGTAAGTAATAGAAAATGATAAAAGGTGTAACTTAAATTCAACTTTGGTCTAACCTTAAACTAGAGAGAAAGAAAAATTTGGTTTAAAAGTTTGATCAAAGTTGAGTTTAAATTGTGTCTATATCATACCTCATAAATAATAGCGACTTAATTTCTTCATTTGACTTGACAATGACTTGAGAGATCTCATTCGATTATTTATATATTTCCATTCTCAATTCAATTCATGCACGTCACCGATCTTGTTTCAGCACGTGACCAGGTACTATATACCTGAAACTTCGCTTCGCATATGACAAAGAAATTCAACATTCTAATGTTCTAGATCTCATCAAATTAAATAATTCTCAGAGATATTTTTCTAGGACTGGAAGTTCAACCACTCATCAAACGACCACATAATAGTTTGCCCCTCTTCACAAAAATCCAGGGTCCCCCCTCCATTACACATCGCCATCTGAATAGACGGAAATTCCACTACGTAACATGTACATGACATTTTTTGTCTTATTCTCCTCAAATTGTCCAAAAAAAAAAACCCAAAAAAAAAAAAAACTAACTAACTAACTGTGGCCACCCCTTTAGGCTTTGACCATGGGGTGGCTACGGCACTCAAGTTTTATTTATATTATTTGTTTATTATTATTTTTTAAAAATATTTTTTATTTTTTAGGGCAATTCGGGAAGAATAACACTAAAAATGTTAGGTGTATCTCACGTGGTGGAATTTTCGTCTACTCAAATGGCGATGAGTAACGAATGATTCGAATTAAACATTTTTTAAACTTCAAGAGAATACATTGCAATTTTTTAAACATTGGAGTTCAAATTGAAAAAGATGTCAAACTTTGTAAGGGTAAATTGCATTTTTCCTATCAAAATAAGTTTAACAACAAAAAGTTGTGCGCTTGGCTGGCCGGAACGTGGTACTCAACCAAAGTGCAGTCTTCCATGGAATCATGCAGGATAGAGAGCGGCCCAACTGGGTATAAACACATCGTTTCTTTGAGAATAGCTTAAGATAGACCAAGTTGTATGATCCATTTACTTTCCTCTCTCTAACAAAATGGTGATCTAATTTTTTTTGTGCTTTCTTTAAGGCTTCTCGATTGTAGCTCAAACTGTTGCTGTATCTATGCCCGCTAATCGCTATGATGAGGCCCTGCAAAATCACCAATGGTCAGACTAAAAAGCTTTGAGTTCACTTGCTCATGAGCAGTGGAGAGTCAAGAAGTATAAATAGTGAGTGGCAAGGGTTCATAAACTAGTTGGGCTTTTGCATGAACAGTCAGGTTCTGCCGCTCAGCTTCAATTTTCACACAAAAATAAAAAAAATACAAAATACAAAACAAACAAATGGCAAGAGTACTCATGCCCATTAATCCCGATCAACCAACTTCTTACTGGTAATCAGTGAAAGAAAATAAGAAAGGAAAGAAATTCTATAAAGCACTTTGTTTGCCTGTTAAATCAGATATCCGGTGCATTTTTTTCCTTTTATTTTTCTTATGTGAATTTAATTTTCTCTTTCTTTTTTTTTTTAGGGTAATTATCTTTTTTTTTACATCAACTACAATACATTATCAATTTTTTATCATGAATTGCCACCCTTACTACCCGACCCTATCATACTATCATTTTTTTTCCAAAACTTCACTTCCGTCAGTCAAACTTATTAAAAAATTTAAAATAACCTAAATACCCTAACTTTATAAACAAAAATTACATATAATACTCTTAAAATAAAACAAATTAATATATATTATATAAAATATTTTAAAAAATAATAATTTATAAATTTTATATATTTTATATATTTATATTTTTTGTTTGAATTTTTTATTTGGGGGTATTTATATCTTTTAATGAGATTTAACGTCTAAAAGAAAATATTTCATTCTATTTAACGAGTTTGACTGGCGAAAATGGGGGTTTTGGAAAGAAAATTGTATTTTGATAGGGTTGGGCAATAAGGTTGACAGTTTATGGGAAAAACTGACAATGCATTATAGTTGATGAAGGAAAAAGTAATTATTATTATTATTATTGATGATTCCTGAGTTACGCACCCAGCAGAGTTTGTTGGATTAAACATATGTAGAAGCCTTCTTGCTCTATCTATTCTAAAGCAATAGAGTCCTTAAGAAATAGTTCAATCGGTTGGGACTACGTCTAATAAAGCGGAGGTTATTAGTTTGAATCTCCATCCCCTCTTATGCTGGACATGTCCCTCTCCCCCCCCCCCCAAAAAAAAAGAGAGAAGTCTAAAGCAATAGAGTCTATAGAGACTGAAGTACTACTTATACTTTTATATATATATATATATATATATATATATATATATAAGTAGTACTTCAGTCTCTCTCTCTATATATATATATATATATTAATTTAGCTGAAATTAGCTATAAATACCTGAAAAAAAAAAGATAAATTTGTGGCACATTTAGAAAACACAGAGGAAAGCCAGAAATTTTCTGCCACCAAGAGTACTTGTGCCAGGAAATTCCTAGCAGACAAAGATTCCTGAGATCTCTCTTCAATTCCTTACCTGCCACAAATTTGTATTACCTCCTATATTGTTCTATTCTCTTCTTCGCTAAATCACTCTTAGATCTGAATGAGCATTCTCTTCTTCTCAGTATAGCATTATGGTGCCACACCATAGCTTTCATTTTCTCGGAATCACCTCTCACCAGCTGTCCTCACTCCCTCTTCACAGGATTTTTTTTTTTTTTTTGACATGTTCGCATAAGAGAAGGAAGGAATTCGAATTAGTAACATCCGCTTTATAAAATGTATTTTTTTATAGCAGTTAAAATATGCTTTTTTATATTAAATAATTTGTGTTCTATAGGAATTATGTTTAGTTTAATACTCTTTTATTTTAGTTTAATGCTTTTTTATTATTATGTTTTTTTAAAACAAAAAATACCCACTATTGGGTCACATAAGGGTGATTTGGCTACCCCAAAACGAGCCAATAGGGGTGGTCGACCATCCTTAAAAACAGTTGATGGGGGTGGTTTGGCCACCTCCAAAATAGTTTTTGGAGGTGGCCAAAAAGATCCAATGAATATAGGTAATCGTGGCCAAAACATTCCTAAACTTGTTTGTCAATGGTTGGCCATCCCATCATACTTTAAGGGTGGCTGGCTATCCCATCCCACTTATAAAACTTTTTTCTAAACGTGAATGACCTAGCATTATTCTAACCATTCATCACAAATCATCAGCCATTGTAGGGATTCCTGCTCTTTCAGTGCACATTGATGAGCTCATGCTGTGCTGTTGTGACCAGCATATCATCCCAAGACACGGAATGATCCCTCCGGCCTCAAACACTTGCAAAGGTTACTAAAAAAGAGATGGTAAGTTCTGTTGAGCTAAAACGCAAAAAGGATTTTAGGATGAACGCATACTCCTAAAAGTTTAATTTTTTGCTGAATCCAAAGGAACAGGAAGGAACGGTGGAACAGTTGTCGGGCAATATTTCACTTTGCTTATAAAGTCATTCGGTGATGATCTGAGGCCAGAAACGGCATGCTGTGATGCTCAGACGACTAACAACATGAAAATCATAATTTAAACATACTGGCTACCAATCCACACAATTATTTGCTGATTGGTCCTTCCTACAAATAATAGATTGTTTCCAATAAAAAATATCCAAACACATTGAAGCTGCCCAATACTGGGCATGCTTTAGTTATCGACCAGTGAATCACATGTTACTCAAATGTTTAATTTGCAGGGGAGGTATGAAAATTCCAATGAATTATTATTACAACGCAATAAGATTATAATTTGGACACATTCCAACAACAATATCAATATAGTTATATAATCCAACGCAATAAAGCGCCACTTTGAATAGCTTATGTGGGCTTTGAGAAAGAAGTGAAGAACCGCAGCTCATCTCAGAAATCCGCAAAAAAAATGTGTTTTATGTACGAATTTAGAAATTTGCAGACCACATTAGAAAAAAAAATGTGTTTTGCAGGTAAAACACGCAATTTAGGTACAAAATTTTAAAATAATGATTAATTGATTAAATTTATCTTTTTTTATTAGTCTAAATTTTTAGAATAAATGGTGATCATTTACACGGTATCAAAGTCAAAAGTTTTTTAGATCGAAATTTGAATCGGTCATTAAAAGATGATTTAAGTTTTTGAGATAATTGATAATTTAGATGAAAGTACAATTTACTCCCATGAACTACCTACACATTTGCACTTTGACCTCCAATATTTAAAACGTGACATTTGACCCCTCCAAACTTCCAAATTGTTGCAATTCAACTATTATAACTTTTTTTTTCTCAAAATGCCCTCATAAATTTTTAAAAAATTAAGGGGTGGCTGGTTTGGGTTGGCCGAAGCCACCCTCAGGCCCTGCTGGGGTGGCCGGCCACCCCTTAATTTATTTTTATTTTTAAAAAATATTTAACTTAGGATATGGACATTTTGAGAAAAAAGAAGAAGTCAGAATGGTCAAAGTGCAATAATTTAGAAGTTTGGAGAGGTCAAATGTCACATTTTAAACATTGAAAATCAAAATACAAATAAATAAATAATTCAAGAGTAAAATATATTTTTCCCGATAATTTAACCGTACTAAAGAGGTGAGAAATATATCTTCGGTTGATGGCCGCCGGTTAATTATGATTTGAGGCCAGACAATATATATGTATATATGTATACATGTGTCAAACTTGCAGAAAACAACTCTTCGCTGGGTCAAGGATTGGCCGGAAAAATGCTGTGCAATTCTACCTTAAACCTGTACGTGTGTAATTAATTAAGGAAGCGGCCCCGAAGGTTGTTGCGGGAATGGATGGTGTCGGAGGGGTTGGTTGGTACAGTCATTCCTTCTAGGTGGTCCTCCTAATAAGTAATAGAAAATGATAAAAGCGTGACTTAAATTTAAGTTTGACCTAACTTTTTTCTTGAGTTTTTTTTAAAAAAAAAAATTACGTGTGGAGGAAAAAGAGCTTTAAACTAGAAAGAGAAAGAGAAATTTAGTTTAAAAGTTTGATCAAAGTTGAATTTAAATTATGTCTATATCACACCTCATAAGTAATAGCCGCTTAATTTATTCATTTGACTTGACAATGACGTGAAAGATCTCATTCTATTATTTATATATTTCCATTCTTAATTCAATTCATGCACGTCTCCATCTTGTTTCAGCATGTGACTAGGTACTAAATACCTGAACTTCGCTTCGCATATGACAAAGAAATTCAACATTCTAACGTTTTAGATCACTACAAAAAAACACATAATTTTTTACGGAACTTTTTTGACGTTTTGGACGTATTGGAACGTCAAAAACGTTTCCGACGTGTCGTTTTTGACGTTTCTGGAACCTTAAAAAACAACCGGTCAAAAAAGTTGAGTTTCTGACGTTTGAAAATTTGAAACGTCAGTATTTTTTGACGTTTCAATATTTAGAACGTCAAAAACGTTTCTGACGTGGTGAACACTCAACATCAGATCTAGATCTCATCAAATTAAATAATTCTCATAGATATTTTTATAGGACTGGAAGTTTAAACACTCAACATCACCATCATCAAACGATAACGTAATAGTTTGCCCCTCTTCACAAAAATCCCCGGTGCTCCCCTCCATTACTCATCCCCATCTGAATAGACGGAAATTCCACCATGTGACACACACATGACATTTTTTGTTTTATTCTCCTCAAATTGTTCAAAAAAAAGAAAAACAAAAACAAACAAACAAACAAACAAACTGTAGCCACCCCTTTAGGCTTTGACCATGAGGTGGCTACGGCACTCAAAATGGTTCATTTACTTTCCTCTCTCTAACAAAATGGTGATCTAATTTTTTTTTTGTGCTTTCTTTAAGGCTTCTCGATTGTAGCTCAAACTGTTGCTGTATCTATGCCCGCTAATCGCTATGATGAGGCCCTGCAAAATCACCAATGGTCAGACTAAAAAGCTTTGAGTTCACTTGCTCATGAACAGTGGAGAGTCAAGAAGTATAAATAGTGGCAAGGGTTCATAAACTAGTTGGGCTTTTGCATGAAGAGTCAAGTTGTGCCACTCAGCTTCAATTTTCACGCAAAAATAAAAATTACAAATTACAAAACAACCAGAAGGCAAGAGTGCAAGACTCATGCCCATTAATCCCGACCAACCAACTTCTTACTACTATGAGTAAAAGAAAATAAGAAAGGAAAGAAATTCTATAAAGTACTTTGTTTGCCTGTCAAATCAGATATCCGGTGCATTTTTTTCCTTTCATTTTTCTTATGTGAATTTAATTCTCACTTTCTTTTTTTTTTAGGGTAATTTTTTTTTTCCATCAACTACAACACATTGTCAATTTTTTATCATGAATTACCAACCTTACTACCCGACCCTATTATACTATCATTTTCTTTCCAAAACTTCACTTCCATTAGTCAAACTCATTAAAAAATTTAAAATAACCTAAATACCCTAACTTTATAAACAAAAATTACATATAATACCCTTAAAATTAAACAAATTAATATATATTATATAAAATATTTTAAAAAATAATAATCTATAAAATTTATATTTTTATATTTTTTGTTTGAATTTTTTATTTGGGGGTATTTCCATCTTTTAATGAGATTTAACGTCTAAAAGAGAATATTTCATCCTATTTAATTAGTTTGACTGACGAAAATGGGGGTTTTGGGAAGAAAATTATACTTTGATAGGGTTGGGCAATAAAGTTGACAGTTTATGAGAAAAATTGACAATACATTATAGTTGATGAAGGAAAAGGTAATTATTATTATTATTATTATTATTTTATGATTCCTAAGTTACGCACCCAGCAGAGTTTCTTAGATTAAACATATATGTAGAAGCCTTCTTGCTCTATCTAGTCTAAAGCAATAGAGTCCTCAAGAGATAGCTCCTAATGAAGCGAATGTCACTAATTATTTAAATCACTCTCCTCCTCTTGTGTGGACATGTCAAAAAAAAAAAAAAAAAAAGAGTCTAAAGCAGTAAAGACAAGGCCGGCCCAATGGATTTTGGGACTTTAGGCGAAACTTTTGAATGGGAACTTATTTTTTAAAAATATTTAAATATTAATTAAATATTATTTATTTTAATACTAATAATAATATTATTATTATATTTTTATTTAAAAATCACTATTCTCCCCAAAATACTCTATCTAAATCTTTTGAATAAACTAGCTATTTTTCTAATATGCTCATCTCCATTTGATAATTTTCATATATAATATGTACTAAAACAATGCCTAGAGTTCATATCTTTAGGAAAATATATAATAATGTACCTTATTGGTCCACTTTTCTACTAATAAATCTCTTAATTTTGCATCAATATTTTTTTACTGGCTTGAGTCATAAATATTTGTGATAATAGAGTTTTTTTTTTCCTTCTATTCTATTCAAATGAAGAAAGTGATAGAGTGAAGATACTGTTCAAATATTTGTACCAACAGACTTAGATACATCAATAATATTTTCATTATCTTCTATTCTTTTTTATGAATTTCTTGTTCATTTACGAGTTTTTTACCTAAATTATCATCTATATTTTGTTTATTGCTAATAACAAATTTATTTAGAGCTCCTCTTCGAGATTCAATTAGCTTTTCTACTTTCTTTTTTCTTTTTCTTTTTTAAGTTTTTTATATCTAGATGCATATTTTTATATTTTTTTTAGTAGAAATGTTTGATTAAAAATATCAACAAATTAAACAAACACAATTTATATATATCAAGGAAGCAAGTTGTGGGCCTTGTGAGTTGTAGTCGTTGTGCAGTGAAAGCATGCTAAGGGCCTCAATATTATAAAAATATATTATATATATATATTAATTATTTAAAGCATGTTGAAGGCCTCAAGAAAACATGTTGAGGGCTTCGATATAATAAACAATTTTTTTTTTTTTTGCTAATAACAAATTTATTTAGAGCCCCTCTTCGAGATTCAATTAGCTTTTCTACTTTCTTTCTTCTTTTTTAAGTTTTTTATATCTAGATGCATATTTTTATATTTTTTTAGTAGAAATATTTGATTAAAAACATTAACAAATTAAACAAACACAATTTATATATATATATATATATATATATATATATAATAGAACAATAAAACTAAGTTATGGTTTTATTGTTTTATTTTTTGTAAAAGCAAGGAAGCAAGTTGTGGGCCTTGTGAGTTGTAGTCGTTGTACAGTGAAAGTATGCTAAGGGCCTCAATATTATAAAATATATATATTAATTATTTAAAGCATGTTGAGGGTTTCGATATGATAAACAAATAATATATATATATATATATATTTTAAGGAAAATGCTAGGCTTACAAACATATTTTATAAAAGAAAAATTCTACAAACTATTGTGACACAATATGATTGAATTTCTCATATCCAATCATATTGTGCCACATCAATTTGTAAAGGGTGTTTTTTTTTTTTTTTTGTAAAATGTTTATAAGCCTAATATTTCTCTTTTTTTAAAATATGTTGAGGGCCATGTGGCCGTTGTGCAGGAAGCATGCTACGCCTCCATATTATAAAAAAATAAAATAAAATAAATAAAAAAAGGCACGTTGAAGGACTCAAGAAAGCATGTTGAGTGCCTTGATATATATATATAAGCAAAAGGGTTGTTGGAGGAGGAGGTCAACTGTAGTTATCCTACTAGGGCATGACTATAGTAGTACCAACCTACGGGCCTCAATATTATAAACAAATAATAATATAATTTTTAAGCATGCTAAGGGCAAATTTTTGTTTGGCCTTAAAAATAAATAAATAAAATTGGGCCTTTAAAAAAAAAAAAAATTGGCCCTTATGAAAACGGGGCTCTAGGCACTGGCCTAACTCGCCTTGTGGTTGGGCCAGCCCTAAATAGAGACTGAAGTATTAGTTTACGAGCCCAATAGAAAATTATTGCTATTAAGGGTTCGTTTGGGAGTGCATTTTAAAAAATAATTTGCGTTTTTAAACCAAATCGCAATTTTAGAGTGTTTGGGATTGCAATTTTAAAAACACAAATTTTAAAATCGTGAAAAAATCTGTGATTTCAATAAATTAACTAGAGGGTGCTTATTTGAAAAAGTGCGAATTTAAACCAAAATCATGATTTCACTTAAAAAAAATATTTGGGGCAATATTTTCCTATTTAGCCTAAAATCGCAATTATATGCTAATTTTATCCAAACACTCAATAGTCTCAATTGATAATAAAAAAAAATACTTTTTAACATGTTTTACCAAATGCATGTGCGATTTTAAAAAGTAGCAATTTTAAAATTGCATTTTTAAAATTGCACTTACTGAAATCGCACTCCCAAACAAACCCTAAATTCTCAAGTGTCTTGCTCCACCAACTATCACTACAAATATATATATATATATATATGTATGTATGTATGTATATATATACACACACATTAATTTAGCTGAAATTAGCTATAAATGCCTGAAAAAAGATAAATTTGTAGCATATTTAGAAAACACGGAGGAAAGCTAGAAATTTTCTGCCACCGAGAGTACATGTGCCAAGAAATTCCTAGCGGACAAAGATTCCTGAGATCTCTATTCAATTCCTTACTTTTCCACAAATTTGTATTACCTCCTATGTTGTTCTATTCTCTTCTTCTCTAAACCACACCACACTTAGATCTGAATGAGCATTCTCTTCTTCTCAGTATAGCATTCTAATGCCACACCATAGCTTTCATTTTCTCTGAACCACCTCTCACCAGCTGTCCTCTCTCACTCTTCATAGGGCTTTTTTTTTTTTTTTTTAACATGTTCGCACAAGAGAGAGAAGGAATTCGAATTAGTAACCTCCGCTTTATAAGATGTATTTTTTTTATAGCAGTTAAAATATGCTTTTTTATATTAAATCAATTTGTGTTCTATAGGAATTATGTTTAGTTTAATACTTTTTATTTTAGTTTAATGCTTTTTTATTATTATGTTTTTTAAACAAAAAAAAACCGAAAAATACCCACCATTGGGTCACATAAGGGTGATTTGACTACCCCAAAAGGAGTCAATAGGGGTGATCAACCATCCTTAAAAATAGTTGATAGGGTGGTTTGGCCACCTCCAAAATAAGTTTTGGAAGTGGCCAAAAGAATATGATGATAATAAGTAATCGTGGCCAAAACATCCCTAAACTTGTTTGTGAATGGTCGGCCATCCCATCAACCGCTTTAAAGTGGTCAAACCACCCCATCGTACTTTAAGGATGGCCGGCTATCCCTTCCCTTACAAAACTTTTTTCTAAACGTGAATGACCTAGCATTATTCTTACCATTCATCACAAATCATCAGCCATTGTAGATTCCTGCTCTTTCATTGCACATTGATGAGCTCATGCTGTGCTGTTGTGACCAGCATATCATCCCAAGACAGGGAATGATCCCTCCGGCCTCAAAACACTTGCAAAGGTTACTAAAAAAGGAGATGGTAAGTTCTGTTGGAGCTAAAAAGCAAAAAGGATTTTAGGATGAACGCATACTCCTAAAAGTACAATTTTTTGCTGAATCCAAAGGAACGGTGGAACAGTAGCCGGGCAATATTTCACTTTGCTTATAAAGTCATTCGGTGGTGATCTGAGGGCCAGAAACGGCATGCTGTGATGCTCAGACGACTAACATGAAAATTATAAATTAAACATACTGGCTACCAATCCACACAATTATTTGCTGATTGGTCCTTCCTACAAATAATAGATTGTTTCCAATAAAAAATATCCAAACACATTGAAGCTGCCCAATACTGGGCATGCTTTAGTTATCGACCAGTGAATCACATGTTACTCAAATGTTTAATTTGCAGGGGAGGTATGAAAATTCCAATGAATTATTATTACAACGCAATAAGATTATAATTTGGACACATTCCAACAACAATATCAATATAGTTATATAATCCATCGCAATAAAGCACAACTTTGAATAGCTTATGTGGGCTTTGAGAAAGAAGTGAAGAAAGAAACACAGCTCATCTCAGAAATCCGCAAAAGCTGCGAAAAGATCGCCATGGATGTAATCGTTATCTACCAGGCTGACCAAGAAATAGCTGCTCTGGACCTGCACAAGCTCAATCGAATTTTATTATAAGTATCGTATTACTGAATTGAATCCTTATCATGTGTGTTTTTTTGTGAAAAATAAATGAATTCACATTTATGAATACAGCCTACCTCTTCAAGCAATTTTCTGGATGCGTCGCCCTCTGGGTACAAGCAAGCCCATACCCTCGACCAGATTTCAAATGCCTCGTCCTTCCACACGTGAAAGCTGGAAGGATCCACGACGGTTGGTTGGATGATCTCCTTTGCCGGAAAGACTCCCCATGTGACGGCATTCACATCAGTTTTGCCGGCATTAGATATCCAACTCCCTTCTTTGTTTACAGACATGTAGGTTAGAGATGGGAAAGCCTTGCATTTCTCGACAAGTGCATCCAACTTCTCCCTAGAGCAGAAAAACTCAACGTAGGCCTTCTGATAAACATATCCTACCGGCCCACCCCATCCTGAACCATACACCAATCATGCCAAAATAAATCAGAGAAATTAAATGTGGTTTGCATGCCAAATCATATATCTAAATATTATTTTGAGAAAAATCACTAAAAGTTTAACCAGTTAATCCATCGAAATGAGAAAATAGTGAAAAATCCCCCACAGAATACTAATAGCTTGGTCACAGCAATCCTCGAGTAAAATAAGCATCACACGTACAAGAATAACACATCTTAAACAAGTACTCTTTATGGGGACCAAAATATGGAACAGATAAACAGTATTGAAGAGATAGAACGATGTGAATTAATATATACTAGAAGGGAGAACCCAAACAGCAGAAACGGCAAGGAACAATTGAAACTACAAACTGAAGTCAGATGGCTCAACAACCAGAACAAACTACAACAACACGAAATCTCTGGGTAAATGGAAACATTCTTAAATTTAGAATCCCACATTCTCTCTATGTACTAAGGCCTCGTTTGGTTTGCTGATTGTCTAGTCCATTGGAAATGGATTAGCTACCACTGGGATTAACTACCACTGGGAATAGATTAACTATTCCTACTCGTTTGTTTGGTTGTAACGCTGGAATAGACTACCTAATCCTATTCCTTCGTTTGGTATAATGTAATATGTTGGTGAATGGAATCGTATTGTGATCTTATTTCCTAAAATACCCTTATAATACAAATACAATTCCCATAAGAGAACAAAAAAAAATCTGAGTGAAGAGAACGAAAACAATGAAGAAAAACTGAGAAGAGAATGAAAAACTGAAAGAAAAAAAAAATTATAAAAAAATAAAAAATAAAAACCGAGAAGAGAAACGAAATTGAGAGAGAGAAACAAAACAAAAAAAAAAAAAAAAAACCGAAATTGAGAGAGAGAACGAAAAAAAAAAAAAAAAAACTGAGAGAGAGAGAGAAGAGAACGAAAAAAAATGAAATTGAGAGAGAACGAAATTGAGAGAGAAAAAATGAGAAAGAATGAAGAGAACGAAAAAACTGTGAGAGAGAAGATACCGAAAAAAAATTGAGAAAGAATGAAGAAAAATTGAGAGAGAACGAATAACAAAAAAAATTGAGAGAAGAAAAATCCAAGAAACAAGAGAGAATGAAATAACCAAGAAAATAGAGATCAAAGAGAAGAGAGGAGAGAGACCTTGCTTTGAGAGATGAAGATCGTTGTTAAAAAACTATGGCAGAGAAGAGAACGAAAAAAAAAAAACTGTAAAAGTATTTAAAAAAAAAAAAACTGAGAAGAAAAAAAAAATTCAAAAAACACAGAGAGAATGAAATAACCAAGAAAATGGAGATCGAAGAGAAAAGAGGAGAGAGAGATATCTTGCTTTGAGATATGGAGATCGTTACTTTGAGAGATGAAGAACGTTGCTGTAAGAGATGAATATCGTGAAAGGTGTGAGAAGCGTAGGGTTTTTTCGGGTAATTATATACGATATTTTTAATTCCACAGGAAAGGATTAGCTAAGCCATCATTTTTGAATGGCTTAGCTAACCTAGTGTGTATGGGATTAGTAATCCCATGGAAATAGACTACTCCCAGGAATAGAATGTTACCAAACAAAGGACTAGCTAACACTAGTGTTAGCTAGTCCAATCCAAGGACCTAATCCGTGAACCAAACGGGCCTAAATGTATCTAATCGTTCATGAATGGGGATAGAAACCAAATCACTCTAGGAATTTCACAGGCATCAAAGTTTAACATCATATTATAGCACCAAAGAGCTCATGCACTTTTGACTCTTCTGCAATATGTACACATCAAGTTAAATTCTTAACAGCAGGATTGAAATGAAAGGCAAATCAATACTAACAACTAATACCAGTGTCACACAAAAGACATAAGATATAAACTGGGTTATTTGGTAATTTCCAGGATAATACACAACAGTTTTTACTCACCAACAGATGGGGAAGAAGATTTTTCCCCGTTGACTGCTGGTTGGCTGTTGATGGTAAGGAAGCCCTTCAGATTAATCTTTCCCAATTGCTCATTTATGATTCGTGTTTCTGGCTGAAGCCCGTCTAATTCTGACCAAGGACTGCTTCTCAATTTTCCAAGGCAATATTTCTTAAATTTCTGACAAACAAATCCAACACAAAATTTTAATCAACTCTCCGACAAAGAAATAAGACTAATACACTAAAACTGGAAACCATACCTCATGAATATCTTCAACACTCCTCAAAGGTGTAGCCCATTCTTCAAGAAGTTTCTTGTCACGTGCACGTGGCCGCATGAACTGTTTAGAAAATTACGACTTGAATTCAGAAATGTCCAATACTTCAAAACTAATAACAAATAATAATTAAAATTGTAAAATAATAAAAAATTAAAAAATAAGAAGAAGAAGAAGAAGATATAAACCAGGAATGTCTCTCATCAAAGCAATGTTTACTTCCAGTCATCAAATCTAAATTAATTGAGGAATATCATCCAGGCATGCAAAACGTTTTAGAAGTACCAGATGCATGGAAAGAAATATCCTGGAGTTTTAAAGAAACTACTAGAAGGATGAAACAACTACACGTGGTATTATTCATAAAGATGACAGAGGCAGAGGTTTTGCATCCTCTCTGGTATCAGGGTTGGTTACAATCAAGATAAACAACATACCAAAAACAACCCAGATAACCACCATTTGAAGAGTGCATGTTATTGCAGCTGACTATATAGGCGACTTTCCACTGCTCAGAGCATTTTATTTACTGATTCAACCAATAGGCTTCACGGGCCAACTCCACAAGGCTGAACTTTATCTTAAACCAGATCACACTATTCCTACCACCATTGACATGTAGTAATATTGTTCTAAACCATATTAGAAACATAAAGTTGTACTGCTAATGTTCTAAAGACCATATTAGAAACATAAAGTTGTACTTATCAAAAAAATGTTCTAAAGACCACTGACACCGTAATTAACATGCATGTAAAACCAAAAAAAAACTGGTAGGCTGCAATGCCAATGAAGAGACACCTCCAGCCAAACCTTATGCACAAATGGGAGAAGAAACTGCCTAATTAGTTGAATGTTACTTCTTGTTTAAAAAAACACAGTACCTTGTTATCATGGCATACAAGATCGCCAAAAATATTATCAAAATTTACCAAGAAATGAATCTAGTGAAAGGTTCAACTTGCTGAATTTTTATAAATTTGGTATAAAATTAAGAAAATCAAGCTGTATGATTCATGCCCACCTGATAGTCAGTTAATGCTCCATATGATGGATTACAAGAATCAGCCCATCGCCCATGTGGGTACTGGTCCCAGCCTGTAGTCCTTGAAATGTAGCTCTTTGGACGATTAGCCCTACCATAAGAGAGTAGGAAAATAAGATCTCTTGAAAATTTCACCATATTTTAATATAGTTCAGTGCATCCTAATTAAATTACTGAATTTTAGTCCAAAATAGTCCTAGATGTTGCATACCAGAAAATTGGACGAACGTCTTCCTTGACACGGAAAACATTCGCTGGGCGTCTCCAGGGCAAGGGCCTTGAAATTTTGGTCTCTTCAATCAAACCAAGATTCTGCCAAGTACTTCTATTATCAGGGCTAACTGTTGTAACAAGTATTAATCATTTAAACAATATCATGTACGTCCCAAGCTAGACCAATTGATGAGGATATGAGAAATAACCATTAATATAGCTAGTGCTGACTTCTCCATGTTTAGCGTATACAGATGCAATGTCCTAATCCCATGAGCTAAAATCTTCTTGCACATTTCCGTTCCAAGGTGAATTCCATATGCTCTGACAGCTTCTTCATTGTCCTTAATAGGCTCCAAGGCAGCAGAAACTTCAGCAGGTATCTACAATATGTCAATAAATGCAAACATTACATCACATTGATATATAGAATAACCACCAAATATATATATATTTAACAGAATACACCACAACAATAGAGTAAACATTTAGCAAACACATCCAAGGACAGATTTTTCACCTTAAAATTTTCAAATGTTTATGTCAATTTTCAAAAAAATTAACAGATTTTGATGTACAACATCTAGTGTCACACCATTTGTAATGACCAGGAAAAAATGCTAGCCGCATGCTATCCCCCAAAAAAATGATTAGTTAATTTAGAACTTCCTTAGAATCACTCAAATTTCAACTAATAATAAGTAATGTAGGACTTAACACCTATGAGTATCTTTCTAAACCATCAAATTTATGTGAGCTACTCATCTTTCCAATATGAAATTGAGGTGTTAAAAACTACCCCCCTTAAACCCCCAACATCCTCGTCAAGGCAACACCATGCGATGCTGATAGTACCACATGAGATTATTAGATGGCTCTAATACCATTTTAAATCATCATTAATCACCATTTGTAACGACCTAGAGAAAAAGGCAACTCGCATTTGTGCTATTACATTAAAATGACTAGTCAATTTAGAACTTCCTTTGAATAAATTATAATGCTCATTTTCACTGAGTAAACAATATGGGACTTAGCAACTATGAGTATTTTTATAAACCATCCACTCTATATGAACTACTCCTCTTCCCAATGTGAAACTGGGACGTTACAAACTCCCTCTTTAAACCCTTGACGCCGTCGTCAGGGCCACGTTATGTGGTGCTGACAATACTACATGGCATTACTAGATAGCTCTTATACCATTTGTAACGGCCAAGAGAAAAGCACTAGCCCCATATGCGCTATCACCCCAAAAAGACTAGTCAATTTAGAGTTTTCCTAAAATCACTTATAAAGTCGGGTTTTATCTAGTACATAAGCAATGTGGGACTTAACACCCATGAATATCTTTATACCCACTTACTCTATGTGAGCTACTCATATTCGCAATATAGAATCGAGGTGTTACACCATTTTCAGCTAAAACTAGTAAGTTTGACATCATTTAGTTTTAGGGTTTAACAAGTGGCAAAAGATAAACTTGAAAGAGATTCTACTCATTAATATTAGTTTATGAAATTCTCACATATTCTATATCTATACTCAATTATCAGAAAGAAATAGAGTAGCCCAAAAAACTTCACTGATAGAAGGATATAAACATAATTTTGATCCCAAGAAGCCATGATTTTGACCTTCTATTTAGTGGGCTATTTGGAAGGATAAGGCTATGGCATCTCCAAATTTGAGCAGATTCAGTTTATCCCATAATTCTATTCAAACTCCATACCAGGAACTTATAGAACTTTGCATAACTCTGGCTTGGGGGGGGGTGTCTCTATATTGAAATTTTGAACCCAATAAGCCAGCGCTTAGCTTTTCTCTGTTTCTCAAATATTTCAAGAAACTGCCTCTATAAGGTGCAATGCATTCAAAAAGACACAAACCCAACGATCATCCCAATACATCCGACATTTCCACTCTTCAGCCAAACAGAGAGAGAAATATCCCTCTCTTCAAGCAAACACACACACACACACACACACAGAACAATACAGTCCACCACAAATATGTCTCAAAAGAGATTGCATACCTTTGTTTTGCAAAAACCAGTCATGCGTATGAAGCCCTTATAGTTATTAATAGGCATAATTCCCGGAACAATGGGACAAGTTATTCCAATTTTGCGACAATCATCCACGAATTTGAGGAAAATATCAGTATCATAGAATAGCTGAGTGATAATTAGATCTGCTCCAGCTTCAACCTATAAAACAGGAAGATTCAGGAAGATTAATTCACTAGCATGCTCGTCCAATCTATTTCGAAAGCGCAGATTCATTAGAAAGTGGAGTTACAGTAGAATAGTAGCAACACCTTTCTCTTTAGATAGGCGAGATCGTTGTGATAAGCTTCCAGTGAGGCCACGCCGTTACTACCTATTACGTCGGGATGTGCCTCTGAGCAGAGAAAGTACAAAGATTATAAGCAATAGAGACATAAATCAATCTTCACCGCAATAAAACCAAAAGAATAATTAACGGCAACCTGGATAACCAGCAACTGTAATGCCGAAGTAGTCACCATACTGAGCTCGGATATGTTTCACCTAAATCAAAAACAGAGAACATTGAAATGCGTATATGCGTGAGTAGGCAGAGAGAGAGAAAGAGAGGGTGAGAGAGTTACGAGGTCGAGGGCGCAGGCGAAGCCGCCCTGGATCTGGACGAACTTGTCCTGGCCGTGAGGGGGATCGCCGCGGAGAGCGAGAACGTTCTGGAGGCCGTTGGACTTGATGGTGGAGAGAGCGTGGTCGATCTTGTCGACAGGCATGTTGGTGCAGGTGAGGTGCATCATGGACTCGACGCAGATGATGTTCTGCATCCTGTTGGCGATGTCGAGGGTGAGATCGGCGGTGGAGCCACCGGCGCCCCAGGTGATGTCGCAGAATGCGGGGCTGTGAGCGACCATGCGGTCCATCCTCTCGAAGAGGTTGTCGACTCCATCGTCAGTCTTGGGGGGAAAGAACTCGAAAGAGAACAGCACCTTCCCTTCCTCGGCAAGCCCTGCCTGGATCTTCTCTATTACCTTCATTTTCTCAGCTTCTGATCTCTCACCGACACACCACTGCTTCTTCTTTTCTTTTTTTTTTCTATTTAACTTAAAAACTCTTTTTTATTAACAAAATCTTACTCGTTTGTTTAGAATGGAATTCAGATCCAGATTTAGGCTTTTGGAGTTTGAGAGAGAGAGAAGTGGTCCAGATTACGAGTGTAAGTGCTTCCCGTTTTATAGAGAGAGCAATTGTAATTGCCCAACAAAAAGTTGCACCAACAACCTCCGGAGTCTGACGTGCGGGGTAGCATCCATCTCTCTTTGTGATATTTTGGTTTTCACCTTTTAAATATGTTTGGAGTTTCGTCTTTGGCAAGTGGAAGAATGAGAGTTTGGAATTAATTAATTAGTAAGCTTATTTTCCAAAATATAAATCTTAATTATTATTATTATGCTGTTCAAAATGTGGATCAGCGTCATAATGGGATATTAAGGTAAGAATTTTTTTTTTTTTTTTTTTTATAATTATGAATTATAAGAGCATGTTTGAAATTTGCATTAAGAAACTTAAAAAATATTTTTAATATTTAAAAATATGTCATGTATATTTATTTTTTAAAAAAAAGTACAAAAACACTCTTCAAAATACTTCTTTCATTTTTTTACTTCACTAAAGTTTTGAAGTTTTTTTTTTTTTTTTTTACATATCCATTTAAAAAAGAAGATTTGATCTGATGACCTTCACCTACTGAACTCGCGCCTATAGAACTAGCCTAGATTAATGTTAATGTCCAGTGCGAAAGTCAAAGAGTGTGTTGTTGGAAACTAAGCATTATAATATTCATTTACTGATCTTCCTTAATTTAATTTTGCAAGTGAAAGACTAAGGAACAAACCTCTCAAGTTCAAAAGTTATGGTACAAGAGTATTTATATCTTTTTATTTTTTAATAGACAAAAATATTCCTATACTATAGCTAACTAAATATTTTTCAATTCAAATAAACTAAAAATATCCAATATTACTTAAAGGTTAAAAAGTGATTTAACTTCCTTCAGTACTTGATGTATCTTTCTTTTAACTCGGTTGGTTTACGGGGAATAGGCATAATCTCAAATCCTTAACGGTTGGCCGTGAGCACCGACCCGTGGTTAAAAAAAAAAAATTCTCAAATCCTTGATTGGTTTAGAGTCATCCGCTAGTCAGCATCCTTTCCTACCCCTTGTGTCCCCACCCCACCAGCACCCGGGAAAACAGAGCATGGTGGGGATGGGTTGGGCTGAATTTGGTGGGTGGGTGGGACCACCTTACCTACCCTCCAATCTCCATCCATCTCCTCGCCTACTCTTGCCACCATGACAAAATGAATTTAGCATTACAAAAATACGTGGCATTTGTATGCGACTTAAGTTTAACATACAAAAGCTCTTCCATGCACTAACATGTCATGTTAGCCTCAATCCAGGGGCATTTCAACTTCACTTGGCTAAGAACACAACCCAACCTACTACCCGGTTTTTCTTTTAAGTAATTTTTTGTTTCCTAAGAAAAAAAGAGAGATTTAAACTAATGACTTCCGCTTTATGAGGACGACAAGATAGGTTGTTTATTGCCTAAGTGCCCTTTTGGGATTCCAGCACCACACCACAGGCAACAGAAACCCCCCATATCCAAGAGGGGACCTTACTAGTTTCCCCCTACAAAAATATCTTTTAACATCAATGGAATCAGTTTACAAACTCCTTATTAGGTTCAAAAAAAAAATTGGTACAACATTCTGGGTGAACTCCATGGAAGGAACGATGAATGCTTATTTTATGAGAGAGCACAACTAGGGCTCATTCATTTGGTATTGCATTCTTGTGAGTCATGCGCAAGGCAGATGGATCCTTGTTTTATGAGAGACAACAGAGACGATGCTCTAGTACCTGAAATTCAACAAACAAATTTATCTGAGTTTAACCTCATTACATTTTCATTTTACAGCCATTGACCAAGCAAAAAAACAAAAAAATAAAGAATATGCACATACAGTGAAACATGTTACAATTGCTTATAACCATCGGTGCGATCTTTGCTTCAATAAAATCCTTCAACCATGAAAATAAATTCGATATAAGAAGGGAAATCAACATTGTACATCAACAGACGTTATTAAAGATAAACTAATCACCTGTCATTCTGTGCAACTAGAAGCATATAACAATAATAAATTTGAAAGCACGAACATAAACATTGTGAAGCTCTACGGATATAAAAAGTAAAGTAAAGAAACAGGTAGGGCAATATGTGCCACCAAGACTGGATAAAACATCATAATCTTACAAAAGGTTAGAATAGAAGGAAAAAATAAATAAATAAACAAAGAAGATCCCCCCTTTTTCTCCTCCTTGATAACCAACCAAGAAAAAAAAAAAGCAAAACAAACACTAAAAAACATTAAAATTTTAAATTTAAAAATTTAAAATTTAAAAAAAAAAAAAAAAAAAGGAAAAAGAAAACCCTATGATACAAACCTTTCCGTCCAGACCTCCAGCTATTAAAACTCAACAGAAAACTCTCAAATTCAACAGTAAAAACCTCTTCGCCACCTGAAACATACTTCATTGTTTATCCAATGCAATATGTTACCGTTACCACAATGAAAAGAGAGCCCACTTGAGTGCCTTCAACTATCACCCTCAATCAAGACAGACCGCAATCAAGCTTCACCATTTCCCCAAAATCCCCACCACAAGTTACAAGTCATTCCCCTCTAAATATTACTTTTTTATGTTAAACTAAAATATCACAACTTAGTTTCTTAGTTTATTCCTGCTCAACTTTGCTATGATACAATCACAAAGAGTTGGCAAAAATGATTGTAGGATACAGATAAGATTACCTAACAGGCAAGGGTTCAAAAACAAAACTTGTACTTACCCCACACAAAAATCACAACGCAATTAATTCCCAATCTTCTTTTGTCATGTCAAGAAATTCAACAGCACCATCTTCAAACATGATCTGCAAAAACATACATTACATCTTTTCACATAAGTTTATTGTGCTAATCAAATCAATAGAAACCAAAATAGAGCAATCTCTTTTTCTTTTTTTGATGATTCAACATAAAGCAATCTCTTACCGAGTGTTTTTTGGAAAATTTATCAAAACGTTTGATAATCCCAAAGGACCTGGAGCATATAGCGCATGGAAATGAAAATATTTAGTACAGTAAGTTATAATAGAACATAAAATGTCAGTACATCCAAAAAAAAACACAGAAAGAAAACATGTGACAACTCAACATTTGAAGTCAATGTTCTTGTGAATGGCGCTTTACAAACATAAAAAGTAAATAAGAAATAAAAGAGACTAACAGGGAATATTAATCCAAAAAAATAATTCAGCTAAATCAAACAAATTAAGCAAAGTACATCACGACAAAATGTTTGAATAAGATATCTAACATATAACTGAGAAAAAATTATGTACTTCCAGGATTCATTTTTTAAATAACTAAACATTTCTTTTTAAAAAGATGGAAAGTAACATTTCAAGCTGCTGATCTTTTAGAAAGTAATTAATGCGAAGAAAAAATCAGACATAAGAGCATCACTCAATCTGCTTGATATATAATGTAAATGAGTTTTGAAAGCAGCCCATCAGGCCACAAACAAATCCTTTTATTACAACTAGGCTGGTCCAATCAAGCCTATATTGCCAAAATTAATGTATCCTTTATTTGTTCTTCGTATTGAGGCTCTTTTGGGAAGCAAAGGAAGGGATACATACCCGTAAAGTAATTTTTTCAAACCCCCCAACAAAAAAAAATGATGCAAGAAATATGGCAATAGCAATTGTTCTAAGATTGTACTTGAAATAACACTCACAAAATGCAGAATGCTAGAAAAGGATTCTGAAAGTACCTCTCATTCATGGGGCGGATCATCCTAATAACTTCACCAATGCAATTACGGGAGAAAGCTTTTGGTTCATTACGAACATGTGAACTCCCTGAATGAGAAAGTTTAATATATGAGAAAGACAGGAAGAACCAATCAAAGAAATCATAACAACTTTATAGCATTTGATCTACTAGAAGAGAAGGCATTTAACATATGAAAATAATGAGGAAAAAATAATAGAAAACTTCCTTACCTACATGTAAACCTCCATTCTGATAAACCTTCCAGACAAATATCCAATAATTAGTCAGTGTTTTGCAGAACTTCAAATTTAAGCACGTTGAATACACAAAAAAGACATAAGCAGTCATTGATGCAGGTAGAAATCTTATAAAACCAAAATGCAGTCTATTGTAACCAAATTAATATTCATAAATCAAAAATATATGGGCATTCAGATGGTCATATCTTATACAAGTTGCTCCTGCTTAAGTTCACTGTGTAAAGGATTAAGTAAGCTCAATGGTTTGACGTAGGAAAACAATAGGGGAAGGAAACACTTTGTTTTCTCCAATATTCTAATTAAACTTTGCCAGGAGAAAAGGCAAAAATAATATAATCCATAATTTAGCACATGGGACTATCTAGTCCTCCAAGGTTGGTATTGGCAAGGGCTGCTCTGGCTAATATTACCACAATGACTCTCGTCATGGCACAACTAGTAGAAAATGTCTGTAGTCTGTAGGCTTTAGCAGTAGCGAGAGTAAATTGGGTTGCATGAAGAGACAGAAGTACCAGAAATTCTAGATTAAGTTTGAGGGTGCTAGAGCTTTAAGTCAACAATCATGAAAACTTTAATTATAAAATGGCATTGGAGTTTCTAAGTCAACTTTGACATTATCAAACACCCATCTATACATACATCTTTTCCAGACAGAATTGCTTTCAATTTGGGAGATGAGACAGCCACCTGATATGCTACTAGTTTCAATGCGGCATCTGAAGACATCTTAGGCTTGGCAGGTCTGACGCCCAGCTTCTGCCTGCAGTCAGTAGCGCCGCAATGGCAATCTTGATCTGCACCAAACTGAACAAACCTGCTAAATTTGTTAGACTGGACTACGAGAATACAAAGTTTCATCAACTTATACAACGTTTGCAAGTGAAGGGATGCAACTAAAGAGTTATGCAATGGCTCATACTGATAATCATAGGTCAGATGCTCCCCCTTTTTTATGCAGCGAGTTGCAAATATGCCAATCCTTGTTTCCCCATCAATTATCCTTGAAAAGGAAAAAACCAACGCATATAAGATTAAATAAAAACTATTTACCAAAAAAAACAGCATTAAGGATCAGTGGAGAACCATTTTTGCATCTCAGTATTTGGACAACAACTATGGTTTATATATCTTGACTTGTTTCCCTTGTATGTCGCATCAATTACCATATCTCGATTAATTTCACATAAGTAAAAGTTTGTCTCTCCACGGTGTTTCATATTCCAGAGCCTTTCCTCACATGTTTTGTCATCAATAACTGGGGAAAAAAAAAAACCATTAATTAATTGGCTTCTAAAGAATACAACACACCAGACAGATGGTATATATAAAGAATATGATGATTGAAGAGGTCACCTTCGCCCACATATTCTATTACAAACTCTCCTTGTTTGATATCTTCATCTGCCACGATTCCAGAACCACATTTCTCAGTCTGCAAGCAACAGCTCAATTTAAATAGGCGTTTTTACGTGCATATCCATGCAGCAACAAAACATTTTGAGTGATCCAAGTTACAATACATGAGAATATTGTAAGACAACAAAATCAGATCAATTGAAAAAAACATGAATACTTTGAAAGAAGATTAAGTATTACCCAAACAATCAGCTCAAATGATAGTGTCCAAAACAATGAATATGTTTGCTTGTGTAAGGGCCCGTTTGGGTGGACATTTGAAGGGCCTAAAAATGTATTTAACACCCAAAAAGTCTGTTTGAAGAAAAAAATACCCATTTTGGTTAAAAAAATTGAAAGGGCTTTTAAAGGTCTAAAAAGCCTAAAAATAGGCAAAATGCACTTTTGGCAAAAGCTTAAAAATGAAGTTTTTGCCAAAAAAAAGGCTTTTTGGCTTGAAAGCTCTATTTCTCAAACACCCAAACATGCTCTAAGTATGTGCGGGTATGAGAGAGAGAAAGAGAGCTTTGTCAAATACCAAATCTGCTAACTTGTGGTTGCTAATTATGATAATGGATAGCCATAACAAAAACTCCAGATTAACAGGAAAAAGTTGATGACAAATCCATTACTTATCAAATGGTTCCATTTGCATCCTCCCCCACCCCTGGGGCCACTCACTCAAACCAAATATATATATATATATATATTAGAAGTAAAGCATCTCAAATATATTGCAAAGATCTGGTAATTACCTCAATCTTTTAGGGAATGCATATGGTGCTTAAGCTAATACGTTTGGATAGAATTTTGGTCTTTAATACTTGGTTGTTTAGTGTTACAGTTCTGTAGCTTTTATAGCTCTATTTGTCCCTGAGAGTATCTCCCATCCTATTTTTTGTGACAACTTTCCTTTCTCAATGTATCATAATAGGGACAAAGAAAAATTTGCCACATAGAATGCAAGTCATTTCAAACAGAATCTTAAAGAGAATTCACAACTTATACCTTCACCAGTTTCATCTTCTTCACAGGTCGGTTCTGGAATGGTTTGTTGAGGCATGAACTCCCGCATTTACAGCCAGAGGAGCAGCTAGATAGAAGCATCCTATAGGAAGAAACTGTCAAAATATGCAATGGAAATCCTTCTTGTTAATGAAGAATCTTACAGTTAGATGAAACATATTGAAGTAAGGTCAGACAATCACGTGCATCAAAACTGGGCTCAGCACATGCAATGTTCTGTTAAACAGGATCACAAATTGGAATACTGCTCAAATGCACAAGTTACCCAGTGGGTGTATACAAAAATGATAAATAAAATAATGCAATAAGAAAAGTTAAAACATCGTCGATGTTTGCACCAATTTTTTTTTAATGACAGGAAACCTCCACATGGTAGGGTCCTTCAGATCCACCCCTGCAAAGTAAACTTCAAACCCGTGTACCACACCTTCAAAAGTTTTCTTACATGGATCAAGGTAATGGGGAGTTTGCACCTAACTAGTCTCGAACTTGGGATGAGTGATACTCCCTAAGACCACTAGGCCAACCCCTTGGGGTTAGACAACTACATATTATCCAATTAAAGCTGTCAACGGCCCTATTTTAAGACATAATGCAAAGCAACTGTGATTCACCAAGACATTCCTTACCCGCAATGGCAATCTCTATCACACACACCAGAAGATCCAGGTGAATGGCTACAGGAACAGAATATTCCATCATCCTCGAGGCGTCTTTTAATCTTTTTCGTGAGATATATATCTTGAGTTTGTTGTCAGTGTCAACAAAAGGAAACCATAAATATATATATATATATATATATATATATAGAGAGAGAGAGAGAGAGAGAGAGAGAACCCAACAGTTCGAAACATATGAAACTATAAATCAAAAACTGGTGTGTGTCAGGCTGGGTGAAACCAAAAAGGATTAAAGGTACGCTATTCTAACCAGTGAGACTTATAAAACAACAAATAACTTAATAAAAATAATTAAAAAAACACTTATTAGACAATTAAAAATGACCAAAATTATGCCAATGTTAGCTAGAATCATAACAAAGTTGGTGCAAACTTGTTATGAGAACCCTTGAAAAATTTCAAAGGACCTTACTACTATAATATGCGTACATAGACAAAATTTTGAAAAGGATACTGCGCTTTATAAAGGTGTAGGGCGTAGGCTTCCATTTATTAAACCAATCCGGAAGCTCGAAATCAACAGGACTTTCAATCTGCTTCATCAACTTGTTGAATACAATCCCAACGCGATTGTGCTCAGGATTCTGACCAAACAGAAAACAGCAAGAAGCCTTAATTACAATGATTCAATCAGCCGTACAAACTACAAAATAGCCCTAATACACACTTGAATGGACAAAACACACAAACACTACCCAATTCTAAATTTTTATTCAGACCATACTGATGCGAAATCAAAGATAACAATGTCAAAAAAAAATGTTGAAGAAGCAAAAGATTTTTCAAGACATGTAAATCAAATTCTTACTACCAAGCAGGAAACGAAACGAAACTCTCAACTCAAGCATGTAAACTTTAAACAACCTTCTTTGTAGCAGGCATGGCATCAAGCAGCAGCGAAATAAAGGCCTACATAATCAAATAGTGAAGTCAAAATCTCAAAGATGGATAAAGGCCAAGATTATAGCATGAGAAAATGCAGAAAATCAACAACTTTCTATACTCGTACGTGTTTTAGTCCACTCAGTAAAACAATTAGGTTTTATCTTAAGCCCTAATTTCATGGAATTGAAGCCGAAAATTTGAAATACAAGCAAAATGAGCCACACAGAGACCGAGAGAGAGAGAGCAGCAGCAGCATGAGAAGAAGAAGAAGCATAGACATGAAGAAAAGAAGTGGGGGAGTGTTGAAGGCTCACCCGAGAGAATGAAAACCGCTAACCGCGAGCAGTGGCACAGCAGTCTCCAGTTGCGGCCAACCCGATCCGAGATAAACTACCCATCAGACCGCTGATAAAAACCTAGGCGCGCCCGTTTACTTTAACCCCCACTTCCTTTTCTTTCTATTTCTACTGAACCCAACTTCCAAATAGGGAAAGCGTCTCGCCATCACTTGTCAACTCTGATGGTAACTGGTAAAGTAAAAATATCTGCCGGAATTGTTAATAATTATGACAGAATTCGGAAAAAAATTTATATAGAATCTACCTTTTTTAAGACGGACGAGACGTTTGATAAGTAGTTGAATCGATTGTAAATTATATTATTCTATTAAGCGGATGTGAACAAAACAAAAAACAAAAAGACAATGGAATGTCTCAAAATTTAGTAAATTTTATATGAATTTTCTCATTTTATTTGCTTAAATTTGTTAATAATTTCTGCAGATAATTGCCTAAAAATATGATCACAATTCTAATAAAAATATTTAGATCTTCAACAATTTTTTTTTTTATCAAATCACTAGTTATTTAGACATCAAATATGAATAAGTTTTAAAACATCTCTAATAGTGTAGTTAAAATGGAAAAAATAGTTATATTTAATTATTTTTATCATTTTTTTCTTCAATATAATAACTTAGGATTAACTATTGTACCTTAACTGCTACAGTGAATAGCTATTTATAGTTATAACTATAGCACATCAAATTGAATTTTAATATAATATAATATTATTTTTTTCCTTTAATTCAATAATATAATAAAAAAATGAGAAATAATATTTTAAAGTAATTAACTAATAGAATAAAGAATCTATTAGAGTTGACATTAAAAAATGGATAGCTACAATGAATAATTATACTTTTTTGCTAGTTATAATAGTTATTACCACTAGAAATGCTCTTATAAAGTCCCACTTATTCATATAGGTGGTGAGTTGCTGCCAGAGAATTGGTTGAACAAGGAAAAAAAAAAGTAAGTTATATTGAGGCTTTTTTATATTTATTGTCAAAATTACTAATAATTTGGATAATAAAATTTTAAAAAAAAAATCTATATAATAAAAATTGTAAATTTCTAAAATAATTTATTATAATGCTCAATTTCACTTATTAAGAAATCAAACATAAAAACTTTTAATATTTGTGAGCATTTTTATCATTATAAGATATTAACTTTTTAGGTGTCAAAATTAAAGCCTACTAATACTTATTAAATTCTCGGAAAAACTTCACTTTAGACCTTGAATTATTGTGCATTTTGAGAAGACCCCCTAATTTTTAAAAACTCTCAATTTAACTCCATAAACTTTCAATTTCAATCAATTTACACCTTCCGTCAAATTTAAAATGTTAAAGTGATAAAATGACGTTTATACTTTTAACTTTTTTATAAAATTTTAAATTTACCCTTAATTTCAAAATAAAAATGAAAAACAAAAATCAAAGTGTAATTTGATATTTTTAGACATTTCCATTAGAAGTTAACGGCTAAAACTAATAGAGATAGGTAAATTAATTAAAATTGAAAGGTTAGGTGTGTAAATTCAAAGTTTTTAAATTTAAAGGATCTTCTCAAACATGATGGTTTAGAAGTATAAAGAGGAAATATTTGGTGTTTTTCTAGTATTTTCAACTGTGATGTGATTTTTAAAATCATTAATAAATTAAAAGTTAATAATAATTTTAAATTTAATAGTAATTTTAAAAGATATATTATAGTTGAGAAAATACCAAAAATACAAACACCTAACATTTCTCAAGTATAAAGTGAAATTTTCCTAAATTCTCTCAAAAAATAAAAAGCGGAGAGGAGAGAATGGTATAAAATGGTATGTGGTTTTCTCTCCCGCCCGAAGCGGAGAAGTCTTGAATTTAGTGGTGGGACCTATAGTGTTGTTGAGATAAAAGTGGCCAGTGGCACAGTGCAACGAAATTACGGAGCATAACTACTTGGGCTTGAGGAACAGCCGGATAGTTTTAAGGTGAAGGAGCTAATGTGGCGTGGTCTTTTTTTAAAGAATTAGGCCACGTCATATATATTTATTTTTTTAACATGTCCGATTTAAAGGAAAAAAAAAATTCGAATTAGTAACATCCGTTTTATTAAATATTGTCCTAATCAATTGAAATGCCTCTTTAAGACCACGTCATATGAATCATAGAAATGATAGATTACAAAAGAGGGTGATATACAACATTACTTTTTCTAAGAGTTTCGATGGTCATATTTCATCAAACACTTAGAGCCCGTTTGATAAACGATTTTAGTTCAATACTATTTATCTTACATTTTTATTTTTATTTATATATTTTCTTACATTTTACATCACTTAAATCACTTTTTATTACTATTTAAATAAATAAAAAAAATCACTCCAAAAAATAAAATCTTTTTTCTATATCAAACATTCTTATTTTTTCACTTTTTTCAAAAAATAAAAAATTTATTTCTTTTTCAAATCAATCAATTTTTACTACAATATCATATTAAAAGTCTAAAACCTATTAGCAAACACAACCATGTGATTTGGTAAAATTTTAACGTCTGCGGACAGAGGTGGAATAAGATTGTTTTTCTTAGAGTTTGAATTTGGGTAATAAATAAGCACATATATATATATATATATATATGGATGGGTTTTTCTCATAGTATTCTCTTGGGTTATCCCAAACTTATATAAAACATGATTTAAGAATAAAATAAAATTATAGTGGCTTCTACCATCTGTTTTTTTATGCATTAGCATCAAATTTGAGGTATTAAAATTTGAGACATTGACACTAAATTTATGATGATCAAATCCATTTTTGTGATACCATTCCTAAAGGATTAACCTTCCACCCTTAGGTTTTAGTTTTGAATCAAAACAAGTTTTACAGCATTAGAACCTAAATATTAACTTATAAAAATTAATTTGTTGACAAAAAAATGGTACTACAATTTTATTTTTTCTTAAATCATGTTTTACGTAAGTCTGGAAGAACATAAGAAAGTATTATAGGAAGAACCCCTAACAAATCCCTATATATATATATAGTATTTCTATACGTGTTGTGTGCTTATGTAAAATAAAAAATACAAAATTTTATGTCAAATCATAGCGTATTTATACTTTTTGTAAGTCAAGTTTATAGATATTTTTAGGGATGTAAATCTGGTTCTGGGTAGTGATTATTCGCTAAAATCATTAACTAGAACTAGGATAGTCAATTGGTCAATTTTAAAAACCAGAACCAGTAACTAATTACTAATTACTCTATTATGTAATAACTGTTGGTTACTAGTTCGTAAGCAAGATCTGGACCAGTAAATGAGTCTTTTAAATAATGGGTATTTTGGGCCTATTTTAGATATTGCACCTATTTTTCTAGGTTTAATTTAATATTTTGGGTTAAATACTTTTTCGGTACCTGTGTTTTGATCCAAAATCAAATAGCCACCTTTTTCAAAAATATCATAAATGCTTATGGTTATCAAATAAACTCACTGACTTTCGGAATTGTTAGTTTTTTGTAATCTGATCACGTCACCCTTACATGGCGTGATCACGTGTAAGGCCACGCATGGCGGTATGAGTTTTAGTCATATCAAATTAAATAATATTAAAATTATGTAAAAAAGAAGAAGAAAAACGAAAATTAAAAAACTTTAAAAAACCTGCGTCTTCCAAAAAAAAAACTAAAACTAAAACTAAAAAACAAAAGAAAACCCATCGTCGTTCTCCTCTCTCTCCCAAAAAAAAAAAAAAGAAAAAACGAAAATTAAAAAACTTCAAAAAACCTGCGTCTTCAAAAAAAACTAAAACTAAAAAAACAAAAGAAAACCCATCGTCATTCTCCTCTCCTCTCCCCCAACCCCTAGGTGGTTGCAGACCCACATTCTTTCTTTGCCATCCATCTCTCAACGATGTCGCTGTCCCTCTCAACGTCATCGCCGTCTCCGTTCCTCTCAATGCAATCGCCATCCACTCCTTAACACGCCGTCGCCATCCACTCCTTAACACGCCGTCACCGTCCACTCCTTAACACGCCGTTGCCATATCGCCGTCGTTGGTCTTCCTTAGCCGCCGGTCTTCCCCAAATAAAAGATTTTCCACCATTACCCTTTGTCTGAGGTAAGTTCCTTTCCCACAATATTTACAATTTGTTTTGAGAAGGTTGATTTGCAAAAATAGATTTTTTTAAGTATATTGTGTAAAAGTTTGCATCTTGTTTATTGAAGGGTTGACTGCAATTTTGGCAGAATATATACCGAAAAGAGGTAACTGATTGCCACCCCAAGCTTGTAGATAATTCAAATTATAGGATGGGTAGCCCAAATTCATTACTTGTTGAATTAGGGCTACTCATCCTAGAATTTGAGAGGGATGGAGACGGTGACGGCGTTGAGAGAGATGGCGATGGCGATGGCGATGGTGACGGCGTTGAGAGAGGGATGGCAAAGAAAGAATGTGGGTCTGCAAACATCAAAGGGGTTGGGGGAGAGGAGAATGACAATGGATTTTCTTTGTTTTTTAGTTTTTTTTTTTTGAAGACGTAGGTTTTTTTAAAGTTTTTCAATTTTCGTTTTTTTTACATAATTTTAATATTAAAAAAGTAACGGAATTAAGTATCAAGTGGGTTTATTTGATAACCACAGGTACCATTTGCGATATTTTTGAAAACTAAGGTGGCTATTTGATTTTGGTTCAAAGCATAGGTACTGATTGCCACCCCAAGCTTGCAGATAATTCAAATTATAGGATGGGTAGCCCAAATTCATTGCTTGTTGAATTAGGGCTACTCATCCTAGAATTTGAGAGGGATGGAGAAGGTGACGGCGTTGAGAGAGATGGCGACGGCGATGGTGACGGCGTTGAGAGAGGGATGGCAAAGAAAGAATGTGGGTCTGCAAACATCAAAGGGGTTGGGGGAGAGGAGAATGACAATGGATTTTCTTTTATTTATTTAGTTTTTGTTTTTTTAGTTTTTTTGAAGACGTAGGTTTTTTTAATTTTTTAAATTTTCGTTTTTTTACATAATTTTAATATTATTTAATCGATGTAGAAGACCCAAAAGTAAAGGTGACGTATTCGTTAAAAACTAACAAAATTCGACAGTAAGATGGGTTTATTTGATAAACCACACGTACCATTTGCAATATTTTTAAACTAAGGTATTTGATTTTGATTCAAAGCAGATATTGAAAAAGTATTTAACCCTAATATTTTTTGGCCTTTTAGAAAAAAAAAAAATTAAGATTTTTTTGCCCAATTAACTAGGCTTTGTTGTGGTTGTTAAAAAAAAATAAAAATAAAACCTAAAGTAATCGACATCGTTTTACATTTTTTATAAATAAATTTATATATATATATATATATATATATATATATATATACCGCTTATAATCGGGTGAATGTAAATTTAAAAACTAGGGTAATTGAAACAATATGACCGGTTACCAATTATTTCCAACCAAGGGCGGAACAAGAGATTTTGTGTTTGGGGGGCAAAATTTTTAAAAATAATAATAACTTTAGGGCATCAAAAATTAAATTTTATAGAAATTTTATAATATTTTTTGGTGGGGACCACCTTAGGCCTTGGGGGGTCTATGGTTGGCCAGTTCATTGGTAGCCAGTTATAACTGGCTGGATTTACAACCCTAGATTTTGAATAATGTTGCAAGTCTATTTTGTGTCATTTCAAGAATGATGTAACTCTTAAAATTACTATTGAATTTGTGATTGATTAATATTAGATTTGATCGAGTGGTAATTTTAAAAGTCACCTCATTTTTTAGTGACACAAAAAGACTTATAGAAATATTATAGATACTTTGCTTCCAAATTAACACTAAGATTATTGAATTTGTGATTGATTAATATTAGATTTGATCGAGTGGTAATTTTAAAAGTCACCTCATTTTTTAGTGACACAAAAAGACTTCTAGAAATATTATATAGATACTTTGCTTCCAAATTAACACTAAGATGCATTCCAAATTTAAAATTAAAAAGATTTGACAGAAGAAGTGAAAGTAGCTAATTATAGAAGTTTTAAAAGAATATGGAGTTTAGCCCAAAGACTTGTGTAGGAGTGAAGAATATTCAAGAATGAAGGGTTGCGTTTTGTGTGTTAGCAGCTGCGTTTTGGTACGTCAGAAGCAAGCATTTTAACTGAATATACAATGGGCCGACGAAATCAAGACTTTTCTGTGTAACTTTAGTTAGGTGGGTTCGCATTGTAACTGCACACAGATGGGCTGGGCTCTCTATGTCTAATCCACCTGTGACATTCCAAGTCATTGAAGAAGAATGGGCTCCTGCCGTACATTAATCAAATCCAAATCAAATCATCTATTAGCATTATCAACGGTGGTGGTTTAATGGTTTCAAGAAAAATTTTAAAATGATTAGGCATGTAATAGGACAAAGTTTTCCTCCAAACTGGGTTGGAGAATTTCATCAACCTGTCTATAAAAGTGACATGTGTCATGCGTGTGAGATATGTTTTTTAATAGTTTAGTTAGAATAAATTTTATTAGAATGTATCTCATGTTATTAAAAAAATGGACACATGTCACTTTTATAGATTAGGTTGAAGGAAATTCCTCCAACCCAGTTTGGAGGAAAACTTTGTCCATTTGGGAATTTCCTCCAAACTGGGTTGGAGGAATTTTCTTCAACCTAGTTTATAAAAGTGACATGTGTCCATTTTTTTAATAACATGTGAGATGCACATGGCTTTCTAATAAAATTTATTCCAACTTTGTCCAAACTATTAAAAAAACATGTGCATCTCACATGTTAAGAGACACATTTCACTTTTATAGATTAGGTTGAAGGAAATTCCTCCAACCCAGTTTGGAGGAAAACTTTGTCCTTGTGATTTTAAAAAGTGGCGATTTCAAAAACATAATTTTTAAAAACACAATTTTTAAAATTGCACTCCCAAACATGCTTTTAAGGCGGTTAATACTAATATAATTGAAGATTTCCATTTCGAGGGACAAAGTTTTCCTCCAAACTGGGTTGGAGGAATTTCCTTCAACCTAATCTATAAAAGTGACATGTGTCCATTTTTTTAATAACATGTGAGATGCACATGGCTTATTAAAATCACATATTTTTCCACGATTTTAAAATTTTTGTTTTTAGAATCACAATCTCAAACACTCCAAAATTACGATTTGGTTTAAAAGCAGATTATTTTTTAAAATGCACTTCCAAACGGACCCTAAGTCTCACTAGTGCTCTAATAGGGCTAGGTTAGACTGTGGTTCAGTCAAACTTGAAGAAGTATTTGTGGTTCCCATCGTCAAGGTCCCTATTGTGTGGTTCCAAGCGGGTAAGTGATACTATAATCATGCCCAACTAAAATAGTTAAAGTTAGTTTCCCTCGCTTGCCTTTCATGAATTTAATATATATATGTTGGCGTTTAACAACATATTACCATAAATTTTTGGTTGTTGCTTAAGTGCATGATATACATGGATTTTTTTTTTTTTTTTAATCGTGAGGATAAAGTTGGAAGAAATTTTATTAAAAAGCATGTACTTCTCGCATGCTATTTAAAAAACATGTTTTCACATAAAAAGTGACACATGTCATTTTTAGAGAATAATTTGGAAGAATTTCATACAATTTAGTTTGGAGAAAAACTCTATCCATATTTTAAAATTTATCCAATACTATACAGTGCATTACCCTAGACTCTATTGATGTATCATTGGCAATCGTTTTTTTTTGGAAAAATATAAAATGGCCCCCTAAACTGTCAGTCATTTGTAATTTAGCCCCCCAAAATTTCAATTGGTATAAAGTAGCTCCCCAAACTACCTACCCCTTACAATTTGGCCCCCTTCTTTAGAAAGAACCGTTAAAATGGATGGAATAAGCAAAATGACGTCGTTTTGGGACTGCAAAGTTACTAAAATGCCCTCTTTAAAAGAAAAAATTTTAAAAAATAAAAAATAAACTAAACGGTGTCGTTTTCAATCCCTTTCTTCCCCCTTCCCCCGTATTCTTTCTTTCATCGTTGAAAGCATCTCAGCCAAAGAACCATGAAGAACACGAACAATTTCTGCATAAACAATTGATTGGGTTTGTTCATAGAACAAAAAAATTGATTGGGTTTGTATTTTAACAAACTTATCTAATTAAACATGAACCAGGAAGAACACAAACAATTGATTGGATTGTATTTTAATTTTCAACTCTAAAACTAGAGCCGCCCTGTTTTTATCTACTCGGTTCTAATTTCTAGATCTAGGTTTGATTTGTTGTTTTAAAACCCAGCCAAAGCCAAAGCATCCCAAGCCAATCCAATGAAATAATCAATGAATCCCAGTGAAGAACAATGAAGAACCATGCCCAGATTTTACCGCACGAATCCTAGCGAAGAACCATGAAGAACCACACCCAGATCTTGTTCGTGTTCTGGGATTTCCTCACTGTATAAACAATTTTTGTTAATATGTGTTGGTAAATAGCAGAAATTGTTTATGCAGAAATTGTCCGTGTTCCTCATGGTTCTTTGGCTGGGATGCTTTCAACGGAAGGTAAGGATTTGGGACCCAAAATCCTACCCCTGCAGATCTGAACAAAGTCGATTGCTAGAACATTGTGGGTAATTTTTATTGTTCTGCTTTTTGTTAGCCGATTTTTTTTCCTGCAAACAGAGCTTAGAACTATTTCATAACAAAACTTTTCGTTTTTCACCACAAACAAAAACAGGATATATTTCATTGGGGGGATATTTTCGTTTTATGACAATACACGAAACAGTTTTCTCCATTCACCGCAAACAAAAACAATGTTCCCCCGTCAGGTCTCGCAATCCATCCCCGCGTCAGGCTCTGCCTATGCCGAACCATGCCCGTGATATATCGCTGGACACCTTCACATGTTCGCAGTGACCTCGCCTCGTCGTCCCCGATCCATGTCTTCAGATTGAGACCCCAAAATCTTCTTTACCCTCTCTCACTCTCGCTCACCACCATAGAACGATAAGGATTTTGGGCATGGGATTCGTTGTTCTTCGCTAAAGAAGGTGGGTTTGATAGAGAAGGAATGAACGGGAAGAACTGAAGAAGGGGGTTTTAATTTGGGAACAAAACGACACCGTTTAGAGTTTTTTTTAAATTTATTTTTTTCTTTTAAAGAGGGCATTTTAGTAACTTTACAGCCCCAAAACGACGTTGTTTTGCCTATTCCATCCATTTTAACATTTCTTTCTAATAGAGGGTGCCAAATTGTAAGGGGTAGGTAGTTTGGGGAGCTACTTTATACCAATTGAAACTTTAGGGGGCTAAATTACAAATGGCTGGTAGTTTAGGGGGCCATTTTATATTTTTCCCTTTTTTTTATTATTTTTTTTTATTTTGACATATCCGCATAAGAAGTGAGAAGAAGATTCAAACTAATGGCATCTAATTGAGCTACCTCTTAAGTCTTAGGGACCTTGTCTATCAGATTTTACCCTAATGGTCTTGGCTACATTTTCATTATGGTTTTGCAGCTCCATCTTTTGTCTATTGTCGTATATTTTCTGCTTCTCTTCTTTTCATTTTTTTGGTCTCTTTTGTGGTTCTATCAAAAGCATGTATTAATAGTGTCAAAAGGCATAATTTGTCATAGAACTAATCCAGATAAGAAACGTTAAGGCTATTAACTCTTTTATTAACAAATACTTATTAAACTGATGTATAGCTCATTAGTTGGTGCTTGTTCCATTTTTCTTAATTAGTTTTTTTTTTTTAAAGCTACACATTAATTTAATAAGCCTCTATTAATAAAAGAATCAGTACCCTGATGAAATTTAGGCCATTTTTAGGCATCGTAACTCTTGAAAAATGTACCTAATAAATATGTGGCATTTTGTTGAAGCAAGTAAAAAAAAAAATTCTCAAAATGTTATTTATTTATTTATTTTTGTAGAAACGCTTATTCCCTATGAAACTAAAAGATAATTTTCTGCTCAAAATTTTTTTACAACATAAAGAGCACAAAAACTAACAAAAATATATTCAATTTTTAACTATACATTAAGCATTGTAAAAAAAAAAAGATTTAAATTATGTAATTTAAGAATCTATCATTTTCAAAAAAATTATAAAGATTTAAATATGTGACTTGGCAGATCGTGAGTAGTAGACAAGGAAGAGAAAATTGTTTTTTTTTTTAATTTAAAAACCATTACTACGTCAATTTAAAAGTTTTTTGAGTTCATTTATTTGAATTTTAATACACCTCATTTATTTTTAATACATCATCTTTATATCACATTTAAAATAAAATAAAATAATATTAAAAAGAAACACCTTCTAGAAGAAATGGTGCTCTTTGATTATATATATTATATATAATCAAAGATATATATGTATGTATGTGTTTTTAATGCATCACCTTTCACATTTAAAAAAAAAAAAAAAAAAAAAAAAGAAAAGATAAAAAAGAAGAAACACCTTCTAGAAGAAATGGTGCCCTTTGATTGAGCTTGAAAGGCGGTGGACCAGTGGGGGTAAAGTACCTCCAAATTCCAACTAGAATTTAGGGTGTGTTTAGGAATGGACTAAGTCGGAGAAAATGATTGGTATTATAGTAGATTTGATTAATGTGAAAAAAAAAAGTAATAATATTTTATATAAAAAAATAAAATTTTTTATTTTGTAGTGATTTTTTATTTAAAAATTGATAAAAAAATAATTAATATGATAAAAAAATAAAAATATTAAGATTAATTTTAAAATTTTTTTGAAACTTCACAAAGTCTAGTCTAATCTCTTGACAAACATAGCCTTAGAGAATAGACGACGACGTAGACTACAACAAAAATCTCTCTTTTTATTTTTTTTTCTTGAAAGGGATCACTCTCTATTCTGATTGGACAAGAAAACAACGCATCAGCACACCTGGGCCCCGCAAACCAGGTCGTTTACGTCAATTGCCTCCACTCAGATCAATCATCATCATCGCAGGCGCTTGCTTTCTAATCTTTGCCGTCCAAAATTTCTTCTGCTTATCTTCTTCTTTTACTCTGTCTAATCTATAACACAATTTACACGCGGCGGCTGGCTCCAATAATACAAGTTAAGAAGAAACACGGTTATGTTTGCGTAAGGACCGATCCGAAGGTTGATTGGACTTTGTAAAATCTTAAAAAAAGTTTCTTAAAATTAATCCTAATATTTTTATTTTTTTTATATCATATCAATCATTTTTTTATCAATTTTTAAATAAAAAAATCACTACAAAACAAAAAATTTCATTTTTTTATACAAAACATTCTTACTTTTTTTCTCACATCAATCAAATCTGTTATAGTACCAGTTTACTTCCTCTAGTCCAATCCATTACTAAACACAACCACACAAGTCTTGTAGATGAAAGCTACTGCCCCCTCATAGATTTCAATACGTTTCCATGAGGTTTTTTTTTTTTAAAAAGGAAAAATCATTATAGTTTCATTAATTAATAAAAAATCATGAACATAAAATTCTTACATCACAAAACAAAATTTTTAAAAAAATAATAATCGAAATTACAACGTTATAAGTCATAGATACATACATGACAATATAACGTTCAAGATTTATTTATGACATCAAAATTCGTTAACCCATAACTAACTTTTTGTTATAACAGTAGGTCTATTCCAAAAAGACTCAATCCAATACATAGTAGTAGCATTCTCTTGTCGAAACTCATCATCTTTGACTCACAAGCTAAAAAATTATTCACATATATATATTTTTTGACATGTCCACACAAGAGAAGGATGGAGGAGGATTCGAATTTGTAACTTCTGCTTCATTAGGCATAATCCACAACTGATTGAACTACCTCTTGAAGACAAATTATTCACAGAATTAAATGTGAAAGAAAGTTATAGAGATACAAGTCATCGAATTAAAATACCCTTTTGTTTTGTTTTAGAAATTATTTACTCCATCAATTCTGATTTGTCATAATCAGAATTGGTATGCACTCAATTACAGCAAATACTTTACTGAAATACTAAGAGTTTCTATTTTAGCAAAAAAATACTTGAAATTTAAAACTACTTTAAGGTTTTCTGTTGCCTTAAAAACTACTTAAGATTTTGAAGGAGAGAAGAAAAGATATATATATATATATTTTTCTCTCTATATCTTCAACTAGTGTAGTGGAAAAAATTGCAAATTCAATAGTTTTTACTAACACTCGCTAGATTAAAGTTATAATTAACTATAACTATCAAATTGTAATTGTGAGTAACGATTAACATTAAGATCAAACGGTTGACTTTACTAATGTTCAAGTCCATCTTAAAAGCATCCTACTATGCAAATTAAATCACTAGATTATATGATCATGATTGTCCAAAAATAACGGTCATGACCTAATCGCTCTGAACTTCAATGCTTTGTGCTAAGTTTACAATCAAAGCGTCACTAGCGCCTTAAAGCCCGGCACTTCGCAACATACTTAGAGCATACATTCAAAGCAAACCGAAGTGTTGCTTGCTTTTTTAAAAAAAAAATAATAACTTGGTGCAAGTTTAGGCTTATAAAAAGAAACAAGTGAGATTTGATAATTGCACCTAAATGATACTCAAACTCAAACTGATACATCCAGGCCATGGCCCATGCGACAGACTCAAACTAAACTGATAGTCAACAAAAGAAGCCTATGGAGCATGATGATGATGCCTACTAAAATGTGTTCACTTCAGATAATGAGGCATGAATTCGAATATGGGAAGCCAGAAAATCCAGCAGGAGTTTTGACATTATTCCACTTGGTGGGGCTACCGCCATCGCTGTTGCTGCTCTCCCTCTCCAAGATGAATGCCCCTTCTTCCGTACCATCACCTCTGCCACCGCCACTACTGGTCATCACGAATATCCGCTGCGGCTGCTGATCTTTGGCGTGTCCGAGAGCGGTGACAGAGATTGGTGTTCCTCCATTTATGCCGCTGGGAAACTGAGCAGAATCCACCACCTTCCACATCATCTGACTGTTGTCGTGGGATAATTCCTTTCCTCCCCCATTCTCTTCCTGCTGTTGTTGGCTTCCCAAGAACCACCACCACTGGCAGCCACTGCTGCTCGTGACGGCGGCGGTGACGCCCCTGGGACTAACACTCCGATATGGCCAGACCCCTTCAATTTTGGACCAAGATTCTGTAATGGGGTCATAGCACTCGGCGTCCGACCGGAAAAATCCTTGGCTGTCAGTGCTGTACCCGCTGACGACCCAGAACCTGGAATCCCCCTCCCAGGAGATTCCCTGGCACTCGTCCCTCTCCTCTGCCATCGCCGGTAGCGTTCTCCACTCGTCGGCATTTGCGTCATACACCTCTGCTGATTGCAACGCATTCTTCTGATTGTCATGCCCCCCCGCCACATAGACCGTCGATTGTCCGACAATCCCACATGCGAAGAAAGAGCGCGCCACTGACATGGGCGCCGCACGTCTCCACCGCGCACCGCCGGCGCCGATCAAATCAAGGACATACGCATCCGGCACCGGTTCTAATGTGTTGGGGTCCCAGCCTCCTAAGAACAGGATTTTACCAGATGCAGGAAGTGCCACGCACTGGCAGAACATGGGGATCCTCAACGATCTGCCGGCGCCGGAAGCCCTCATCATCCGGTGCCAGGTCTGGTGGGTGGCGTTGAATATTGTCAGCCCATGTTGAAATAGAGGCGGCCTGCTGCAGCTCTTTTCATTGACCCCCTCCTCCTTTTCGGAGCTCAATTCATCAGAGGCAGAGGACTCTGTTATTGGTGGCGGCGAGGGAGTCGGAAGAGGTTGAATCATGCACACCATGTGCTCGGCGGTGCCGGATCTGCGCCTTTCTTGGTAGAAAGAAGGATGCATGATCAAGCTTCGCCAACTCTGGCAAACCAATTTCATGTTGGAGTGGAATTTGTATGGTACTCTCACCAAGCAATCCATGGCTATCTCATCAGGCAAGCCCGGAATCAACTGGTTTTGCTGCTGCTGTTGGAGTTTCTGAAAATTCTCGGTACTGCTCTCTGTTTGTCCCATTTCCTGCTTCTCTTACTATATATTCAGCAATTGGATCAAACGATCAAAATTAAAAAGGATACAAAGCAGAGCTATGTATTCTAACAAGTATACAGATTGAATGAGGAGGAGATTTGGGTATGTTTTGGCTGCGTTTGAAGGATAAATCTTGTTCTCAATCTTGTGTTGCGTGTAGAAGGGATGGGGGCAGAACCGCAGAAAGACAGTCTCGTTGGCGACTCTTTCAAGACACAGAGGAGCATAAAAAGAGAAGGCGCTCTGCTCTGCTTTGGGGCTTGAGGGTGATGTTGGATGATAGAGATGCCCTTTAAATTATTATATAGATAATTGTTTCACTCCCATAACTATCTTTCAAATATCTTCTATTGTCTTCATCTAAATAAAGTAACAGCCCTAGGACTTAATTAGCAAATTGCAATTTTCCTTCCAAGTCTATTATCCAAATATTATTGGCATTTCGACCCCCTCCCCCTCCCCCATATCATATTATTAAGAAGCCGAAACTATACTTACACTATCACCTAATTAAAGAAATCTACAAACCATTGTTAGCCAACCCACTTTTTTGTTGATGCACGTATCAGGAGAGTCCATTACCACAAAGGTGATCTTCATCAACGACCTTATCGAAATCATCGACGATGCAAATTTTTTCGACTATCCAATCATCCGACAACATCACAAATTGTCTTCAAGGCGGTCTTCTCCTTGGCCTTTTGGTCAAACAATTATATAGGACCATGTCTATTTAGATCTATTTCTTGTTTTCTGTTTTAGTGTTAATAATGATCATTTTGAATGTTTGTTGGAGTCTCCACCCCCCTTCTCCTCAGTTACATATAAAACCTAAGAAATTTGCAAAGAAATCAGAAAAATTAACACAAAAATAAATCGCACATGGGGGAGCTTAAGCTGTGGACCTCACAAGTTGCCATAAAAAGGAACCAGCAAGCAAAAACACACCGACGGGAATATTATTATCAAATCTTCTAGAAGACACAGTGACCACAAAACCAAAAAGGGATAAATAAAAGGGCAAAGAAAAAAGATCTTCTAGATGAAATACAGCAAAGAATTGACAAAAAAAAAAAGAAAAAGAAAAAAGGATAAATAAAAGGAAATAATATATATAAACTTCTAGAAGACATACAGCGAAGTACTGATTAGATCTTTTTGGTGTTTTTCAGGATAAGCATCGAACAAAAAGCCGGAAAAAGAAAGAGACAATACGGGCGCGTTCATGCCATCCGATCATCTGTATAGCGTATAAGCATATGCATATGCATCAGCATTTACTCATATGAATATAAAAAAGTAATAAATAAATCACAGTTTGCAAAACAATTTAATAGATATTTTTCTAATCCATTATATATATTTAAGAGGGAGAAAGTGATTCAAACTAGTAATATTCGCGTCATTAGACGTGATACTAATCGATTGAATTACCTTTTTAAGACATAATCTATTTTATATATTGGGAGTGATTAGTGTTTGAAATCATATTTAATTACCCAAATTTTGAATTAATTGGGAGAGGTGTATTAAGAACACATATGAACACCAGAGAAAATATGATAAATATATACACACTTATTTGTTCCAATTAGAGTTTGTTTCATAAGAGGAGGGAGTGTTTTTTTTTAGAAAGTCTACGTTATACTTATTACATTAGTTATTAAATCTAGTTAGATAACAAAGTGATGCTAGTTATTGATGGCGGTGGTTGTGTAGTCATCTTTTCCACAACAAAAGAGAGGTCGTGCTAGAGGCGGTGGGCCGGTGGCTACTCGATCACCCCTTTCAAAACATAGGAGTGGGTTCACCGACCTACTTTTTTTTTAGACTTGTATCCCGCCCCCGCCAAAACCAGCCACAGCAAAGGGATGACCATATATAGAGGATTAGGGTTGTGTGGTTCAATATGAGGAATAGAGGTTGTGATGGATGGAATGGCTAATATGATTAACGTGGTAAATATTACATGGACATATAAATTATTTACAAATTATAATATCCCAAGCATTTTCTAACAAAAAAAATCCCTTGTTATTTAATTACAAATGTTTCATATCTTTTGACTTGAAAGTCCTCGAAGTGAAGTGACACATAAGCATGGTTGAGAATAAGAATATCAAAAAATATATTGTGGAATGTTGTGGCCAAGGCACTACTAGGCCTAAGACAAGCATTGTCATTGCCAACAAACCAACCCTAAGTGGTATAATCTAAAAAAAAAAAACCCTAAGTGGCATCCTATAATGGTGATACTATTGACCAAAGGCCCACATGGGCCGTGGTCAACGTCGTACACATTCAGCCGTTAGGTGTAATGAGGCTCGTTTACCTATAGGGTAGGTTGTTTTCGTTGGGAGGCGAGGATTGGCGCCGGCAGATTATCCCCCTCTCCTTCTAGAAGAGTAAATAGACCAATAACCTCTAATGGCCCCCCGCCTTGGTCCAAATTGTACCCATTCGGCCCTTAGGCCTAATGAGGCTCGTTTACCTATAGGGTAGGTTGTTTTCGTTGGGAGGCGAGGATTGGCGCCGGCAGATTATCCCCCTCTCCTTCTAGAAGAGTAAATAGACCAATAACCTCTAATGGCCCCCCGCCTTGGTCCAAATTGTACCCATTCGGCCCTTAGGCCTAATGAGGCTCGTTTACCTTTAGGGTTGGTTGTGTTCGTTGGTAGGCGAGGATTGGTGCCTTCAACTTATCCTCCTCTCCTTCTAGGGGAGTAAACAGACCAATAACCCCTATAATAGGATCATTAACTACACTTATTACGATAAACAATAGAACCACTCTAAGAACTGCCTATGAACATCATCCAAGCAGTACATTCTATATTGGTAGGATGCTTTTTTTCGAATGAATAGTATTATGTAGCCTAAGTTGTTAGAAGTCTACTATAACAAGCAAGTTTCTAAGCCCATTTAAGTTGTTGGAGCTTAGAAGCCTTATGTTTACCGTACTAAAAGCTAATAGGATTTAGGTGATTCCCACTCTTATCTTTATCCCAAACCTAATAACAAAAGTGAGCAGCACCCTAAGAGAGTGTATGAGAGTGGAAGCGAAAGAATATAAAAAAAGAATGTTGGTAAATGAGTAAGGTTAATAAAGACTTAAAAAAGATTTGAATATTATTATATTTGATGCATAGAAATATAATAACAAAATATTCCAAAATTGAACGATGGACATAATCATTTTCACTAATTGTGAAGTGCTGTTACCCAAAGAGGAAAAAGTAGAAAGGCAAAAAAAAAAACTTCAAAATTTCTTTAGAGATATGCTATAAAAGTTTTAGATGGCAACATATCACATATCTATTAACGGGTGGAACGACAACAATTACAAATGAAGCCTGTAATTTTTTGCCACCTAATACGTGTATGAGTAAAAATGATATTTTTATTGTATGGTAACATTTCTCAAATCTTTAGTAGTGGCCCTAGTGGGTAATAATGAAAGATGAAGATATTAAGCGACAATTCCACGTGGCCTTATATATCAGGGTGTTTCTTTCTTTTTTAAAGCATATTTCGGCGGAAAAGACTCGCAGGCCAAAAAATTAAAGATGCTTTTTACACCTCTTTTTTTTTTTTTTTTTTTTTTTAATTTAATTTTTTAAACCTCTTTTCTGTTGATAACGCCTATTACATATGTCTCTCGTTCATCGACTCCGACGACCGACCGACCGACGAGTGACATCAAACCTAATTGAATGCCTTCTAGAAGCTACACGCTCTCTCTCTCTCTGTTCCATCTGATTTTTTGGAATCTCCTTCTAGAAGCTTTTGAATTCCCTAGCCCTATTTCTTCCGATGTGGTACACTCTACACTAGACACGAGAGAAAAATCGTCGGCTATAATTAATCCCTCCTCTTATTGGCCTTGTTCAGTTAACCCTCCTTTCCTTCCTCTCACATTTTCCACATTATTTATTTTATTTAAAAAAAAATCAAATTATTCATTTTTTATATCACATTATTTACTATTCAAATAAAAAAATCACTACAAAATAAAATTTTTCACTTTTCAATACAACTTTTTCACTTTCTTATATTAATCATTATTTAAAATATATATATATATATATATAAATAGTACATCTACAGTGCCATGGCATCCATAATGTTTGCCGAACACCACCATTATTAATAGATAATAAATAGTTAAAGAGAGAATCCAAATAAAAGACAATTCTTTTGTCACCCCATAAATAATAATAATAATAATTTATACACCATTATTTTCCATACAATGGCATGAAGCATGGAGGGCATGATGCATCCTTTTTTGATGTTGATGTAGATAATCTTTATGCCATCTTTTATTTTATTTATTTAATGAACAATCCTGAGGAGTGAGGAGTGAGGAGCCCAGATGTGCGCAGGAATTGAATATTCCTTGCAGCATTACAGAAAGTGAGTTCTAGAGTGGACACTCATCGACGTCTTTTCTTCCATTTTCTTTTATTTATTTATTTATTTTCCTTTTTTGGTTGGTGGACCCTTGGATTAGAGGCCCATTGGAGTTAAGCCTATCGGATACCCATCAATTCATTCAATAGGGCCCCGAAATCAATTGACATAGAGAGGCTAACGGAAAATAATCATCTCTATTTTAAACTGTCTCTATTTCTTTTATTTAGTACATTTTTAAGGATAGAGTTATCCAAAAAGTTTCAATAATGCACTACTCTTTAAAATACATTAAATAAAAAAAATATAGAGAAATTGAAATGGAGAGAATCTTTTTCCGGTTAATTTATATCCCGCAAGACCTAAAGGTTGCCTATACTGCTATTCTACGTCTATTTCCCGCTGCACATTCAAACATTTCCTTCGTTAATGTTCATACAGTTAACCGTTTGCTGAGATATTGGATGATGAACACCAACGAGTGAGACAAAGAAATAATAAAAATGAAAGTAATGTGTTGCAAATAGGGTTGTTCATGTGTGGATTAATAACCGCCTCCCATCCGCTATATGCCCGTCGGCATGGGTGATATGTGGATTTTTAACCCCTAACATTAAGCGTACGAATATCATATCTGCTATCTGCACGTATGCAAGCAAATAACGGAATACGAGTAGGCAAATACATATAGTATTTACCTCTACTTACCCGTATATATAACAATTTTGTCTTATAAAACAATGCCGGTTCAAGATTTAATCTCAAAACAATGTTGTTCCATTTAGGGAAAGGAGTAGAAAGCGAGACCACAATGCCTCATTTCCTTTCTCCTCTCTCTCTCTAACTCCTGCGTTCTTAGTCTATTCCTCTTACACTCTAAAGCGCTCTTTGTATTTCCATATTACAATTTACAAGTGTGTTTTGTTCAAAAATTGAATGAAGCCGTTTTAAAAAAAGTTCATAAAAAGCTCAATGGGCCATATAAATTAAGTTATAAAAGAAAACCCAAAATAGCCTAAAAAAGTAGGAGTGTAAACCCGGTTCCGGTTTTTCGGTTATTGACTAAAATCGGGAATCGGAACCAGGTACCCAATTTTTCATTTTTGAAAACTGAAACTGGAACTAGGTACCTGGTTAATTAGTTATTGTATAACTGGCCAATTCCGGTTGATACCAGGTTATTCAAACTGGATAACCGGTTTTTTATTTTTTATTTTTTGTATTTTGAGCTTATTTTAGGTATTGGACATAATTTTTGGGTTAGGCTTATTTTAGGTATTGGGCCTAACTTTTGGGCTTAAATTAACCATTTTGTGCCCCATTAAAAAAAATAATTCAAAAATATTAATAAATATACTAAATTCGAAAATTTATTATTATTATTATTTATGGGCACACGATTTACATCATATTTTAGTAGAGTACTACTATTTTATTTTGGCTGCCTTCTTAAACATTGTATTCTTCCAACTTCCAAGCAACCTGATTGAACTACAATGTGGTAGTGCAGATGTTGTGTGCACCATACAGCGCAACATGTGCTGACACTGTCATCAAATAAAAATTATTGGTAATTACTTTTTGCCCTTATAAACTATAACGTTTTGACACTATTTTCCTATGAACTACCAACTATAACACTTGACCCCATCAAACTATCATCTTATGACATTTTTCCCTATTTCGTTAGTCAAAGGAGTTAAATTAAACAGTCAACCATTTTAAATTTTTTTCTTTCCATTTTTACCTTCACTTCATATTAATAAAATGACGCTTATACCCTCCTAAACCATAATCCAAAAATCTAAAGTGGGGGCAAAAATGGAAGAAATTCTTTTTAAATGGCACATGCAAGTTACATGACTGTTGACCGTTAGTTTTAGTCCCTTTAATCCCTTTGACTTACGAAAAGAGAGAAAATGTCATAAGATGATAATTTAATGAGGTCAAGTATCATAGTTGGTAGTTCATGAGAGAAAAGTGTCAAGACGTTGTAGGTTATAGGGGCAAAAAGTAATTACCCCCAAAAATTATGAAATGATACTGTTCAACTATGAATTAAACAATTATATTTATTTAATTTTATTAATTTAAGTTCTTCAAAAATAAGTAATAACTTAAGATGCATATATTTATAATATGCATAGTGGTTTTTTCTCTCCAAATGTTTAGGTTTTGGCTGCGCATTTGATGGAGCTTATAAATGCGTTTAACACTTAAAAAGTTCATTTGAAGGGAAGAAAAAAAAATAATCGTTTGAGGAAAAAATAAATTGAAAGCTCTTTTAAGGGTTCAAAAAACCCAAAAATGATCAAAACCCACTTTTAACAAAAGTTTAAAAATGACTTAAAATCTCTATTTGTCAAATACAATTCAAAACATGTCTTATACTCATAAGTCAGAGGTTTGCAAATGTATTAAAAAAAAAGGGAAAAATGTTCGAAGCAATTTGAATGGTTACCGGCCAGATAAAAAAGTTGTTTGTAACGATACAACAAGATCTCCGGCAATTTAGATAATGCATGTCTTGTGAAACAGTTCATATGGAATCACTTATTTGTCTGAATAAATTTTGAGCTGTCTATCATTTACTTGAACAAGTGATTTTCATACGGAGTTCTTCACATGTATTGTTTCAGTTTAACAATAAATTGCTGGTAATCTCCCCATTTTCCATAGTCAGCACATTATGAGAAAGGGAGTACTTTCATATTCTCCCGACCCCCATGATACTGTACTGCTACTTTCCAAGCAATGCTGCACATTTAATGGGACAAACTCAAAGTTGCTTGTCGGAAGTAACATTGTCATTGAGAGTTAAAAATATTAATTGTTGGAGGATCATTGTCTATTTAATAATGACTAGGTAGCATATGATGTTTCTTTCTTCTTTTTATTCGTTTTTTTAATGACGAGAAAATCCTTAAAGATAAGGCCATGTAATCATCCCTATTAAATAAACTGTATCGGGTGGTTTTGGCCTCTTTCAACTCTAAAAGTTACTTTAAAATGTGAGATTTTTTCTTATATTTATAAAGTGGCTACTAACCCCTTTCATAACCGATATGTGATAACCCCAACAATCTCTCCCTCATAAATTAGGCCTTAGGTCAAAGCAGAGACAACCTGTTTCGCTCGTGGACTGTTAGGTCGAGACTTGTTGGTTGAACATGTGCTCTGATACCAGTATTGAATATTTCTGATTTGATTTTATCAATTATAATCAATACAAAATATTCTCATAATATCAAATCTCACATCATATATTCTAACATAAACTTCATATTAGTATAAACTACTTTTTTTTAGGGGTGAAAAGGCAGTTGCTAAATTTCACTAAAGGCGCTAGGCGGTTAGCGAATAGTTGTTAGTAAACATATAATTGTCCGCTATAACTGCTTTTTTTCAAAGTTGGGTCTTTGTGTCAATTTTCAATTTTGGGCCTTTTTTTTGTGTGTGTATACCACATTGGGCCAAATTGCTCCATAAGGAGCCCATACTGAAAAATCTAAAATATTTAACCCCAAATTTACATTAATATACATCTACTTATACTAAAAAATAATAATAAAAAAAAAATCCTTAAATGTAAATCATAACTTGTTAAAAACACAAGTTACACTAACAGAAAAAAAAATATGATCATATATATAATGATAATACATTTATACTACAATTGTGGCTATGAGTAACATATTGTTTAATCCAATATCAATTACTTAATTTGATATCATACAAATGTAACAAATCACATCATTATTGTACTTGAATAATTTGATTAACTTGATTAAGTATTTGAATTGTCATTTAATCATATAATTAAGTATTGATCTTATACATTTATATTATTCAATATGCATATATGTATAATTATAATTTATAACATATATGAACTTATAACTTTATAATATACATTGGAACTAAGTCTTTAGGTACTTAGTTATTGTATTAGTACTTGGCATACTTATGACTTATGTCATATTATATATGTATAATTACTTATTATATAATTATATAATTTAATGATCAATTTGATCATGTGATATAATTATATAAATTATAGTGATAATAGATTAATATTTAATAATGAAATGGATTCTCATACAGTTTCATATGCTAAAGGTAACATGCAATAGGGTATCCCTTTTTCCATAAGACAGAAACAGTTTAATAGTAAATAAAAGTTTGACTAATTATAAAGATAAGGTCATTGGAAATAAGGGGATGAAAACCAAATGATTTAGGGCCGGTAATCGTCATGTGTGATAGTGGATGGATGGATCCACGGTGACATTAGAGCCCATGTAGCACTAGTGCCTGGGTCTTCACTCTTCACACAACTTGACCAATAAAACTGAATATTTTTAGGGGAGGCATATACATTATTAATTCCCCAAAAATTATCTATACAACAGTTATAATATTCTCTATATTTCTATATTCTAGTTGATTTATATTTTCTCTAATTGCTTTCTTGTATTAAAATAATCAAACCTCAGTACAATAACTACTGGGTCACAAGTGTGGGTCACGAGACCCACGACCAAACCCACGTTAGAGTATAGTTGTTACCCCGTCATGGGTCTGTTGACCCACAGCAAGGTGATCACCCACGATTGGGCTTTGTGACCCAATTTTATTGAACCTTAGATTATATATATATATATATATATATATATGTATATGTATAACACCCTTAATTGAAAATAAAAAAGCACAAAATTAATGTATGTTGAAAATGGCTCCTTGTATATATATATTTGACCGCATTTTTATTTTCAATTAAGGGTGTTTTGTTACTTACGAATGGTGTTCTGTTGCACGAAAACTTAATGGTTAACATAGGCTACCTTATTAAAGTAATCAAATGAGCCTAATCAGGATATATATATATATATATATATCATTGTCACATGCCATGATTTGATGCCTGATGCCTTGCTGTCTAAGTATCTGACATGCGGCATGAGGTGGCCCTATGCTGTCACATCTCCAATTAATCTAATCATTTTAATTGCTATTATTATTTTTTCATAAGACAGAAACAGTTTGTTTGTCATTTAATGCTTGACTAATTATAAAGATAAGGTCCAACACCCGTGGCTGCTATTATTTGTTGGTTGTTTTATTATGATTTTTTTTGTTGTTTTTTAATTGTTATGAATAAGGATCTATCTTCTCTATAGATTTGCTCTCGAAGAGTGATCTATGAGTTGAAGGTTTAGTTTATGTTTTTTTTCTGTCTTGGCCTTTGGGTCGATAACGTTAGCTATCTCTTGACCTTTGGTTGAGGAAGATTAGATTGGTGTAAAAGGGTTTTTCCCTGTGGCCGGAAATAAAAGTTTGGAATATATGCTATCTATGTCTTAGATTTAATCTGTTTGAAGCAAATATGTTTCATAATGGAAGTTGTACATAAGTTAACGGTAGTTGAGGTCATATATATGACTTTATTGGGTCAGTTGCCGTTAACCTATGTATAACTTCCATTATGAAATATATTTGTTTCGAACAGACTAAATCTAAAATATAAGTAGCATATATTCGTAACTTTTATTTCTGGTCATAAGGAAAAACCCTTTCACACCAATCTAATATTCCTCAACCCAAAGGTTAGGAGATAGCTCACGTTATCGACCCAAAGGCCAAGACAAGAAAAAAAACAGAAACTAAACCTTCAAATCTATAGAGAAAACAGATCCTTATTCATAAAAATTAAAAAACAACAAAAAAAATCACAATAAAACAACCAGCAAATAATAGCAGCTACCGGGGCGTAGGACCTTATCTTTATAATTAGTCAAGCATTGAATGACAAATAAACTGTTTCTCTCTTAGATATGGCAGGTTAACGGCAGTTGAGGTCATAGATATGACTCTTTTTAACCTCACAGCATTTAGTTATGATTTATCATAGTTTTATATTTTGTGATTTAAGAGTTTTGTGTTCTTATCTTTTCTTAATAAAATCTAAATGATTCCCGTTAAAAAGAAAAATCTAAAGATAAGGTCACTGGAGAAAAAAAAGAAGTCATTTTTTAAATTGAGTAATGGCTTGCAGCCTTGTACTAGCTATAATATTTGGACTTAACATCAAATGGCTTAATGATGAAGAAAGCTAGGGAGGAATCAAAAATGGAGTACGTTGCAGGTAATTTTTTAGATTTTTTTTTTAAAAGAAAAATAATGACATTTAGAAAAAAATTGTAACGACCTAGATTTTAAAACTCTTATTGAAATAATATTAAATAGATTAAAAGGATAATAAATAAATTAGATGAATGATATGAATTAATGATATTAAACAACTATTTGGTATTAAGGATATATATTACATTGATTATTGACCTTTTTTGAGTATCACTTTAATTATCAAATTTAGCTTTATAAGTATGTTATGGGCATAATTAAACCCAATTTAGTGAATACATTATTTATATTAATGTTTGGTGAAATCAAAAAATTAATTTGAAGCTTTTTAGTTTTTTTGCCTAAAAAGCAGTGTCTTAATTTTCATACTCTCTAATAAAGGTTAGAACTACTAAGGAAAGGTACCAAGGCTAACCAATTTTGTTGAAAGCTTGAAGTCTTCTATTCATGAGATTTATTAGAAATATCATGATCATTTAATAAGACAAGTGGCCAAGTGGGAATACAAGTAGTTTAAAGTCTAATTGAATTGGAAATTTTGTACGAGCTAAAAACAGAGTCAAACGAACTCAGATGAAGTCGAACAAAAAATATAAAATGTTTTTCTCGGAGTCCTCTATCTACCTTCAAAATTCATGTCAATCAGAGTACATTTGAACATCAAAAAATGGATCAGAGTACACTGCCCTCATGTTGGACGAAAATGCTAAGGTGGACTAGAATCATGGAATACGGACTAGGTTCATTCTTTTAGTTGAATACATCTCAACCCTTGGATCAAAAGTATGAAAATGAATCCTAGCCATTCATTTTCGTATAAATAGAAGCTTGTATTAACCCTTAGATCAAAAGTATTAAATTGAATCTTAGTCATTCATTCTCTTATAAATAGGAGCCTAAGTAACTTCATTTTTCACTTGAACGCTTTTACTTTTTTAGCAAGTAAAGATTGCTTGCTCCTCCTTTCATTCTCTTCCTTAGTTCTAAGTCAAAAACCATATGACATAAATCTTTTTTATAGTATTCATCTTACTTTTCTAAACTACCTACCTAGAGAAGATTTGTGAGAGTTCTACTTCAAGGTTTATTGGATGAGTGTTTCATGTGTAAATATAATGATTTATTATTTGTATTATTTGTTCTCATTTAATTGTTTAAAACCTAATAAGCTTATGATGAAAAATAGACTAATGGATACAAATGAATCGATTAAAGGCTTATGATATTATCTATATTTATTACATATATTATTTTACAACTTTTTACATTTAGTCATTTCTCTTATTACCATTTAAATTGTAATTCATATTTTTTGCGGTATGGACCATCAATCTCATCCCCGAAATATGAATTCAGTATTTACATTTAGTCATTTCTTTTATTGTCATTTAAATTTAAATTTAAATTTTTGGTGGTACAGACCATGGTCTTATCCCTGAAATATGAGTCATGCTTTATATATATTATTTATAATACTAGTTTTTATTTAGTAATACTGGCCATCAACCTCATCACAAAAAATAAATTCGGACATAAAACTATTTATAAGTAACTATCTCAGATTTATATAATAAAACGAGTAAGTAAAGATAAAGTGACAGATAATAAATGAATATAAAAAGATGAAGGTCTTTAAACAATGATATTATTTGAGAATGAACTAATATGTAAATATTGTTTGTATGTATTTATATGCAGAAGTGGAGCAAAATTCTACACTAAGGAGAGTAAGTATGGATATACTTACTGAATATTAGCTCTGCTTTATTGTCATAGGAATTATTATTTTGTTTTATTGATATAATTTTGCATTACAACTATTGCATAATGCGTTTAATAATATGGGCTAATAAGATAGCCACCTTAAGAATAAGCTGAGTGGATTGCCATGAGGAACTGTTGGTATCTCAGTGGATGAAAGTATATAACCGTCCAACAGACTTATTATATAACTAAGATGGGGCGGTGTAGTCGTTAGCACTAAACAGGTAAAATTCTAAAGTGTGAGAGACATAACGAATATGAACGAGCTGAGAGTTCATGATGAGAGGTCTAAAGAAAGATTATCATAAAACACAAATTAATATGTCACTATGTTGCATTCGCATCTTATGCATAATTATATATTTTATTCCTTAATTTAACCTTGTCTCAAACTAGTCTTTTAATCTTTATTTATAGGAAAATAGATTACTCACTTGTTTGTTTATGTAAGCATGATAACGTCATATTTACATAGGCCTTAATGCAGGAATAGAGAGTGAGGACGATGATCATTTTATTGGTTTTTATGGTTGATAGATCATCTGCTGCGAGATTGAAGCTTACTCTATGAAACAAGTCTCATTTATGTTAATTGCTTTTATTACATATTATGATGTGTGCGAACTTAACAAATATTACTATATTAATTTGGTGTCGTCTATGACATATATTTGGTACACCTGGTGAGTACATATGTTGAAATGAAAACCATATTTTTATTTTTATTAAATAATATATCACCTCGAGGTATTTCAGTCAGTTTAATTGTGTTGTACAAGTTATTCCTATGCCATAGAAAAAGAAAAAGAAAATATATACATATTTCGCTGTAAAATTGTATTTCTAAAATTGCAACATAATGATTTTGATATTTACTAATTCAAACATCGAGGTGTTACAAAATTGCTGTAAACATTCTAAAAGAAGTATGATCAACTTAATTGGTTATGGATTACGCGCGCCTCATAAAGCGAATGTTATTAGTTGAAGTTCTTTTTCTTTATTTTCTTATGTCGACATATAAAAAAAATAAAAGTCTGATTGGCTCATAAATTCACGAATAAACCTTGTTCATCGGTCCTAATCAAGCTGATCGAAGACGGAATATAAAGACGCGAGGACCATTAATTAATCTTCACGATTTGCATTGTTTTTATGTGCATATAATTCCAATTACGAATTGATTGAAAGAAATCAGTATACATTTGGCTAGGCTAGCTGTCTTTCATTCTCAATTTCTCACCATTTGTTCATACAAGGTCAAGTCAATCACAAAAATTATAAAATAAAATAAAAAAAGCCGCTTTATATTTTAGGTGCGATAGGTACCCCATTGGGTCTACATTTTTATTCGCTAAAGGAAATTAAAGTCACTTTATTATATATATAGACAAATCTAAAGCGATGGAGTGATCATAAAAAAAAAATATTATATAAAAAAAAAAAAAAACAAAACAAACAGGTGACACATTGAAGTGGTCGTGGATCTCGTGGTGCTTTTAAAAAAAATAAAAAAAATAAAAATTGAAGGGTATTTTTGTGAAACAAAAAGGAGTATATTGCAATTTTATAATAATTTGGAGGAACATTGCTTTAGTTGATAGTTTGGAGGTCATTTTATTTTATTTATTTTTTTGTTACTCTTGGAGGGATATTGTCAAAATTAAGTATGAATAAAAATTATTCAATTTTTTTTTTTTTTATGAAACTCAACCAACTAATTTTTGCTTGATATAACTCAATGTTAAATAGGTTTGACAATTAGTCTCTAAGGGATAGCTCAATCAATTGTTGATCGCACTTCATGAAGCATAAGGTACTAATTCACATCCTCCATTCCTCTTTTTTTTGTGTGAACATGTAAAAAAAAAAAGTTTAAACGAGTGAAGCTAGCTATAAATATTTAGGACTAATTAAGGAATGGTCTTCACACAATTTAGTCTTGCCTATCCCCTCCACTAGACAACTAATTAAATCTGAGTTTCCTGGTGAAGGTTATAGCTATGAATCAGAATTCCACACTCACCCCCAAAAAAAAGAAGAAAAAAAAGTTTCATGGTCTTCGGTCTTTATAGGTTAGGATTGACCAGATCCCCTCAAAATCTGTAAAATATGAGATTCTCAAAAATTTCAAATTTGAACTCTCCATTAAATTTAACGATTTAAACAAATGTAGAGATTTGTATGTTAATTACCATGATAAGTAATTTTAGTTTTTAATATGTCGATCCTACTTACCTCAGTAACATAAAATTTGAGAGGATCCGAATTCATATTTACTGTCTCACTAGTGAGAGAAGTGGGGCTCACTAATTTATGTTTCTTAAGCATTTGCTCATAAATCATAATATATATATCCCTCCGAGGTATACCATCACTTTCATATTGCATCATTAGTTTCTGGCTTTGCTGTATTTAATCTAAACGTAAGGATTACGTTAATGGAAACTATTTATTTTAGATCTAAATTTTATTTTGTTGTATAGTAGGGCCAATAATAACATTGGATTGATATGAAATTTAACAATATATTCCTTCAAAAAAAAAAAATTAACAATATATAATTGAAAATTAAAGTAAACTGGGCAAAATATTACTCTTAATTGAAAACTATCAGAATGATGTGACTCAAACTTTTTTTTTTTTTAAAGTTTTTTTTTTTTTATTATTATAAGAGGGGCAATAAGAAGTAGAGTATTTGGCTTAATTACCACTTAACCCTAACCAAAAAATATCGAGTGATGTGACTATTTCTAGGCACAATATTTCTGATCACTAGATAAGAAAATAATATTCTTATCATAGAAGAAAACAAATACCATTGAAAAATTATGTGACTAACAATTATCCTTTCAATATCTTCAATAAACCATTATTCTTCACGATTGATAAGAATTTTCGCTTCACGAGGGGTCTACTACGAACGCCAACATCTTGGGTCAATGTATGTCTATTTCAATTATGTCTTTGGGACAAGTCACAAAGAGTAATTTATACGTCAAACTTTTATACTTCTTTAAAGGTGTTGTAATTTTTAAAATTGTCATTAAATTTATCTTAAATAAACCATTATTCTTGATTCTTCACAATTGATAAGAATTTTCCCTTCATGAGGAGTCTACTACAAACGTCAACATCTTGAGTCAATGTGTGTCTATTCAAACTACGTCTTTGGGACAAATCTCAAAGATTTATTTATATGTCAGACTTTTATACTTCTTTGAGGGTGATGTGATTTTAAAATTACCATTAAAATTATAAAAAATCAGTAGTAAAAATGAGATTCAATTCTCAATTACAAATGGCTTCCGAATTCTTGTTATTCCAAATGTTGTGAAGCCTCTTTTGGTTGCTTCTTGTGCATAATTTACTGTTTAATCCATTTTCAATGGATGGTTTAATCGGTTGTGAACTATACGTTATGAAATAGAGGTTAGTAGCTCGAATCCACTCTCTCCCTTTCCTTGTGTGGACATATCAAAAAAAAAAAAAAAAAAAAAAATGCTGTTTAATCCAAAAAGTAATAAAATTTTGTTCGAAAAAATGCTACTCACATTCACATTCTCGGATCAAGTGCAGTCTTTAACATGACAGTGAAAATTACCATTAAATTATGAATAAATTATTATTAAATTTTAGATATAATTGTAATGTTAATTGTCATGTAAGAAAATTTATGCTTAGAAGAAAGAAGGATCGTCTACATTTTATTTGAAATGGAGAAGAGTTGGTCCTTCATATTAAAAGTGTAAAATTATTTTTAGGGATAAATGCAAAATTGATCCCTATGGTTGGCCTAAATTATAAATCACTCCCTATGGTATAACAAATAATTTATGAATATCTGTAGTTGGCCTAAATTACAAATCCCTCAATGTGGTATAAAAATTAATTTATAAATCCCTAGGTTAGGCCAAAATAACAGTTTACTCCCTAAAATCAATTTACGTTAAGTAACTTAACAAAAATCCGTTACTTTGTCACATCATACTGCTACAATAAATTAACCTAATCTTTTATATACCCAAAATTTTACTTTGTGAAAAACTCTCCCTTATTTTCATCTTCCTAGCCACGATTTGGGATCAATTTGCAAGAATTTGATGGTTGCATTTTGTGAAGTGGCTAAGCAAGATGAAGATTACAGAGGGTTACATACGGGGTAAAATTTTGAGGATATAAGAGATTAAGATTAATTTATTGTAACAGTATGACATGAGGTGAACTGATGTGTAATCTTAGCTGACGTCGTAAAATAAGGTGAAAAATCCTAATTGTCATTTTTGAAAGTAAAAAATTCAAAACAACATGTGTTGCATTTTTTTTTTTTTTTTTGTATGACGTGACAAATTTTGTTAATTTACTTAATGAAATTTGATTTCAGGAAATAAATTGTTATTTTGGCATACTTTAAGGATCTATATTTTTTATATCACAGAAAGTGATTTGTAATTTAGGCCAATTATAGGGACCTATAAATTATTTTTTATATCACAAAGAGTGATATATAATTTAAGCCAACCACAATGATCAATTTTACATTTATCTCTTATTTTTTTAAAAAAGTAATAATAATTTTACGCTTCTAAAAATAAAAAACCAAGTGAAATTCCTATTCCGCAATTTCCGCTTAAACATTTCTTGTTGGTTTTCCATTTGGCCCATCTGCGCACACTCTTCCAATTTTTCAAACACTGGAAAGTCTGGTCCTTCTTTTTCTTTTTCTTTTTTTAATATATTATTATTATTATTATTATTATTATTATTATTATTATTATTATTATTATTATTATTATTTAAGGTTTGAATTTAGTCTTTGTCAGTTTGAAGGGTAGAAAGAGGCACGCGTTAGCAAATAAGCCAAGAAAGGCAACTGCTAACTAACTTGGGGTGACTTATAAAAAAAAAAACTAACTTGGGGTTAGAAGTGCATTTTTTTTAAAATCATTTGCAATTTTAAATTAAATCACAATTTTAGAGGGTTTGAGATTGTGATTTTAAAAATACGAATTTTAAAATCGTTGAAAAATCTATGAATTCTATAATTTGACTAGATGATACTTATTTGAAAAAATACGAGTTTAAACCAAAATCACGATTTTGCTTAAAATTTTTTTTTTCGGGCAATATCTACCTATTTGGCCATGAAACCGCAATTATATGCTAATGTTATTCAAATACTCAATTAATAAAAAAGTACTACTTAATATGTTTTACCAAATGCCTGTGCGATTTTAAAAATTAGCGATTTTAAAAATGTAATTTTAAAAATTTTGCATTTTTAAAATCGTACTTATTAAAATCGCACTCCCAAACGGGCCTTTCATTATAATATTATATTATGGAGAAACTTCACTTTAAACCTCTAAACTTCCACATGATTTGACAAACCCCTTGAACTTTAAAATCTCTCAATTTGGACCCTTGAACTTTCAATTGCAATCAATTTGAACCCCTCAGTTAAATTTTAAATGTTAAAAGTGATACAATAATGTTATACCCCTGATATTTTTATAAAATTTCAAACTTACCCTTAATTTCCATTTATTTTTTTAATAAAAAGAAAACTGAAGAGTAATTTTGTCATTTTAGGGGTTTTAACGGCAAAAATTGACGGAGGGGTTCAAATTGATTGCAATTGAAAGTTTAGGTATTAAAATTGAGAGATTTTAAAGTTCGAGGGGAGTTTGTCAAATCAAATGAAATTTCAGGGGTTTAAAGTAAAATTTTCCCTTATATTATATTTCGCACATGATTATTATTATTTTTTATTCTATTGTAATTATCCTATGTTTCTCATCCTTGATTATTACACATCTTTGGTCGATGCCTATTGGTCCCTTTTTCTACCTAAATAGAAGAAAAAAATAAAAAAGAGAAGTAATTTATTTTGATGATCACAATCCTTTAGACCATTAAGTGGATGTTTTTTAAGGAGTAAATCACCATATATTAATAATTGGGGTTTCTTCCGACGTTCTCACAGCCTTTATATATAATACGACGTGATTTAAAAAATAAAATTGTAGTACATTTTTTTGCTAACAGATTAATTTTATGAGTTAATATTCAAGTTCTAATGCTTTAAAACTTGTTTTTAGATTCAAAACTAAAACTTAAGGCTGGAAAGTTAACAATTTAAGGATGGTATCACCCAAAATGGATTTGATCATTCTAAATTTGGTATTAATGCATCAATTTTGATGTGAATGCTTCAAATTTGGTGCTAATACCTAAGAAAACCGATGGTGGAGGCTACTACACTTTTATTTTTTCTTAAATCATGCTTTATGTAAATCTGGGAGAACGCCAGGAGAACACTATATAGAGAACCCCTATCATTTTCCTTAATAATTTGTCTCAAATTTTGCACCAAGATCTCTTAAAATTGATTGTTTAAATTGTGTGCGATTCGGGCAGCGCTACAAAGAGGAATGGAGGGTCTAGTGTGTAATAGAATTTTTAGGTATTTTAATAACATTAATTCTTGCAATTCTTAGGTACTCTATTTTTTTTCAATGATACTAAGTATGATTAATACTATAAAATGTCTATTATTTAATTTAAATTGTTTATTAAATAAAATAGAATATTGCGACAATTCTAGAAAATTTTAAGTTCTACCATGAATATTTCCACATGACCACTTTTTATTTTTTTTTTATTTTTTTATTTTACATTTCTGCACAAAAATAGAGAAATAGGAAAAGAGAATTCGAATTAATGATACCTACTTTATTATGTATAGTCTCCAATTAATTAAACTACCATTTTTTTTCTTTATCGGAGAAAACTTTACTTTAACTCTCCTAAACGTTCAATACTTTTACAAATTTTCTTTTGAAGTTTAAAAATTCTTAATTTAGTATATCGAATTTTACAATTTTTGTAATCTCACCATTGTATTAAGAATTTTGGTTAAATCCGGAGGAGTGAGAATTCTCAAAATACCCATGTAATTTTTTTTTAAAAATAATTGTAATTTAAGAGTAATTTTGCAATTCATAAAGTTTACAAAGATATAACAATCATTTCACCCATTGATAGTCTAATTCAACCCCAAATCCTGACGGGTGGTATGTGATGTAAATTTTTTAAAGTTTAATACACCGAGTATTTAAACTTTTGGGAGAAATTATAAAAGCGATAAAAGTTTATAGTGTTAAATTAAATGATTGAGAAAATGTTTTGACGCGGTACAAATAATATTTAATATTTTAATGAATATTTTACAATTGAAGTTGTCTATTAAACTCTTCTGCGCGTTTGAAATAGTAGGAGTCCCTCTGTTGTCTGTGGTTAGATCCGTTGTCGCTTCGAGTTAGTCAACGAACACACCAACTTCTGAGTTCACACGGCCTCCCTTCGTTGCACCCGGACTTCACATGCTCTGGCGTTACCGCCTAGTATAAATATATTACTATACACTACCGCTGCCAATTCTCTTCATTTATATATATATATATATATGTACTGGTTCTCCGCTTTGCTGTGATTGATTCCATTCTGGTTTCTTCGTCAAGAAAAGAATTTTGAAACACAGGAGTGATCGCCGAGAAAGATGGCGGAGGGAGGAGAGGGACAAACTTTGGAGTATACCCCCACCTGGGTTGTCGCTGTTGTCTGCAGCGTCATCGTCCTCATATCTCTCTCCGTCGAGCGAATCCTGCATTACCTTGGCAAGGCATGCATATATCTCAACAAACTTTCTCCTTCATCTGCTGTCTCTCATTCTGTTTCCAACCAATCATCATTGTTCAAATTTGATGTTTTTGCAGTATCTCAAGAAGAAGAACCAGAAGCCTCTGTTTGAGGCGCTACAGAAGATCAAAGAAGGTCGTCAGTCACACCTTCACTCCTCTCTCTCTCTCTCTGTTTTTTGTTTCTATTTTTATAGTCAAAATTTTGGTGGGTATTGGGTAAATGCAGAGTTGATGCTGTTGGGGTTCATATCACTCCTACTGGTAGTGTTCCAAACTCGAATTTCCAAACTCTGCATATCCAAGGAGTTAGCCAACAAGGGGTTGCCCTGTGAGATTAAAAAAGATACTTCTTCGACTGCCCATTTCCAAACCTTCTTCAATTCCTTTGTTCCCGGGGCTGCCCGTCGTCTCCTTGCCGAGGACTCTGCTTCTTCCACCGGTTCTTGTAAAGAGGTACTTCAACTTCTTTTTTATTTTTATTTTCATTTTTCCTGCAATTTGTTCTTCAATGCTTCTATCGATGTTTTATATATATATATATTATGCACTAAATCTGGTTGTTTGTTATTCTATTGATTAAAGTCAACAGGAGCGTTTCCCAGGAAATTAATGTTTATATAGTCGATGCACCAAACCAGTTTTTTATTTTTATTTTTTTAATTTTTTAATTTTCTTTTGTGTTCTTCTTCTTCTTCTTTTCTAATTAAAAAACCCATTGATTGTTTTGAATATGATAAACTTCTAGATTAAGGAACATAAAATAGATAATAGACTAGTCATGTCATCATGCAAATACTCTGTTTGAAAAGGGCCTTTGTTCTAACTGTGAAAGGTTCAAGTTAAGTCTGCACATTTAAAATCAAACTCTAGAAGATTCAAATGTTCCTTTCTCGTGAGAGACCAGAGCAATTTTTCAATGTAATGCAGACATCTATCCTACATGATCTTTAAAAGAGAGATCACTTGCATTTAGCTTGCACTGAGTTTCCTTGGAAAGATAAGAAGGTTTCTTGTAATCTCTAGTGACCCCTACTTAATGAGGTTTGGTTTCCTGTCGATGGAGCTACCCCTTGGGGACAGAAGCACCAAAATTTTACTAACATACTCAGCCTATGTAACAGAGTGGATACAACTCCATAAACTTGTTAAAATCATTTGAAATTACAGAAAGTATTGAGTTTCAAGCAAATAAGTTCAACTGATGTTTTTGGAAAATGCCCTCATCTTATTATTAATGCCTGTTACACCCTCTCTTTAAGCAAAATGCCCTCATCCTGTAGACTGTTCGGGCATGCACTTGAGGTCTCATATGTTGCATTGCACACCCATTTATGAATTATTGAAAGATCTGATTAGTTTCTGCTTTTCTTTACATAATTTTCCAGGGAAAGGTCCCACTGTTATCTATCACTGCACTGCATCATCTTCACATATTCATCTTTGTGTTAGCTGTCGTGCATGTGACTTTCTGTGCTCTAACCATTCTTTTCGGAGGGGCAAAGGTATCTTATCTGTCTATTTTCTCCTTAAAACCAAGATTTTCTCTTCCTTAAACTTTTTGGCAATGTTTCTGTCATATATTTCAATGGTGTAGATACGTCTATGGAAACGTTGGGAGGATTCTATTCAAGAAAAGGAAAACAATCCAGAAGAAGGTAATTCTCATTAAAGCTAATGTCTCGGTACTTTCCATTTCTACATTTAATTTTTCCCATGCAAATACCATGTGTTGCAGCTCTGAAAACAAAATTTACAGAAGTTCAAGATCACGCTTTTATCCGGGGTCGATTTCTGGGTTTTGGCAAGGATTCGGCTCTGCTAGGGTGGTTGGTAAGTTGTGGAGTCCTTTATCATCAAATCGATCTGCCTGTTTGATTCATCAAGGTTATTAAAGAGCAATATTTGAAAGATCATTCTAGTGATTAGTTTTTCAAATGAATAATTTTCGTTACTCTTGAGGGTTGCTTTAAAGGATCTATCATTCCAGAATTTATATTTTGATTGATGAAATTTACTAGAAATCACAAACTGATATGACTAACTATTTGATAGATTTGGCTTACTATAAGAATGAGACTCTAAACCTCAGAAGTGTTCATCAGGAAAAGAAAAATCATTTATTTTACCTGTTCTTTTATGCCAGACTTTACATAACCTTTTTGGCTACCACTTTAACTACTATCAACCATGAAATTCATAGTGAAAGGCAAGTTAAAACACATACAAAACTTAAATGTTGCTGATCATCTTTCTTGTGCAGTTTACATAAAAGTAATAATCTAGAATAAAAAACTTCGATATCACATGAAAAATACTTGCTTCAATTTCAATGCCTGAGTTATAGTGGACATCAAAATGGGGAAAGTTGCAATAAAATGCAGACTATGCAGTAATGTTTCCTCTCTGCTTTTACCATTTACTGATATCCTTTTTAATGGCTTCATCGTTTTCAGCATTCATTTTTCAAGCAATTTTATGGGTCTGTGACCAGAACAGATTATATGACTCTGCGACTAGGCTTCATTATGGTAAGTTATACAAATTTCTACATATATCCTTTGATTTATTCTTCAGTATGAAACCCCAGTACTTCCTTTTTGTTACTTCACTTGAGATACACTTGCTGAGTTTTAATATTTTTATTTTGCCTAGACTCATTGCAGGGGAAACCTAAAGTTTAATTTCCACAAGTACATGATACGTACCCTTGAAACTGATTTCAAGAAAGTCGTTGGAATAAGGTTAGTACTTACAATTACAAAAGACATGCCAAGCCATAGCTCTGTTAACTATTTTTCAGTATTTAGATTTACTGTTCCTAATGTGGAGTACATCTCATGAGGTTAAACCAATATAAAAGTTTTTGGCATAGAAGACTCTTTTTGTCTTTCGTCAGAAAAATAAAAGTACTTCCATAGAAGCTTGAAACCATGTGTTTGGCATGTCTTCTCATGGATCATATTGTTATGTACCATCTCTCTGTGAAACTAAATACTTTCAAATCTGGCTCAGAAAAAAAGAAGAGTACTTCCTAATCTGATTCCTCTTAAATGATAGATCTTACTAATTCTTATTTCATCATCGCAGTTGGTATCTTTGGGTATTTGTGGTCATTTTCTTGTTGCTGAATGTCTCTGGTAACTCTCTCTCTCTCTCTCTCTATTGATCATATTTTTTAGCTGGAACTTGAATTTTATGTTCAAAAGATTTGGCTCCGAAAGTGGTAGAGGTTTTCAGTTTATCCATTTGAGACACATTTCTGTATCTTATTATTATTGACAAGAATGTAATATTCTAGGAATTGGTGTCCAAAATTTTAAAATTTTCCAAAGAATCATGTGTTGTGATTTTCTTGCAGGTTGGCATGCATATTTTTGGATTGCATTCGTTCCCTTTATTGTAAGTTTGTCCATCCTAGTTTTCCTGTTAAATTACCTATTATATTTATGCATATTTCTCTCTGCATAAGACTCCCAGAGAACAACCTTGTTGGATAAGGACCTTAACGTTGATAGTGATTCTTTTTACAGCTTCTACTTGCTGTGGGCACCAAGTTGGAACATGTAATCACTCAGTTGGCCCTTGAGGTTGCTGAGAAACATGTAGCACTTCCAGGGGCGTTGATAGTTAAACCTTCAGATGATCACTTCTGGTTCCATAGACCCCGGATTGTTCTTTTGCTCATTCATATCATCCTGTTCCAGAATTCTTTTGAACTAGCATTTTTCTTCTGGATATGGGTAAAACTTATATTTCTACAGTCATCTGATATTTCATATAAACTTCATATTTGATCTTCTCTAATGCAATCTATTGCAGGTCCAATATGGTTTTGACTCCTGCATAATGGGAGAAATTGGTTATATTATCCCTCGACTTGTTATAGGGTAAAACAAATGAGTTACATACATATATATGTTCTATTCTTGAAACCATGACTCTCCATTTATGTACAATATCTTATGTTTTGGTTGAATACCAATTTTGATTCTTAGGGTATTCATTCAGTTCGTCTGCAGCTACAGTACCCTACCACTTTATGCAATTGTCACCCAGGTGAGTTGGGATTATTCTAAGAACTCTTTAACTTCTTTTTTCTGCATATTTATGTTTGGGTTTTTGGCTGATGAAGATTACCCTTTATATGATCCCTTAAAATGTAGATGGGAACTTCTTTCAAAAAGGATATTTTTGAAGAACACATTCAAGAGGGACTTGTTGGTTGGGCTCGGCAGGCCAAAAAGAACAAGAGAAAGGCTGCTAATGGCTCTACCACTCATCAAGGCTCTACTATCTCTACCCATCATGGCTCTAGCCAAGTGGGTCACAAAGAGACTACTCCTTTGAGGGTCCAGATGGCAGAAGTAGGTGGAATGCAATCTGCAATGGAAGAAGGCAATGCAGGAGAGATTGAACATGCAACTGTCTCCCATGGACGCAAATGAACTGGTCTCAAGCCTCTTTAAGTTAAGAGTTTAGTGTTTTTTAATCTCTACATACTGCATAGCAAAATAGTTTAAAGTATTTACTTCCATAGTTCATTTACTCATTTGGTTTTTTTGTAAATTTGTAACCAATCACAAGTTGAGCAACTAAGAACAAAAATAGGGGTGTAAAGGTGGTTACGATTAGCGGTTATTGGGCAAAACTGCTAATTGTAACCGCTTTAGCGTATTAAATTTCACTAACCGCATCAGATAGGCGGTTAGCAGTTAATCGACGGTTAGCGGTTAGTAAAACAATTAACCACCCGCTATAACCGCTTTTTTAAAATTGGGCATTTTGGGCCTTTTTTGGGCTTTTTTGGACCTTTTTTTAGCATTATAGCATTTTTCACTCTTATATATATATATATATATATATATATATATATATATATATATAGTATTTTTAGTGTCTTCTTGGGCCAAATTGCTATAAATAAAGCTCATATTGAGAAATCAAAAATATTTGACCTACTTTAATTTTTTTTTTTAAAAAAATCCTTAAATATTAAACCATAAGTTCATAACCCGTTAACTTCTTCTTCTTCTTTTTTTTTTTGTTCTAAAAAAAGCACAACATATAAAACCAAATTTCAACACAACATATAAAAAAATATAAAAAAGTTCAATAAAACATAAAAAAAAAAAAAAAAATTAACACAGCATATAAAATAAAAAATAAAAAATGTTCAAATAAAACATTAAAACTGCAAGATAAAGAGAGTCAGAGAGAAATAGGCGACGTCACGACGAGAGAGAGACAGTCCAGAGGTAGAGTCTGTAGAGAGGGACGGCTGACGGCGTGAGTGAGATAGGGAATAAGAAGAGAATAAGATGAAAATCCCTACCCTAACCCTTAATGTGTTTTTCTCTCAAAACTGACGTCATTTTAATGTGAAATTCATTCATATTATTATTAATATAAAATAAACAATATATATTGTATGGAAAAATTAAATAAATAAATGCTAGAAGATATAAATATATACAGTTTCAAAAATATTTTATACAATTACAAACTTATGTCTTTGATATTATATAATCATATGATTTCATTAAATTAGATCATATTATTATTGATTTAAATATTATTATATTTACTTGTAGTCTTTTTTTTTTGAATTGAACTTATTATCTAATGATAATGCTCAAAATCTTAAGTCCTAAATTCCTAATGATCTAATGGTCATACACTCATACTTAGATTATATGATCATATTATCTCACAAATCACAATTCATATTTAATATAACAAAATTATCATAATGTGATATATGTTTTCTAAGTATAAAGTATCTAATAATACTTTGATTCAATTGTGGTTATAGGTAACACATTGTTTAATTTAATTGTAAGTATCACACTATCTTATATATGAATAATGTGAATCATATGATTAACTTGTAGACTTATGACTTATGAGTTATATATATATAATTTGTTATTATATAATCAAATGATTTAATAATCAATTGATCATGTGATATAATCATATAAATTATAGTGATAATATATTAATACTCAATTTGTGATTTAATTATTTAAAAAAAATGTGATTTAATTATTAATGATCAATTGATTAAGTTATATGAATAAATATTATTATAATTATAATTATTAAAATATATTATATAAAAAGCGGTTAGTGGTTACGGTTATTAAACCCAATAACCGCTAGGCGGTTATAGCGGTTAGTGGTTAACGGTTATAATGGTTAGCGGTTAGCGGGCGGTTATTTAACCGCCCACCTTTACACCCCTAAACAAAAATACCGTCGAGAATATAATATAGTTATATATTTCTACCTAAAATACAAGTATGTTCATCTAAGTTTGAGTTTTCTGACTACCAAGGTGGTAGTCGAGTTGGTAAAGCAACATGGGATAGGGTTCAATTCCCCCTCCTTTCTTCCTAGTGGTCACGGATTTAAATCCGCTTACGGTAGTAATCCGCAAACCAAATGCTACTAAGAAGGGGCTTTACCAACTTGTACTTTGGTGGGACTATGGTGACGAACTCACATTTCTAGGCAGTAGCTATGGTTCAAACCAAACATTCCACAGTAGGTGGAAACCCCGATGATCACACCCAAAGGGAGAAATTACACTGGTTGCCTCTTCCCGCCTTTTAGTTTAAAGAAAAAAAAAAGAAAAAAAAAAGAATAAGTTTTGAGTTTTCTGGTTATAATCAATGCAACCCCTTCAGTCCACATCCATTACTCTTGCTATTATTAGGATTGAGGTCCCTTGTAATTCTAAGGAATTGCAAAAGGCCAATAATTCTAAGAAATTGTAGAAAACCTCAATCCCCAAAGCTCCACTTTTCCCCCCTAAGTTTTTTTTTTTTTTTTTTAAATAATAATAATTTTATAACGAGGAACCTTTCCAAGACATGGCTACTTTGTGTATTCACTTATGTCAGGTAAACCTTATACCTATGTAAAACTTCCCCTCCATACGAATCGAACAATATTCCTACTTCGCTGGTAGTAGGGCTGTAATCAATCCAAGTTGAGTCGAACTTTAAGATTGGTTCTTTATGAAGATGTTTATTCAAACCGAGCTCGAGTTCAAGCCAACCTACGAAATGTGTGTTTAAGATTGACTCAAAGATCGGGCAAATTTGAACTTAAACTTGAACTCGTTAACAATGCTATTTGAGCTGAACCGAGCTCAACTCAAGCTCGAGTTAGGCTATTAAATATTAAGTAATAGGCTATTAAATATTAAGTAACTAAATAATATGTTAAGTAATACACATACATATAAATATTAAATAACCTATTGTACAATATCGAACTCAAGTTTGGGTCGAGCTAAACCGATCAAGTATTGAGAGAGTTGTCAAATGAACTTGTTCATTTACGACCCTAGCTAATAGGCTAGTTCCAAGGAATTGCTTACACTCAAGGAAATTCGAACTTTAGACATCACAAAAATCCCACAAAGACTAAAGCCCTTATCATTTGAGCGAACCCCATAGAGTTTATTTCTCCCAACTTTTGGAGTCCAAGTCCTCAACAATAAATGAGAATGCCATCAATCAATTAACTCAAGTCATTTTGGAATAATGAGCAATGTCACGTCAACCCGGTAGTATGAAAGATGAGTAATTAGAATTATTCTAACATCACTTGTCAATTAATCATTCAGCTGTGCACTAAAACATCAAGTGGAGTGCGAGCCCGAGGCAGGCCGATGTAGGTTTTGTGCCGGAAATTTTTTTTTTTTTAAAAAAGAAACCAAAGGGAAAAAGGTTTCCAATTGTAATAAGCAACACTTTACTAGTAACCGAACAATTTAACACAATTCTTCAGATCGTTAAACAAAGTGAAAAGACTGTCACGTGACATAAATAAATCCTGGCCTCCTGGGATCCAACCATGACCTCGTCTTATTACACTAAAATTTCTATGTAGATAACAATTATTTATAATGGAACGACCCTCCTTGCCCGTTCCATGAAAATCAATGAAACACTCTGCCTACGACAGTCACAAAACCATTCCAACTCATTTTCTTCCGGTTACCATGGTTGTTTGATAATCATAGGCATGTAGTATTGGTTGTAGATTGTAGAAATAAACTTCTTTTTCTAATTTGCCTGTCATTGTCCCAGCCGGTATAATTGATAGCTTCTATGCCTTGGATCACATGGTGATTCTTCGCAAAATTTCACCAGCCACTCAACTGTTTCTGCATTTTTGAATTATGGGAGGACTTACCACCCTTGTCTTTGTAGGAATTTCTGGATGCTGCGGTCTTCCGCCCTCCACGCATTGATGCTATGACACGTCGATTCTGCTTTCTTAAACGCTTTGTCAATTCAGCATCGTTATTATCCATGGTCTGATTATCTTCCTCCTGGAGAAACAAACTTACTTTCAAGGCTTTGCATGCCACCAATAGCTTCTATTCTAATACATAACAGTGATGCAATGCAAGAAACATCTCAAACAATGTAACAGCTCTAAATTTACTAAAATGTAGATTTGCAATGCAGTCCCGAATATGTTTTTTCAATTTTATACCTTTTTACACGAAATTTTGATAATTACTTTCTCATTGGAAGTATGATCATATGTCAGATCCTCCCCCCATATCAACAACAATGGGAGTGAATGAGCAACGGATGAGTGAAAACATAGCCCACTACAGTATTTTCTTCTAATATGAGCTAAATTATCCCAACTCCAAAGATCGAAGGTTAAAAGAGGAGAATCAGCACGGTACACTGCCGCTTTGTTTTACCAATGACATCAAACATAAACTATTAGTATCTAAACTCTTCACTGAAGATAAAAATTCAATATTATGAACAAAATCATGATTTTTTAATAAGGAATAAGCAAAATCATGTAAAATTGCATACGTTAGATTATTATTTTATTTGCAGGAACCATGGACTCTCTTACAGATGATATATATCTGGAAAACACAAACACCTGTTTGCATATACTCCAAACTTCATGGTACCGGCAAACACAGAACATAGATAAAAGAATGACAATGTACCTCTTCACTCGCATCTTGAGTTTCAAGTCCACTGGTTTGACTTTGACCTACTTCACAGTTTTGTTGATTCTCCTCTACTCTGCCTTCCCCATCACAATTTAAAGTCTGCTCGTCCTGAGTATAATTTCACATCAGAAATTACAACGTTTAGTGGCCAAAAAAAGAAAAGCATAATATAGAAGAAGAGTGCTACTAAGGGTACTACAACTTTTACTTAACATTCCATACAAATTGACGTGGCAGTTCACATAATACTTTCCACGTTTACAAACTGATGTACACTCTACATGACTGTAACATGACAATCCATGTGGCACCCACTTCAATAAAATGTAGAGTGCCACATGTGTTTGTAAGGGAGTTGTAACTATGGTACACCAAGCATTTTCCTACAGAAGAATATGATGAGAGAGAAATAAAAAGAGAGAGAGAGTGAGAGATGAAAGCAAATACATGCTGCAGGGCTCATGTTGAGACATCAAAAAATAAACCACCACCCCAAACCAAACCAAACCAAACCCAACAAAGCAAAGTTTTGAATCCTTACATGACAGTAATCTCAGAATTAAAAATTTGCTTTATTAATTTATAATTTCACAGGGTGTGTAAAGGACTTGCAAATCATTTCAAGTAAAGAACTATGATTCCCTTAATTTGCATTATTTTCAAAGCAAATTTCTGTGATTTCTGTTACAATAACTAGATCATAGATTTTCATATTAGGAAAAGGGATCACCACACAGCATAAAAAAAGAGTGCGTCTAGACACCTAAAAAATACCCAACGCTCACAAGGAGCACCAAAAAAAAAACCCTCACGTATCACCCTTCCCTGAGAGGGCCTGCACCAAAGCAATAGCCATATCTTGCCTCCTCGCAGCATCCAAGGACACAAGCTCCTCCCGCATCCGCAACATATCCGATGAGTGATCCAGAGAGGAAACAGCTAGGTTAGCACGACTCGTCTTCTCAACAATCACTTCCAATTTGGCGAGAAGCCTCTCATCGTGCTACACACCAGCCCTCAGCCACCCAAAGAACCAGGCCTGCATATCTTTCCTAGTAGAGACATCAAAGGCTTCGCCGCAGTGGCATCCCCGGAAAGGTCCAACACAACATACCCAGAAGACCCAGTCGACAAGGCAGACACCGTTGAAGACCCTGAGCCCTCATCGGCAAAGTCTGAAAACGCAAACATCGTAGAAGACCCCAAACCCTCGTTAGAACAATCAGACATTGTCGAAGTTGTCTCCTCAAGACGAATCTGCTCGTCGAGCATCGTCAAAGATACCTCCTCATTGTTGAACGCCATCAAAGCCGCCTCAAGTCGAAACTGCCCATTGTCCACCATCGAAGACTCCATTGAAGCCTTTGCCAAGTTAGGGTGAGAAAACACACTCGACCCAGGAACCAGCCCGGAAACCGGCACAACCGACCTGAAAAGCGAACCAAAACCCAAACTGACGCTCAACCCAGAGACCGAACCGGAACCCGACCCGGAAACAAAAATGGGGAAGCCCAAACCCAACTTTCCTAGACCTAAGCCCAAACTGAGAAACCCTAAACATTTTCTCATCTTCCTCTTGCCCAAAGCCGCCGCCGCCTTCACCTGAGGAGGCACTGAACAGCCATTTTCCTCCTCAGAGCAGTCCCACGCAGCGCGCACCACCAACTCAACTCTATTCGCCATCAGGAGGAGATCGATCTCCTGCAATGAAAAAAGTTTAGGCCCTACCGAAACTACCACCTCGCCGGAAGGAGAGCGCAGCACCTCGGCGTACGACCTGCCGGCTTTAACCACCTGAAGTGAGCCACTGCTGTGCTCCTCCAGCACAAAGCCCTTTGAAGACCCAGACGCGCTGTCCAGCGCCGCCAGCCACGAATGGAGCTCTGACACAAACCTACGCCAACCCCGCCTAGAACGAGCCTCAGGGATCCAGATGATCCCCTTCCAGTCATCATCCACGAGAGAGAGCCATCACCTCCTGGAACCTCCCACCTTTGTTACAACCCCCTCTCACCGACGGACGACTTTCTACCTTTGCTCAAAGACTTGTCGAAGTCCACCAACACCGGTGACGCCTCTTCCACCGTCTTAGCCAACCAAGCCACTCCTCGCTGATCCACCAGAATAAGCCCTAAGAAGCCTTTCCTCCTTTCCTCTAGACGAATCTGTGAAGCCTTCGTTGAAAAGAAGAAGGTTTTAGCTTCCACCGTAAACCTCCTCTCCATCCCGCTCTTGTCCCATGACGCTAGGACGCCGGACTTCACATCTTCGCCGGAGAGAACCAGGAGCGGTTTTGAAATTTTTTGAAAAAGTTCAGAGAGAATGGAGCTTTTTTTTCTACTGTAGCCAAAGAGATACAAATAAAAAAGCCATATTTACAAACTTAAAGAGATCAATTAACAAACTCTAAACCCTAAACCCTAATCTGCTGGAGATGTTCTAAGTCTATTTTCACAGCTTACTCAGTAACTATTGTCCCATAAATCCCATAACGAACAGAAGAAAGTTCAGATTAATTCTGTGAAAATTCAGAGGTTGATAAAATTTGCATTAACAGTCTTTCTCACAAGTAGACACTTAAGACATATAAGCAACATCTCATCCAATCTATTAGGTGTTTCGTTAAGCTCTCAGGTCATAGCCAATCTTGTGTGTGAGATAGTATAAATAGCTCCCATTAGAGTACCTGATGTACCTCTCAAAGAAAAAAGGGGAAATACCTGGTCTTGCAACTGCAGAGAATCAACACCACCTATAGAAGATTCATTAAACTCAGAGTCAGAACTGTGTCCACCGCCTTCACTTTCTTCATCACTACAACCTGCATCCGTCTCTGTACCTCCTTCAGTGTACTGCATACAGAGCAATCATAGGTGAGAAACATATATTTTTTTTTTCAACACATGATTCATATGAAGCAAAGTATAACAAGCCAAAAAAAAGACCTAAAAAATGAAAGAAAACCCACCATATGGACATTTAAGGAGCAAGCAGAATACAACACCCAAGAAAGTAAAAACTTTGCAACTCTTTAAAACTTTAACTACATCCTCTACAAGTAAAGCATCTGTACCCTTGACGATAAGCAAAACATAACTTAAACCAACAATTACAAAGAAAGAGTACAAAAACTATATATGATAAATCTGGATTTGTGTAGGTTATGAACAAACTGACACACATATGCAGGAAGATGTGCCTGATGCATATTGATTAAATACACTGGAGTTTCTTTACACAAAAAGATAAAACTATATGATTGCATAACATTGTTCTAGTCTCTATGCAAAGATATAATAGATGGCACTAGAAGAAGATACATAGAAGATTGAAGATTTGTGCTCATAAATTCCCAAGATGTGACCATTTGTCTCAAGTCTTACGAGCAACTATTTTCATCAATTTCATTTAGTCATTCAAAGAAGGAAGCATCAAAGAAATAGCTAATAAAACAATGTAGGCTGGACGACATGGAGTACTTCCAACCTGCAATGGACACATGCCAATCAAATCAGAGTGATTGGTCCAAAAGGTTAGAATTAAATGAACATCTTCATTGAATATGTGGCACAAGTTTTTGGTTATACTAACAAATTATCAGTATGATAACAATCATAGATACTGGAAAATGCAGGTAGTCACACAAGCCTCTTGCTCAGAATACCACAGCATTTTACTCAGTGGCAACCAGTGGTATAGTTGTTTACATGTCTTCCTCTTCTAGAGAAAGTGAATTTGAGAGATCTCTTGAGTTAGAGTAGGACCTAACTGCTGTTCAGCCAATATATACAAATTATGATATCCATGGTGCGCTGACTCAAATTTTCTTATAATGAAAGGAAGACCATATCAAATTACAATAGACATGGTTATCTTGTAGAAGAACCTAATGCTACTTAGCAATACAGCCAGCTCTCGTGCTACATACAGGCACATATGCAATATCCAATAAAACATGCTTCATACCTTCTCCATGTCCTCTTGATCCTTTTTAGTAAATCCACTGGCTGCAAGTTCCTTGTCTAGAGAACCAGGACCTTTTTCTATAGAAGAAAAGCGAGGCCTGCCACTTTCATCTGTGTCTACCTCTGAACCATCAATGTCATCTGGGCTTTCTTGAAAAGACAGGTTAAACCTGCAAGGCAAAGAAATAGAATGATCATGCACAGGAAAAGTTTTAAAATAATAATTAGCATGTACCCCTAAGATTGAAATCAGTTTGCCTATATAAAATGTAAATTAAATTGTTGAATAAAATCAGTTCGCTCATTTAGCTCTCTCAAGGTTTTATGTCAAAAAATTTAGTATCGATTCAAATTGAAACATCATTTATAACTTATCCGATCTGGCAAACAATACAACATGTTATTTGAGATAACAAAAGGGGTATTCAAGGAGCTGGCTCTCAAGCAAAGAAACATAGGCATGTACACTATGTTAACTTCTACCACAGAGCTCCAATAAGTTACAGAATGGGTGCTTCATAGGTTTTCAATAGAATTTCCTCTTTTGTCAGCAGTTGAATTTCTTGCTCTGGGAAGAAATAACTCATATGACTGATTTACCATTTTGCCATTCTCTAGTATTTCTGGAGAAAAAAAACACATTTTTTATGGTGTCTAGATTCGAAAAATACCCCCAAGCAAGGAAGTCTAGCATGGTGTCATCATTTCTTTTTTGGTATTTTTCTTTTCTTTCTTTTCAGATAGGTAATAAAATTAAACTAATAGGCAATAAATTTTTTGGTAGTTTTGTAGGTCTACTTTCTGAGGTTTCAAGATCCTAGGAAACTTTTTTTCCTTTAATAGGTAAGATCCTATATTATTGACCCTTAAGTACTTTTTGAGCCCTTCAGGAACATTTTTCTACAATCAGTGTTCCCTATAATCTTCTACTGGATAAAAATTGTTTCTTAGTTGAGGACTGGAAAGTACAACCCTCTAAGTACCCATGCCATCAGACAGTGAAACGAGAATATGCTTCCATTTTTGTCCGCTCATAGTATGGTATCAATGTTATTGATTTTTTTCTTCTAAGTGATCCTTTGTCTTTGGCTGCGTAAGAGCAGAAAACTTAACCCTACAATGAACCCCATCAAACCCTTCCCCCCAACATACAATAAAGAACAAGCATCATTCCATGAGCCATCAAGACTCATATGGTTCCGCTTTGCATTATGTGGTGCCTATGGGTGGAAAGGAATGAAAGATTTTTTGAGGACTCCGAAAGAAGCCCAGAAGATCTTTTACATTTCTTCTTTAATACTCTCTTCACATGGGCAGCCGCTTGGCTAGCCCCTACTGTGATTACTTTCTCTGAGTTTCTTTATCTCTTCTCTAGCCCCTCTTAGGCGTTCTCTTGTATACTCCCTGTGTACTAGGGTTGCGCCCCTCTGCGCTCTTTTTTTTTAATAAATCATTACTTATCCAAAAAAAAAAAGACTCATAAGGAGTTCAGTATTCCAACCTCTTCAATCCGAAGTCCCACTCTGCACAACCAATCAACAGAATATCACAACATACAAATAATCAGTTATATATGATATATGTTGAAGTTATTTTAATTTCAGATTAGGTTATATGTAGAGTAATGTTCGAATGACTAAAGCACAAGTGATTTTCACGTTCTCACTGGTCCCCTTCTTTCATTGGTACTATAATTCCTATTCCCATCACTTCATTCCCTCTTTTGATCCATCTAAATTCTAGAACCACTATGACTTATACAGTGCCACATTGTTTCACACTAACATAGCTATGGGCGAAGTGGTTATTGCTGGGCTGACATAAGTTAGTTTAAGGCAAAGATGGAAGATTAGGCATAAGGACTGGAATTAATTAATGGTCAGTTTGGCAATAGAAAGGTCTGTTACTCTCTCATATGGATACATTTCATTAGACAACTAAAGTTATAAAGCTTCTATCTAGAGTTTCCTTTAATCTAGGAAGAAACCGTGGGTGTCATTGTCTCCATCAAATTCCATCATTTTCTTCTCTTTGTTATTCTTTACCTTAAACTCCAAACCCCAATGGCATATTTTAAAGCTGAATTTCTTTTTCTGCCTCTTGAGAATCCATATGGAGATTCCTTTAGAACATACTCTTGACGATTAAAATTTAAGTACACCAGTAATAGAAAACATTATAAGTTATAACAACAATTTTTGTAACATGAAAATCCTACACTGTTTAACATCCTACGACATGGATCTACAACTTTTTCATCCCTAAAACCAACCCTTTATGGATTGATGCCAAATTCCTATAAAGACAGTTAGCCACAAGTAGTTGGAAAGGAACAAGAAAAAGAAAGAGAAAATTCTTGTTAGTTGTGTAATAAAAACTCATAAACCTAATAATCATTTTGAAATTTCCGTTAATTGAGAATAATGTAGCAACAAAAAATTCATGGAATACTTATCTCAAGAAGACAACTACAATAGCTGTCAAGAATTGCAGTCACACATAACAAAAATTCACACAGATAAATAAAAATAAAAAGCGCAAACCCCAACCAGCTTAATGGGAGTCAAAGCTTCCCACAGTGGTACCAAAACACTCACTGACCTCTTGCTGAAAAACTTAAAGACACATTCAACATCACGATCAAAGTACCTGAAAAACGTGAACTTATTAAGAAATGAGAGTACATTATCCAACACATGAATGATGGATATCAAATACAGAATAGGATCCTCTCCAATTCATTTGAACTGGATAATATCCAATTAGTTATAGTGGAGGGGTATTTTTATCTTTTCACTTTTTGAGTGGACTAAAATACCCCTCCACTATAACTGACTGGATATTATCTAGTTTATTTGAATTGGAGTGGATTCCAATTCATCAAATACAACAATTGGATATTATAAAAATCAATGATCAGGAAAAAAAAAAAGAATAGGATGAAATTATAACACAGTATCTGACGAGGCTCTTACATCTGTGCATTACGATGGTCTACAGATACCATCTGTGGAAAATCAATCATGGTTATTTTCTCATCATCATCAATCTACAAAGAATAAAAATTGAGAAGTCATTACTAATTCACCAGCAAAGTGAACGAGGAAGCTGATAAGACATTTTGAATATAAATCATCAAATCAATCCACAATGAATAAATAACCATATATGACAGGTTAGGTGAATAACAATATGAAGACCCAATGTTACGTAAAAAATAATAAGCTGTTAAGATGCGAAGAAATGGTGCTGCAGAAGGCCTTAATTGCATACCATAATATTGAATTCATTAAAGTCACAATGAATGAGACCATGTTCTGCTAGACGAACAACAAGACCAACAATCCTTTCAAAAACCATCTCTGGATTTTGCAATTGCTTCACCTGTACACTGCATTAGATAGAAATAACTGAATAACATATAGTATTCCAATACTTTATGAAGCTAAAATGTTGTTTTTCTATTTTGATAAACAAACCCAAGACATTTCAATAGAAAAGAGAAGGCGTTCACACAAGACAAGGAGGAGGGTTGAGAAACCAGTAGAGGACATGTAGGACAAAAAGCAATCAATTCATAAGTAATATAATGCAAAAGCACAGAGGGGCGCAACCTTAGCACACAGGAAGTATACAAGAGAACACCTAATTAGAAAAAAAGAGAAGGCGGGCACAAGACAGGGAGGAGGGTTGAGAAACCAGTAGAGGACATGTAGGACAAACAGCAATCAATTCATAAGTAATGTAATGCAAAAGCACAGAGGGGCAGGGGCGCAACCCTAGCACATAGGAAGTATACAAAAAAACACCTAATTAGAAATTAATTCTAACTTTACTATTGAGTTCCTATGTCTGTGTCAGTGTTTTTTTTTTTTTTGATAAGTCAGTAGAGTTGTATATCAAAAAAGCGCAAATTTAAAGGGACGCAACCCAATTATATAGGAAGTATAACTACGAGCGCCTAAGTGCACCCAAAAAAAACTTGAGCTCACAAGGAGCACCCAAGAAAGACCCAAAAAAACCCGCCGAACCCCTCAACCCTCAACAAAAGGTCTGAAAAAAGCTATAATCTGGCCCCAGGTTATGTCAAGAGGCTGATTTATTTAAGGCACATGTGTACCACTAGCAATTATTGTTTGAAAATAAAATTGATTTAACTGAAAAACCTATAACAAATGGAATGCCCCCGTGATCAAATATCAAAATATAATGTCTTTCTGCCCAGTGATAAACACTGTAGCCTCAGAATCTGATTATAATCGAGTAAAAAACTAGAAATGCTCTTCTCCATTAAATTCCCAAAGAAATTCAAGAAGCAGGAAATTCTATAACATTTTTCCTCTCAAGAACATCAGCTCTGCTTCTTGAACTCAGATATGGTAAACATATGGCCATCTCACCAAATTCTTCCATCAACATGTGGCAACAGTAGGAAAACATATTGTTTAAAAGTGTATAAGAGTACATGAGATAACTTAATCAAAAAAAAAAAAGAGTACATAAGATTGGCAGAACACCTTTGATGCTAAATATGACTTGCACCAAATAGCTAATACAGAAGAATATGTGCAAGGGGATTGCAGTAATGTCATCATATTTGCAATGACAACGCTGCATGTTGCAGGTTACAGAAAATGTTTTACAACTTTATGAGAACAATGTTTATGTATTGTTTGAAAGGAATCTCCCATTTTTTGTAGGCACTTCTCCCATTGAAATTTGGTGTCTCCTACTTACAAATATACGACACTTGAGTCCACCTAGGTGTGACACTGGTTTATTTTTTTAACCTAAAAATGTGAAGAGTTATGAGTATTATGCATGTATGTGAAGAAACCTATACATGGTTAAAATTCATTAAATTTTCCTTATGATTGTTTTACTATCTATGGTGTTTCAGCAGCCAGACAAACACAGAGACATTTTTTTTTTTGGATAAGTAAAACACAGAGACGTAAAAACATATATGCCACCAATTCACATTGACAACGTATATAGATATGTCCCATGTCTATATTTTCTGGGCTTGTATCTCCAACACACATGCTTGGATAATATGACACCCTGGTGTCCATGTCCACAAATCATTGGAATTTTCTTCAAAGTATGTATAAATGCATCACTAAATGCATCCAAGCCTATGTACATGGTGATACATTTCTGTTTATGACAAACAGATTAGAACAAAATGTAATCACTAAATGCATGATGGACCAGTGTGCACACATAAGCAATAGTGATTTACATGAAATATTTCCATTTCTTCTTGCTCTTTTGGACTAAATGCTTTCCACGTGTATTCTTGTGTATCAATCAATAATAAGTTGCACTAGGCCCCAGCTAACCAATAATTTATCCAATAGAAAATATTTTTTATGTTATCTTTGCTTTTGTTTGCATTTGTGGACTGGGTTTGTCATTCTAATTAAAGTAGCAAATATTTTTTCCTATCCGAAGGTTAAATCATCAGGAGAAGAAAGAACAACAAATCAAAATATAAATTGGAAAAGCAATAAATAAAACGAATTAGGAACACTTACAGAGGGTAACCTTGGACAAGTGACATAACCACACAATGCCTATTACAGTCCACGGCACTTGGAACAGGAAAACCATGTTCCTCCAAAGCCTGATTGAGCAAAACAGAAGTGTCAAGCCAACACCATCTAACACAACAATCAATCAACTTATAATCAATAATCCAATCTCATAAAGGCAAATAACAGCAGTGAAGAACCTTCATAAAGGCAAACTCTTTGATTGCAGCAAGGCGGGACAAATACAGCCAACTGAAACTAGTACGATGCCTCAAGTAGTCACGCTTAGATTTGACAGCTCTAAAAGAAACTCTACCAAGTCGGTGCAATTTTATGGCTAGGATTGTACCATCTTCCTTGGCAACCTCAAAGATATCTTGAAGAAAACAAACAAACCCATTACTAAACCCTATCAAATACCACCAACATTTGAATACTTGGAAGAAACAAAAAAAAAAAAAAAAAAGCTTATTAAATAGCAAGACAAGAAAAGATACCAGACTCTTTTCCAACCCCAATTTGACGACCAACCGCCATAAAAACTCCACGGTTAACCATAGTCTTAATAGCAAGAAAATCATAACCAAGGTAGGTGAGCCGAAATCCGTCATCTAGATGCACAAAAGAAGATACAATAAGACCGGATATCGAAGTAAAAATGAGCTGTGCTTTTTTCCATGTAATACATAAAGAGCATTGTCGAGAGCAGCAAACTCACATTTTGAAGAGTCATGGTGCAAGAGCTTATGCTTGAGCAAATTTTTCAATACTTTGTAAGTGCCCCCATGTCTACATGTATGCAAGTGTTGCATATACCCCATTAAAATACATATATACATACATGCACTTCAAGCATAGAAATATTACTGAATAACGAATTAAAAATAGAAGAAAAACAAAGAGAAAGCCATACTTGAGAGAGGCTATGCGGTCGATAAGCTCGGCAGGTACAATTTCATGCTGAAACCAAAGGGCATCAAACAGATTGCAAGCAACGGTTAGCAATTGAATCCAAAGAATGTAAAAATAAAAACATATGAATAATAATTATACAGACAAACATACTTGCTACAATAACTTACTATTTATCAAAAAAAAATAATTATACAGACAAACATACATTGCGCATTCCCAATTCGACGGCGGTGAGAACCCTAAAATCATCCTTGGAGAGATATCTCAAGACGTCTACGTTCAGCTTCATATTGGGACTTCTACTGCACCGCCCCTTGTTGGTCCTGAGTAACGAACGGAGTAGGCCGAAACGGCGCTTATGGGTTCGTTAAGGACGCGGTCACAACGAGAGAGAGACAGAGTGCTTTTATGATTAGTCTACGAATGACCGCTAGGGACTTAGCTTGCCTGCGGTGTTCTACCGCTGGGATGTATCTTCTAAGGGCTTTTTTAATGGAAATGTTATAAAGAAATAAACTATTTATATTTAATCCATAAAAGTTTATGTGGCATAAAAAAAATATATATTTTAGAATATTTTTGCAGTAAAAAATAGTCTTTTAAGTGTTAGTTCAATTGGTTGAAGAGATATGCAATCGGTTGAAGATTATGTCTCATAAAACTGAGGTTACTAATTCGAATATTCTATATTTCTTTTTGTGTGGATATGTAAAAAAATAACAATAAAATAAAAATTAGATAGGAAATGGTGGGTTTAATTATTTAAATTTAAATTTTATTATATTTTCGTGTGTGGGTTCAAACTCCCTTTCTATATTAAATTTAATATGTGAAATATTTAATTGAAATGAAAAATCAATAAAAGACAATGTTCGAATTCAATATTTTTTTTTCGATATCATGCTAAATCATTATTTATTCTAAAAAATTAAACTAAAGAGTAATAGTTGATTTAATTATTTAATTACTATTTTAACTTTTTCCTTTTACTTAATAAGTGAGATCTAAAACGCATTATATTTAATTGAAATGAAAAGACAAAATTCTAACTCATAACCTTCATTATAATACTATATTAAATTATTACTTATTCTAAAAGCTTAATCAGATGAGTAATACTAGAAAGTCCTTCTAAGAATAATGTAACTCTTAAAATCATAATTAGACTTATGATTAATCACTATCAAATTTTGATCAGTGGTGATTTTAAAAGCTATTTTATTTTTTAAAATGACACATGAATAACACAAGAGAAATTTCTAGAATTATTATAATCAAATATTTCGGAGAGAGTAATGTTAGAAATATTCCTTATGTCCGTTTAAAAATGACATGGCTTTAAAATCACCATTAGATTTGTGATAGATAAATATGAATTTTGATTCAATGATGATTTTAAAAGTCACATTAATTTTGAAGAGACACAAGAGAGACATAGAAACATTGAGAAAGACATTTAGGTAATGCTTCATAAAAAAGATAGGGAATTTATATTTAAACACCTTAGGTAAGCACTTTAAATTTAAAAATCTAGAAGTTTTTTTTTTTTTGACAAAGTACTCTCTGGGTCAATCGAAATGACAATAAAATTCATGCCATCAATTTTTTTAACAGCCGCTAGTCTGAGTCAAAACGCACCGTTTTACCTTATTAAAAAAAAAAATATTTTTTAAATTTAAATTAAAAAAGAAAGGACATGGGGTGGTTGAACCACCTCATAGGGGGTGGTTGGCCACGCCATTTTCCTTGGGGATGGACAAACCACCCCCTTAGGCCTAAGGGGGTGGTTTGGCCACCCCTAGACCCGCGGTATGGGGGTGGACAAGAGAGGGGTTTAGCCACCTCTTGTTCTTTTTAATTTTTTTTTAAAGATATAAATTTTAAAATTATATTTTAATAAAGTAAAACGGTGCGTTTTGACCTAGACTAACATCTATTAAAAAAAATTGATGGCAGAGATTTTATTGTCATTTCGATTGATACATGAAATAAATTGTAAAAAAAACTTTAAAATTTTAAAATTTTGAATTACTTACTTAAAGTGTTTAAATATAAATTTCATAAAAAAAAAAGAAAAAAAAAAAGATGAAGATAAAATAAGGGAAAAGTATAAAGTAGCCCCTTAAACTACTATCATTTTGTAATTTAACTCTCCAAAGTTTCAATTGATATAAAGTAATCCCTCAAATTACCAATCCCTTATAAAATAGCCCCATATGTTAGTTGAAACCGTTAAAATGGATGGAAAACCTAAAACGATGTCGTTTTAGGATGCAGAATTACTAAAACACCCTCACGACGTCGTTTTGTTGGTTTCAGAACCAATGCTCCACTGGGCAACCCCTCCATCTAGTTCAGCCTCTCTGTTTCTCACTCTACGCATATGTTTGAGGTTTCTAATTTAATCGCTATGAAAAAGAAGATCGCAGCAATGACTTGGTGAAATCCAAGCTCAACAGACCAGAACACAGGATTTCCTCAGGCTCCTCTTGCGGGAAAAGTTTGCGGGTCGACCACCTCGCTCACCTAAGCGATCTCACTCTTCCCTTTTCCTTTTCTGCTTTTACATTTTCAAATCATTTTTCACTGCAATAAATTCATAGAGGCATTTTGGGCTTTTGTGTTTATATTTCATTTGAAATAGTTATTGGGGGAAATAGATATTGCAATAAATTCACTTTTGTGCAATTTGCTGCAACAAGTGATCAGTTATTGGGAGTAATTCGTCTTGAAGTGAGGACTATTCACCCTTGGCAGTTCACGTTTGTGAAGAGAATTAGGAACATTGCAGCCCATTCTCTTTCTAAATATGCAGCATAACATGCTTTGAACCAGACTTGGCACGATGCTCTACCTAATTGTATATGGGATACTGTCCTTCTGGAGCAAATTGCTCTATAGGCTTGATTATCAATGAAAAGTCAGTTTTTTATCAAAAAAGTTACTTGGAACATGTTATTGCTGGTTTTTTATTTTTTTTATTTCACTACAGATATGAGAGACACCGGTGAGGGAGGGAGAGAGAGAGAGAGAGACGTTAAAAAACAAATAAATAAATTCACTTATGAGCACCAACCAGCCAAGTTGCCAACCATAGCTGCAAGCTCCATCGTCTTCATAAGCATTGACCATCCAAGTTGCAGTGGGAAAGAACACGGTTGGGTAAGAAGGGCTTGTGTTGATGGAAAGCAAAATGGCAACATTTTGGGGGAGGGGGGGTTAATTTAATTTTTTATTTTAATAAGGGCATTTTAGTAAATATGCATCCCAAAACGACGTCATTTTGGGTTTTCCATCAATTTTAATGGTTTCAGTTAACAGATGGACCCATTTTATAAGGGGTTAACAGTTTATAGGACTACTTCATATAAATTAAAACTTTAGAGGGTTAAATTACAAAATGCTAGTAATTTGAGAGGCCATTTTATACTTTTCCTATAAAATAAATAAATAATTAACCGGAGTTGACGGTGTTTATTTTTTTTTTTTATTTTAAGGGTTAAAAAAGAAGAAATGCTAGAATGCAATAAACTACCTACATTTGACCCATAAAAGTTTATGTGGCATCCTTCATTTATTACATTGTGAGTTGTTTTTTCACTGTAAAGATATTCTAAAATGTTTTTTTGGGATGCTGCATAAACTTTTATAGGCCAAATATGAGTAGTTTATTGCATTCTAGCATTTTCCTTTTATTATTATTGTTTCTTTTTTTGGGGTAAGCGCATTTCATTTCATGGTTCCCAACCCTACAGACAGATGGAATTCCCAAAGTAAAAAGGGGGAAATAAAGATGAATAAAATTGAACAATAACCAGAATCAGATACTTACCTAACATTAGGACAACTCACAAAGAACCAGCCCTTGAAACCAGGAATTGCAAAACCAGTGCGTAAAAGGAAAAGAAGTTATACAAACGAAATTGTAAAGTTTGTTTCATTTTAAAGCTGCCACCATAAGTGTATGTATTAGATGAGAAAACACTTTATCACATATCATATTGTCTATGACAGGACGAGAAAACAAATGACAAGCCCAATGCCACTTTTGCGTCTGGCAACTTCAACACCATTTAGGAGGAACTTGGGATAAAGCAGAATTATCAGCTCAAGCACCAAAAGTGGTGTTCCTCAACCCTCACTCTTCTGCAGCACTGGCGGCACTTAAATCCACAGTGAGGTCAAGAACCTGCTCAAAAAATACCAATTATTACTTGAAACCTTATGATGGTAGCATTTCAAAATAATAACTTCTAATGGCCACTAACATGATTTTTATGACCCATTTATTCTGCTAGTGTTTATTTTTTTTATATGCAAGTAAAAGTTTGAACAAAAATTTGTCCTCGGCTTGGTCCTTTGTTGACATAAAGGCACTCCGTTTAGAATCAACATATGTGATTAAAGGTTAAAGCATCGTGAATCGTCAAAATAAAAAAATGCCAATAAGCATGTACATGACATAAGTTTGGACCTCAAGGGGTGATTTAAAGAGGGAGAGGAACCAATTGATCTATCAAGATAAAAATTCACTACCTTCCCAGTTATCATGGTATACATGCCGAGTACATCAATGACAGTTGACTCAAAGTGTGTTGTTGAATCATAACTCTGTTGAACAAGAAAATGGATTTGGTTAGCATGCAATGGTTATTAAAAACCACATGGTAGCAGCAGAATCAAGGCAAGCATTAAGGAAAAAATCGGACATCACTTACAGTTGATATGAAGCAATTGTCCAAGGATGGTTCATTGACTGGTGCATATCTGTCATAGATATCGAAGAATATCTCATCAACAGGTCCTAGAAGGTCAATTCCTGGCTTAAGTTCGGACTCCGGATGGTCAGTCTCCGCCTCTGTTGATACAAATGCAATAAATTTCCCCTTTGGAGCAACGTTGTGAGAATAAGAGCAACAGAAAAGGTACCTGCTCAACCATAGAAGAATCAAAAAATTGGTCCCCTGGGAAACATATGAGAACAAAAGGAGCACGTGTATACATATCTAACAAGAAGTTATTGCTCTAACAGTATATAACACCTTTCTTCTTTTCTGCTGAGGGAGTTTGTGGGGTAGGGGGAGTAAATGATGGTGCTAGTAGTAGGATCAAATGTGCAGAGTGAAAATGTCCGTACAAGCACTCCTAAAAAACAATATAGTGAAAAACCGATACTACATCAAAGCATTTGGGAGGGGGGAACCTCTTTGCATATCTAGTCACACAATAAAAACATAACAATTATAAGGAAATTGATATATAATTGATATGGAGTAATACTGTATTTAAAATAGCATCTAAACAAACTAGTTGTGAATTTTTCTTAAGTTAACGTAGTTAAAACATCCTTAGATGGAAAAAAGTGAGGTGGCATCCGAGATTCTACTGTCTACTCAGGGAATAATAACAATTGCACTCTAACAAATAGAGCAAATAGGCAAAGTGAAGATGAGCTTTCACAATAATCATTGAAAATTATAATACTTCACAAAGATCAAGGGACTAATAGATTGGAAAAATTATCAGACATGCTACTTGTCCTTGTTCACTATTCCTGTTTAGGTGGCCAAAAAATTGGAACAGATGCAGAAGGATATTTTTTGGGAGGCACTAGTGATGAATCTAAACACCATCTTGTTGAATGGGATGAGGTAAGTTCCCCTATTGAAAATTAAAGGTTGATGCTCGAAATACAACTTGATGTAGCACTGGCATAGGAATCAAGTTACTGATTTTAGAGTGATTTTCAGTTTTGGTAACTTGAGAGCTCTTCATGAGTGGATGCAATGTCAGATTGAATCAAGATCTATTCTGCGTAAAAAAGATTATATTTTACATGTTTCAGGGTTAGAATAGTTTTTAAATCAAGTCATTAGTCTATGAGTTATGGGTACTTTTACGTGTAGGGAAAGATCTGAAATTTCATAAAACTGTGACACCTGATTTTTTATATAAGGTTATTTTCTTAATTACACTCGGTCTAAAGTTTTTCAAATTTTTTGATACCATCAGGAGTCTTTTATTGGGTTATCTTAAACATTTAGTTTACTAGTTAAATTAGGAATTCCAGTCCAAGCAAGTTACGTGAGTCAATTAGTCTATATAAATATGCTTCATTGTATTCAAAGAGTTCAGACTTAATTAATGTGTTGCATGTACAAGTGGAGTAGTATGGCAGCAAATCATCTCTTACTTCACGGTATAGTGGCAAGGGCTTTTATTATTACTAGCTTTTTCTCACTTTGGGGTGCATTGGATATCATCTAGAACAGTTGTGGAATTACTCCCAAGTAGGGAAAGGTGGTTTGGATGGAATGATAGCAGCAAGATTTGGCATGCAATTTTACTTTGTGTCATTAGGATTTTGTGGTGAGAGCGTAAAAATCAAACTTCTAATGGTGTTGAGCTCAACCATAACTCACTTAGGTACTTATTCTTAAGATTTTTATATAATTGGAATGTCCTTGGAAGAATTTAATGTCACACCTTCTTGGATTTTCTCCCACTTCTACAACTTAGATGAATTTAGGATAAGACTATATTTTTCTTCTCTCTGTCTTTAATAAAATCTTATTAATTTCAATTGACTAATTTCAAACGCCATCCCAGTCTCAAAAAAGAGTTGCCCATAAGAAAAACAAATGCCCAATTAATTCATAACTTTCTTTTTTTTAAGTCAGTAGAATATATCAAAAGCGCAAAGGGACGCAACCCTTGGTACACTAGGAGTATACAAAGGGGATAAGGGGGGAGAGGAGAAGAAAGAGAGGAGAGGAAAAAGAAAGCCCAACCCAAAAACCCAAGAAAAACACCTAGAAAACACCCCTACAGAAAAGCCTGCAGCCCAAAAGACATGCCCAACCCAACAAAACAAACCGTACAACCCAGAAAAAGAACAGCTAAAGACACCCAACAAGGATGCCAATATCCGAACCCATCTTAGTGGTGATCACCCCACTGTACATATCCCACATCGCAGCCTCAAGCTCCGCGTTCAACTGTGGAAGCTCCATAGTGCAATCCGGAGGAGGAGCAACCTCATTATCCCTCCACGTTTGCTCTTCAAAACGATCAACAGCAGCGAGCAGATTCTCATATGATTCCGGCCTCCCTGCCTCATCCACCCAAAAACCAAGCATGAGCTTCGGTCAGACCATTGACCAAAGGCTAAGACTCGGGGATGGGCAGATTAGAAACCCGAGCCGACATTGATCCGTCGCTGAAGACAAATTCAGAAGACCCCGGCAAAGAGCCAGACCCAACGTCGGCACACAGAGAGCGAGCTGCCTCCTCTTCCCTGCATAAGAGGTTTGCCGAAGACCCCTCTCTGGCAGGCCCAAGATTCTCGCCCTCCTCAACAGTACCCAAATAGACCGGGGCAACCTTCGGAGAGTCAAAAGCCTCCATCGGAAGGATAGAGGGGGAAGCAAGAACCCCCACTAGAGAAACAAGAGAACTTACTTGAGGAACGTTGCTCCCCATCGCAGACGAAAGCTTCGAAGACACCAGATCAGCCTTCCCCTCATCCTCAGACATCATCAGCACTCCAATAGAAGCAGGCACCAAGTCCGAATCCTGATCCAAAACTAGAATCTTGTCCAAATCTGAATCCTGATCTGAACCCAAATACGAAACCAACAACATACCCTGATCCAAACCCAAATCCATACCCGGATCCAAACCCTTATTCCTCCTCCGCCTCGAAACATTCCATCACCGGGAACACATTGAGAAGGCACGAAGACAAACGCTTCAACCAACCCACCCTCGATCGCAGCACGCTTGCAAAGGACTGTCCATAACGAAGCCCAGAAACAGCAAGCTCTTCGATCTCTACCCACTTCCCCGGCAGAGGAGGAAACTCGTCGACACTAGGCCCATTCTGTCCACCTTGAAACTCCAGCATCCTTCTCATCTCACTCACAAAACGGCGCCGCAATCTTTCCTACATCATCACTGGAGACAGCGAGATCTAGGAAGGATTTTGAAAAAATTTGAAAAAAGTGAAGAGAGAGAACATAGCGTTTTTTCGAGGAGAGAGAAAATTGAAACCAACAAGCAACAAGAAAAAGAGAATTATACCAAGGCAAATTATGCAAACCCTGTCAAAAACAGTCAACCGACCAACTATAATGACCTGGGAAACCTATTCTATGTCAGCCACTGAAAAATCTAAATTAATTTTATAAGCCTATCTTTTGATCTCCCCACTCACTGTTAAAAAGCAGGGCTTCATCTTGCACCCAGGTTAGGTGGTCAATCCCCGCTTCTATTAAACAAATCATGTGCTACATGCATGCATACCCCATATAGGAAAAATTCCACAGAAACGGAATACTTAATTTTTCTCAGAAACATTGTATACGAACTCACATGTCTGATCTACGACCCAACTGCTTCTGTGGCAGGATAACCTGCACTGAATGAGAATCATTGGTGTTTGGGATTGGATGGCTCATTATGGCAATTGCCCTTGCAACTCTACCAATCTTCCTAACCTGTTAAAAATGCAAACAACTTTCTGTAAAGCATGCAAAACATTAAAAGCGAAAAGAGATTCCATAATAAATATCTTTCTCAGAATTCACCATTTATTTAAACAGAGACATTGTATTACATATGGCAGAAGGAAAAAAAAAAAAAAAAAAAAAAGAGAGATGGGGGACAGGGGGTGCAAAAGGGTATTATATTTATTACCTTGTTGGGCAAGTATGAAGGATCACAGACAACTTTTTTGCACCTAGCAGTTTCCCCTTCTGACGTGACACCACAAACTTTTCCTTCCTCATTGAACTCCACCTGCCATTCAAAATCAAATCAGACTCAGCATCCACTCCGTTATCATAAATACATAATGATTTTCCTTTATTAACCAAAAATGGCAAGTGCAACAACAAATAAAGTGGAGCTAAAAAGATAAGTGTTGATCCAAGAAACTCAATAGAGGAAGTACCTTGCACTCAGGTTTGTTCAACATATATGTCCCACCATAGACAGCACTAAGCCGTGCAAATGCCTGAGACAAAGTAAAACAAATAAATAAAATTGACGTCAATTAAACAACCTTGACTAGAACCCAAATTTTATAAAACAAGTTAAAAGTACAGGATAGAGATTTTTTTCCTTTTTTTGGAGAGAGAGAGAGAGAGACCTGGGGGAGCTCTCCCAACCCATACAAAGGATATATGTATGGGGATCCTCCTTGAAAACGTGCAAGAGACTCTGAATAAAGCTATAACATAGTAGAGAAACAAGAAAAATAAGTGCAACAAAAAGCTGCTGAAACTTTCAATGTACAAGTCCAAATCAACAAAAAAGAGTTAACTTTTAACTCCAGGTGGTTTTCACCTTCATTCTCTTCACAGTATCTAGTGCAGGTTCATTGAGGTAGCGATCATCTCTGTGAAGCGCTAATGAATGACCAATAACATCCACAGTATTGTCATCAAGACCATATTTTCTGTCAATATGTCAACAGTACAGTAAGCAAATGGTTTATTGTGCTAACTTCAGTTGAGATGAACTTTTTCTTTCTTTGAAGAGATGAATAGTAAATAAAAGAAAGGATGTAGACATCAGGAAACGAGAATTAAATCTATTGCTTCCACTTAAGAACTTTACATTTAAATCTATCTTATTAAATTAGAGAATTCTATAAGACTGCCCCTTCCAAATTATACATTTTAGCTTCAATATTATAAGTGGGTATACTCCAAAGCACTTCTCACATAACATTTACATTTTACAATAACTATGAAATGCTATGCCCATAAAAACTGAAGCTCCAATAATACTCCCCCAGCACCGACTTGATGTTATGAAAACATATTGAGATAATTAAATAATACATTTAAATAACTGAAAGACAGAAAGCAACAGAGTGATACATGTACAACAAAGGCAACAACAAGCAAGAGCTTACGCAATTAGTTCTCTAGTTGTCACTCTAGTCAAGTCCATCCCCTCGTGTGTTTTGGGATCACTTTCATTATAATCTTGAACATAAATAAAGAACTTGCGAGCACGGCGCTTTTCAAATATACCCATAAGTGGAGATTTTATTGCCTCCATGTCTGATGATGGAACCTTGTGAATCTATAACCAGGAGTTTACTCACCAGCAAACAAAGTTAAGATCAAGTATATACAAAAGCTAATAAACATGCAAATTCTTTTTCTTTTTTTTACTATGTGTAATGAATATGCAAATTCCAACATCATAAGAAAAAGATTTTACCTTTCCTTTATTGTAGACAAAGCTTCCATCAACAGCTTTGAAATACAGATATTTGGTGACGTCTGTATGAATGAGGACACGAACAAGAGTGCCATTTGCCATCATAAACTAGCCAAACGAGATTTAGTCAATATACAAGAAGAAATTGAAACAGAGTAGAATTACAGCCATGGTTAGTGAACTAAAGACCAATAAGAGAGAGAGAAAACAAAAGACAGTAAATACACACCTTAGGGATCATGTCCACATTATAATCCCTACTAGAGCCCAAATTTGCTGGAGGTTTATCACTTCCCCTGAACCTCTTCCAGAGCTGTAAATAAGGATAACTAGAGCAGTAAATAAACAGTTCAATTCTAACAAATAAAAGGGCAATTTAAAATTGCAGACTTCAATGAATATCAAATGACAGCAGATATACGACCTGAACAAGATTGAGCGATGCCGACTCTCCCCCATAATAGTCATTCCTATCCATGTGCAAGACCTGATTCACAAGAGACACATCAATTATTGCAGTGCAATCGATAGAAAATATTTATCCGTTGCATGAAAATCTTTTGCATGCAAAAAACTTAAGCAAAACCAAAACACAATAACCCCAGAAAACTTGAACTCTTGTGCAAATGTAAAAGCATATACAACTCTACAAGGCAGTCCAATGAAATTGATAGAAGCCACGAAAAAGTAATAAGCAATATTCAGTCAGAAGATTGCCACCGTTCTCCTATACTCGTCTAAAGCGAAAAGGAACAAACAAACACACATCAGAAATGACCTCTAGGCTACCTAGTATTTTCTTTTTCAGTACGTAACATCATGGACAGCCCACTTTGATGCCAGTAATTAAGCTAACTACCCCAGAACTACTGCCTTCCAGCTGACAAGCACAGTACATGAACAATTGTTTGGTGTGTTTTCGCAGTGCCACAATCAGGTTGTTAATGTCAATTATAACCCCGATCTCAAAAAAACAAAAAAGCCCACTAGAGAATTCCAGAGCTACATACGGAATTCTTGGCTAAATGAAGTCAATCCATATAATTCTCAAAATTACACACGGAACTACATCACTCACTGCAAACAAAGAGATATGCAGTGAAAAGAAACAACAACAAGAAAGTAGATCCGACATGATCAAATTCAAATCGAAGTTACCCAAATCGATCTGAATCCAAGACCCAAGTAACGAGTAATAAATTGGAAAATGATAACGGAAATGAAGAAATGGGGAAGAAGCCCCCACCTTGAGGCCATCAACGGAGAGAAGACCGCTAAGGATGCATTCCTTGAGACCCGTACCCAACACAATCACGTCATACTCTTCATCCATGGCGATTGATTCACTTCTGGCTTCACGAACAGATCCACGCAAAGAAACAGAGATTCAGATAGAGAAGAGGATTAGGGTTTCGAGGCTACCGAGTCAAATCTTTCTCGACATTTGATTTATATACTCACAAACACTTCTATTTGCAGAGGAGAGAGAGAGAAAGATGCTTTGTTTGTTGATCGAGGTAAGCTATAATGGCTTTTACTTAGTGCTAATTTTTTTTTTTTTTTTTAATTTTTTAGTTTTAGTTTTAGTTTTAGGTTTTTTTTTTTTTTGCATGATAAAGCATACGGACTTGCAAAGATAAAGATAATAAGGACTTGTATAGTTTGCGGAATAAGAATTCTTTTAGGGAAAAAAAAATATATTACTAGGAAAAGAAAATGTTGGAATAGAATAAGTATTCCAATTCTTTAGTTTGGTAACAACACATATTTCATAATTCAAATAGAACAAAAATGACTAAAAAGCCTATTTGATTTCTAATTTTTCTTAAACTCAATTTTTCAAAAAGAAAAAGAAAAAATTGAACGTTAAAAAAAACAAAAAATCAAATGGGTGGTTGACAACCCCAATGGGTGGCCTGCTACCTACAACATGCATTAGGGGTGGCCACACCACCCCCAGAGGACCCCCGATAAGAATCCGAGTGGGTAAAAAAATAAAAAATTAAATGGGTGGCTAACATGCACTAGGGATAGTCATGCCACCTCCAGAAAACCTCGTCTTGGCCCTGTGGGGGTGGCGCGGCCAACCTCAATAAGAATTGGGGTGGCCTAGCCACCCCCGATTCCCATCAGGGGGTCTTGGCCACCCCCGATGGCCCTAGGGGTGGCTACGCCACCACAGAGGGCTTTGCTGGTCTACTGTGAGGTCCTCCGAAGGTAGCGTTGCCACCCCAAAGCCTTTTGTAGGTGGTCGGCCACCCATTTGTTTCTTTCTTTTTTGTTTTTTTGCTTTTAACATTTTTCTTTTTTTAAGTTTGAGAGAAAAAAATAAAAATTGTTTTTTTAGAAAATCTTGTCATTGCCCTTAGGAATAGCTATTCCTCTCATATTTTAGAGGAATGATTATTCTTGTAAGGAAATAGTGATTCCCATAGGAATCACTATTCTTAGAAATAAACCCTTATTAAACAAAAGAATGATCACTCCATAGGAATAGTCATTTCATTTTAGGAGTGTATTCCACGAACCAAACAGGCCCTAAAGGAAATATTACGATTTCAATTTAATTTTTGAATTATTCATTTTCATAAAGTCCTTCTTCCCTTTATGGATTTTTAAAATTACCATTAGACTTGTGATTAATGATTATTAGATTTTAATCAAATTGTGATTTTAAAAGCCAACGTATTTTTTAAGAGATACGAGAAAAACTTCTAGAATTATTCATTTTTCTCCCATCATTTTAAATAGGTTTCTTTATCAATTTTTTTGTTTAATTAATTAATGGACAAAGTTTTCCTCCAAACTGGATTGGAGGAATCTCCTCCAACCTAATCTATAAAAATGACATGTATCACTTTTTTTAATAACATGTGAGATGTACATGAGTTTTTAATAAAATTTATTTCAATTTTGTCCCCGTTATTAAAAAACATGTGCATCTCACATGTTCAAGAGACACATGTCATTTTAATAGATTAAGTTAAAAGAGATTCCTTCAACCAAGTTTGGAGGAAAACTTTGTCCTTAATTAATTATTTGACACCTCAAGCAAATCAATTTATACCACATAACTTTTTTTGTTTGACATTAATACAACCCTCTATCGGGTTATGTGGCATTAATTGATTGGAATAGGATCCTCTCCGTTTCAAATGAAATGAAGAATATCCATTTAGTATAAAATGAAGGATAATATTGTAAATTTAGTCATTTAACTTTAATGTTAAGATAATACTATCCCTCATTTTACACTAAATGAGGGATAGTATTGTCTTAACATTATTTTTATGGTATTGAAATAATAATTTTTATTATTTTTCAAAAACTCAATTTTATCTTTGCCAAACATTAAGGACAATGAAATATTTTTTCAAGCGAAACTTCAATCAATTAGATTAATAAGGGCTTGTAAAAAAAAAAAAAAAAATCAATGGTTGATATTCACTGTCACATCATCATAGTTGTATGACAGTCGTATGAGAATCTTCTAAATATCATTTTCCGCTCTCAATAAGGTTGTAATCGAGTGGAATCAAATTGAGTTTGGCATTTTTCATATTTGACTCGAGAACTTCATGTAGGTACTCAAACTCGACTTGAACTTGAGCTTAGCTTTGTTCGAACTTGGTAAGAAATAATTGATTAGTCTAATATGATGTTGAGATAATAATTTTTATCATTTATCAAAAACTAAATCTTATATTTCCCAAACATTAAAGTCAATAGAATATTTTTCCAAACGAGCCTTTAATCAATGGGTTCTCAATAAGGCTATAGTCAAGTTGAGTCAAACTGAGTTTGACATTTTCATATTCGACTTGAGAACTTCATGTAGGTACTGAAACTCGACTTGAACTTGAGCTTAGCTTTGTTCGAACTTAGTAAGAAATAATTGATTAGTCTAATATGATGTTGAGATCATAATTTTTATCATTTATCAAAAACTAAATCTTATATTTCCCAAATATTAAAGACAATAGAATATTTTTCCAAACGAGCCTTTAATCAATGGGTTCTCAATAAGGCTATAATCAAGTCGAGTCAAACTGAGTTTGACAGTTTCATATTCGACTTGAGAACTTCATATAGGTGCTCAAACTCAATTTGAACTTGAGCTGAGCTGAGCGGAGCGGAGCTTTGTTCGAACTTGGCAAAAAAAAAAATGTTACCAAATTCTATTGAGCTGAAGTTTGATAGACTTTTTTATACTTTCAAATTGCAAAATAATAATAATAAATAAATCAAAAAATCAAAAATATATTATTTAAAATCGTTGTAGAATTATTTTTCATAAGTAGGACCTCAAATGAAGACTTTAAATACAACATTCTACATAATTGAGTGCATTGATAAATACTTGCACAACAGTTCATACTTTCCCAATATTTCATGGTCACAAAATTAAGCTCACATTGTTACAAAATGATTTTGTTCAAGTAGGAAGCATACATGCTTTTGTAAAGCTTTCATATTTAATTAATAAGAAAAATTAACTTAGAGAGTTCCTAACAGTTTTTCCCAATTAATTAAATTTTAATTAGCTAAGAACAATTAAAAACCACGTTGTAAGACTATAACTGATAAATGCTGAATGTTGCACATTCAAGCCCCTTAACTCACGTTTGTTAATTCCTTAGCATTGTTATTTGTTTGATTTTGTGTTGTTTTTGTGTTTTCAGGTATTTAATAAAGATGCAAGAAAAACCATTAATTTTGGGTTTAAAGCACAATTTGAGTGGACCTAGAAGATATGATTAAGCTTAACCAATCACAATAGAGGATATATATGATGTGGTTAAGTTTAATTAAATCAAGGAAAGGATAAAAGCGGAATTTCTCCACTTAGAGTCAAAATCGGATCGGATAGGAATTCAGATTTTGAACACGTCTCAGTATTTTGGCCATAACTTTCAGCTCAAATATCTGATTAAGGTGATTCCAGTGGCAATGGAAAGCTAATTCAATTTTCTACAAATCATGATGAAATAGGATTTTCCTAAATCGGACTCCCGCTATGCCAAAATCGCCTCGCAAGTGAAGAAGGCAAATCTGGACGAATCCTTTTCCTACTTGTACATGGATTGACTCCTAATTCAACTAGGAGAATGAATTCCGAATTTTCTAGGTTTACTAGGGCTTCAAGGACTTGTTACTCCCTATAAATAAGCCTCTATGCTTCAAGAGAAGATATACTTAGTTTTAGACTTAGTTTTAGGTAGAAAATAATTCTTGGAGGCTTAGCGGAGTCATGAGCTGCTAACCCCTTTGTGGGTGTTGATGTAACCCTATCCAAGCACAATGGTTTGATTGTATTTAATTTCCAGACTTTCAATTTATGTATGTTGATTATATAACTGTGAGAATTGCTACAATTGAATTTTGTTCTTAATTATTAAATGCAATTGTTCTTAAATTCCAAAATCAATATTTGTGAAATTCTTATCTTGTCTTAGAAAGTATTTTACTTTTATTGAACTCAAATCATTCTTATTTTCTGTGATTATGGGGATGATGGTTATATAATGGGTTTAATAGGCATATGATTAATAGGATTAAGATAGGCCATGCTTAGGAAAGGCGGGTAGGTGCATCTTAGTGGTTAGGTGGACGATCCGTGCCAACGAAGATGGGTTATGCTATTCCATTAATTGTATGAAACTTATTAAAGGGTTTTATAGTTTATGCCTAGGGAAAGACGGGTCGTACGCATCTTAGTGGTTAGGTGGACGATCCGTACAACCTAAGATAGATTATCATTACTCTTTAATAAAGTAGTTTATTGTTTAATTATAACATGCATAGAATGAATTTCTGGAATTAAATTTGATTGACCATTGTTGTGCAGATAGAGGTGAAGTCAATACCCTACACTCCTTTTAATTTAATTATCTTTTATTTTATGCAATTAGTTTTAGAAAATAAAATCAAAACAATTCTCTTTTAATTAATTAGGTTAAATTTAGTCTTTCAAATTTAGTAACAAAACCCCTACAGTCCTTGAGGTTCGACACCCTCAATATAGCCCTATTCTACAGGATTCGTTCTATTGCGAGTGGTTAATTTTTATTATTGATATTTCGGTCACGAAGTTACCACATCAATAACATTTATTAAGGTGAATAAAATAGCGAAAAAAGTGAAAAACAATAATATGAGCTATAATTAATACCTCAAAAACATCTCTTAATAATTACAATCCAAATCCATAAAAGATAATCATATCTAATTATCACAACAAAATACAAACCAAAAATTTACAAATACATAAATACAATTAAATTGCCTACGACTCTCACTCCACGTCCAAGCTAGATGAATATCTTTAAGTTCCAACTGGATCTAAACTTTGCTAAATTGCAAAATGCAAGGTGTTTCACAGGTGAAAAACAATTGTAACTAAGTAAATCCATAGCTTAATAAGTAAGCATTTAACTCAAGATGATGCGTAAAACATGGTTTTTATAGCCTCCAATGATATGGTGACACCTCAGATAAAGCAAAATAATTGCACAAAAACATCCTAAGACCAAATACTCAAATTTCCAATTTAACAAAGAGAGAAAGAGAGAGACTGGGCACCAACGTGACCCATTGGTCGTGACCCAGGCCTAACCCACAACTGGGTTTGCTGTTGTCGTGGATCCATGGTTGAAGGATTATGTCGCTCACCCTCTCTCTCACTCCGGCACAAAGTTCGCATTTCGACGAAGGCTCTTTCTCTCCATGGGTGAATCTGGAAATACCCAAATCCAGCAAATACCCAGTAATTGTCGTTTTTTTGGCATTTCCCCACTATGTGACTTAGCAAGTTGCTTCTCTCTCTCTCTTCATTACCCATTCTTCCTCTTCTTTCTTTATTATATCTAAAGCCCATTTGGGAGGTGTTGAGAGTTTTAGGCTATGGCTTTACATTGCATTTTGTTGTTGATTGGTGGTTGGGAATCAGAGGTGAGATTTGTGTTTTGCTTTGTGGGTTTTATTGGAATTTGAAACAAAGGTAGGAATTTGGAAGGTTATGCTTAGTTTTCATTGATCAAGTTTTCTGATTCTGGGTGAATACAGGTATTTTGAGGGTTTGGGTGTTAAGGATGAATGCATTTCAATGAAGATGAAACAAAGAAAAAGGGAGAAGAAGAGAAAGTGGGAGAGAAAGAGAAGAAAAAAAATAGTGTTTTTGTTCCTATTCTATTAGGTGTTAGTAGTTGACGTGTTACATCCTTATTGGATTTTGTAAAGAGCCTGTTTTGTAGACTGACCGGACTATAGGAGTTCTTAATAAGTAAACGTCATATAAGAATAAACATGAAATAAGCCATTGATAAACTTAAAATGACTTTTCATAATACTATACCATTTTAGAAGGTGTGCACAAGTGTTTGAAAAATATATGATTGAGAATGTAAAGTAACAAATCCATAAAACAATGCTTCCGAAAGACTCAAAATGTCCGCCGGATATACTTGTTTATGACGAAGATCAGATAATCCTTGAAGGAGGTCTTTACCAAGAATGGTTAAGACTGTACTTTAAATGGTTATCTTGGTATTGTCGTGTTCTCCTAGACTCGAATCCTAGCTTGCAAGATGTCTTTGACCCACGGTCGTTAGAACGATCTGGAAGGCGGAATCGAGACCTCGTTTGAGATTGAAAGGTTTGGTTTTCTATGGAAGATTTATGATTTGGTGCGTCAAAACCACGCTTGGGTTCCTCCGTATTGGGGCTGGTAGGGATCTTGCTTGTAGCAACTCTTGCCTCAATGATGCCGGTAGCGTAGGTTAGCATCCTTGCTATTGATGATGTCTGGTCTATAAGACCTTAGGCAGTCCATGCGAGGCCAGATCTTCAAAGAGGTTTCTTTACAATTTCACTTTGAGGTATTTAAAAACATTTGAGTCTAAAGCATAACATATTTGTACATTCCATTTACTTTAAAATCATAATTTTATCTCATTAAATCATTTATTCTTTCACATCAATATACCTATATCTTACCTTTATACGATTGATGTCACTTTATCAATTGTTTTCATATATTTTCCATACTGGTACACAAGTCACAATATCAAATTAATACATTAATTCTTTTATTATAGAGACTGACAAAAATATACAATATTTATATAGGTAATTCATATCGTATCGGTTCCTTTGCCACAAGGGGCCATTAACATACTAGCTAAGTTGTCATACTAATACCTTATTACAAGGTAATCAAAACTCATATCAAAGATCGGTCATTGTGTAATTGTAGCATATACCGACACCTTCATTACAAGATAGTCGTACTTAGATTCGAACATGTTATCAAGTAATCCATACTGCATGTTGACTCCATTTTCATAGTAATCGTAACTCATTACATATAATGTATTCATATCTTTTCATTGTATTTCATAGTTAAAACATGTTAGCTATATAAAGCATAATTTAGCATTTGAAATATCATCATGCAAACAAAATATGATGGGGAAAGTACGGATCACCCCCTTAAAGTTTATAACGATTTTCAATTCGGCCACCAATGTTTTAATTTTCACAATTGACCTCCTCAAAGTTTCAAAATCTCTCAATCCAAGCACTTCGTCTATCAAACTGTCATTGACCAACGGAACAGTGGTCATGTTCGTCGCACATGACCACTTTTGATATTTTTTCCCAAAATATCCCTTAACAGTGATTCGAGTGATACCCTGCTGGATTCCAGCTAAATCTTGCAAGCTTTTTTTTTTTTTTTTTCCTTGACCGCGATTCCAGCCAGATTTCGCCGACAAGGCCCTAGGTCTCCGCCCTCCACTCCGCCGATCCTTACCAGCGAATTCGTCATTGCCAACTTCCGAAGACTTAGTTGATACGAAGCTGTTTTCTGCTAATGGCTGATCGCTGCAGCCGTAGAGGAGGCCTTGTGCAAGAAACGGAGCGAGCCGGGTCGTCGTGGCGAACACGCGCACGCCTTCTTCTTGTTGGACAACACCGCATCGTTGTTGCCGTGCTTCCTCACCAAGATCGAAGATCGCCCCGGAGAGGTTTCCTACTCGATTGAGAACTAAATAGACGGACGGACGACGATTGCAATGGATACGGATGTGGATGACTGGGAAGCGAATCTCGAGCACAACGAAGTGAACGCCAAAGAGGATGAGTAGCTCGACGGTAGCAATATGTGACACGTGTGAGAATCTCGACTGTCATGTTTGGTAGATCATGAAAAAAAAAAAAGAGAAAAAAAAAGCTTGCAAGATTTCGTCAGATTTCGTTGGAATTCGGCGGGGTATTGCCAGAATCACTGTTGGGGTTTGCTAGAATCACTATTGAGGGATATTTTGGGAAAAAAAATATCAAAAGCGTTGGTCAATGATGGTTTGACTGACAGAGTGCTTGGATTGAGAGATTTTGAAACTTTGAGAGGGTTAATTGTGAAAATTGAAACATCAGTGGCCGAATTAAAAATCGCTGTAAACTTCAGGGGGTGATCTGTACTTTTCCTAAATATGATTATGGCTCACATAACGTCAAAAAATTGTATAATTTAATGTTGTAAAAATATATTAAGTTCTCATTTGCAACATCATGGTGAAAAGTTTGTTTATAATTTAATAGTGAGTTTATTTACCTTGAACGTTTATCCTCAAACCTATACATCTTAAAGTTCAACTTCACAACTCTGTAAGCCACACTCTAATATTAGACAATCCTCATACTAAAACCCTAATGAAAACCTTGTGCTATAGTATCAAACCTATGTCAAATGATCAACATCAATAGTTCGACAGTTGTGTTAAACATTTGGTCACAAGCAAAAATTCCAACTAAGACAAAATCCCTAACTTAGCCTTAATTTGACAATACCCATTATTCCTTATATGATTATACCCATAAGTATAACCTTCATATGCATCTAAATTTGTTCATTAACATTAAATATTCAACCAAATCTAAATCTATCACAAATATTCCAAAACAACTCAAAGGCATACATTAAACTCTCATACAGTAGGTTAATCATGCAAGTTTAACAAGATAGCACATGCTTATAGATTAACAACAAAAACGATATCAAGACAAGGAGGATTACCTCTAGTCAAGGTAAAACTTCAAGAATTCGTGTACTTTTTCATCGACCCTCTCTCTCTATCACTATAGGGTTTTTTATGCAATGGGGCATCCAAACTAAGCACGCACATAAGGGTTAATGTGTCCAAATTTTTTTAGAAACTTTTTAGACTAACATCAAATGGTCGAATCCAATTTCAATATTCTCCACCAATCATTCAAATTCAACTTCGAACGTTTGACCATATAGAAAATTCTTTAAAAAATCTAAGATCTCGTATTTTACTAAATGAGAATCATCACTATCATCATAAAGTTAGAATTAAGACACTTTTTACCATAATTAAAGTTTAAGGTATTACAATTTCATAAAATAGTATGCTAACAACACGATATAATAGTATTTATGTGAGTTTAACTCACCATAATTGTAGGGATTATCCAGAAAACCCACATCTGGAACAAGGCATGATCAATCCTCATTAGGGTGGTCGATCTTGTGCTGAGGTAGGATTGATCTTGACAATAGAGGATCAATTCTTGGCTGAGCCTGATTGATCTTGGGCAGTATGAGAACATCCTAAAAACCAACATTAAACTCTTCAACAATATTCTATGTGAAAAAACCAAATGTTAAAAGGTTTTACAGGTTCAAAATCTTACTATAAAAATCAAAAGTTAACATAGATAGAGTTGGAACAAGGCATGATCAATCCTCGTTAGGGTGATAGATTTTGTGTTGATGTATATGATTGATCCTCACAACCTGGGATCGATCCTAGGTTGGGCTTGATTGATCTTGGGCAATATGAGATTGATTCAAACACATCCTTGACACTTTAGAACATCAAAAAGAGCTATTATAACTCCGAAAATAATCTTAAGAGTTTTAAAGCTTCATAAGGATAGTCATCTAAAGCATTAAAGCTCAAAACCATGATTTTATATTTCTAATACATAAACTTATGTATTTTAAATACAAGAGGGTTCGCAAATCAATAATCAAACATATCAATAACCCTTTAGGCCATAGGGTCAAATCTCTATACTAGTATGTACATACCTCCAAGTTATGTACATCGTTCCTAAATGGTGGTATGGCACACAACAATATGTAATAACAACCAATTAAAAAATATAATTTAGTTCATGTGTATACAATTGATATTAATGTATTAGTAAAACATCATCTATAAAATATTAGGCTCACGACTTATGTTGTAAAAAATATGAGTATCAAAATGCATAGCTTATAGATAAAATATTAATTATTGATGACACAGTTTTTTGGTGTTTTCATAGGGCGATTACTTACCTCGAATGCTCATTTTCAACTTTGGACATATTGAAATATCAAATGTCTCGTATATGCAAGTCATACTATACTATTAGTCAAAACACTAAGCAAAACCCTAATCCTACACTTAAAATCCTAATTATGCACATTCTGCTTTGAACGATCGATCGTTTCTCAAGGGCTATTTGATTGTTATGTCACAAAATATGTTTTTTTTTTTTTTAAATTTTTTTTTATACCAAAACTTAGCCTATCTTTTACCTAAGACTCCTAAAGGCTACAACACTCTTAATAGGGTACCAAACATAATGCATAAACATTTAAAATAACTAAAGTTACAAACACTACTTAAAAACTCCATATGCCCCAACTTTCTTTCCATAGTCACGTCCCCCTCGTTAAACAACCAAGAAGATGCTCTAAGGTATTGAAAGGTAAGTATTTCAATAATGTTCTAAGGTTGAAAAAAAAAAAAGATAATCTTTAAAGTTTCACACATTTCATGAAAACTCAAGCTTATTTACTTAAAATACTAAACTTTAAACAATATTTATTGAGGGAAAGACAAATAGTTTGCATTTTAACATTTAAAACATAGTTTAAACATGAGTAAACATAAGTTAGAGTTTTATATCTGAAAGCCTTAAGAGCACAACTCTAAAGGGAGGTTATTTCCTTCTCTCTCTAGGGGCTAGTATCATAAATTTGTGTTAAAAATGTAAAGTTTTAAGTGCATGTAGACTTTCAACGATCGATCGTTAGGTACAAAATTGTATAGTTCAATCGTTTTAAGGAATTGATCGATTGTTCCGCGAAAGCACATCACCGTTCAATCGTTATAAAGTAACAATAGATTGTTATGGCTAAAAAAACTAAAAAAAGTGTTTGAAAACCCTAACTTACCACATTTTCATATCAACCTTATTTCAACATCTTAAAAACTTATTTGAACGTTTTTACAATATAGGGTGTAGAAAGGGGCGGAATTAGGATTTGTAGTGTGGGGGATGAAGCCATAAAGGTGCTAAATATAGCAAATGATAAAGCCAAAAACATCTACCATATTAAAATTTGTAATGCTTTTATAAGGTTTCGGAACTGATAAAAGTTTGTAAAATTAAAAATTGAGTAACAAAGAGATAATCAAAGAATTCATTGTGATGAGTAGTCGGATGCAGCTAATGATGTGATGACCCCGATGGGCAAATTAATTAACTAATAATTGATTAATTTGGGGGTTTTAGGCCTTTGCTGGATTTGGGTTGTGTCAGGTTTTTTTTGTTGGGCTCATTGGTATACTTTTTGTGTACCTAGAGGCATTGGTGTTTTGGGTTTCCTATGTATGCTTGAGACGCTTTGCGTTTTCCTTGTGTACTTAGAGGCGCTTGGCGCTTTTTTGATATATAATACTCTGACTTATCAAAAAAAAAATAATTGATTTCATGGCTCGCCTCCTAAACCTATCCCTCACAGGACAATACTTAGGGATTTCAACCTTTCTCGTCATAACGAGAAAGCTGTAGTGTAAGACTTTACTAAGATTATAGGAATAAGAGATAATAAATTAACATTCTCACAATATACACCAGAGAAAATATAACAACATCATTATCATATAGATAATCATTAAATATACTGGTCATCAGACCATCATCAAGTAGGGGGTACAGACCATAACAACATAATGAACATAATTATCAAAAAGGATCAACATATCAAAGGATCAGAGCTTAGATCTAAGCTTAAGAAATGCTAATAAGATCAAAATCTCGATCATATTCGTGCAAGCAATCCCTCCATCATCCTACATGATTCTCAGCCAAATGGGATCCATATCCTCAAAAATTAAGCAGATAAAGTCCTGAGCAATCACCCAAGTTGACTCTTGCAGCATCCTTGCCTACGATAGCTAAGCCATGCAAGTATTCGAAATGAAGGGAAAAAAATATAAATAAAATGGTAAGTCTAAGACGTAGTAATTTTTAACACAAATAATGCCCATTAGTAATAAACTTAGATGCTATCATAAAACAGATGACAGTTACATTATGACAGTTTATGTTATGCATGATATATATATGAATTACAGTAACAATCATAGTTCAACAGTATGGTCTACCCAAGATATTACCTATTTTTAGCAGGGTTGGTGTTGTCTCAAGGAACCTGTAGTACAATATTGGTGTCCTAGCCATCACACGCTACCGTACATAACACTAGTAGCATGATCGGGTCCGACCTCGAGTGACCATATCGCCAATGATGTATGTACGGCCCTTTAAGGCTGCGCTGGTCACGAACAACTATTGAATCTAAGGCCCATATAATACACATTTTTTACCATAAAACTAACATATATAGTAAGCCCATAGCCATTATATTGCATGTACTTGTGTACCATGTCATATGATATAAATTATCTTGTTTGTATTTTACATGCATGTTTTTTTTACAAGTTTCGCTTTATTAATATATTTAGCATAACGTTTTCCAAAAATGTTAGAGGTCATGTGCAATAAATATAAACTGTGAGAGTTGTCAATATGCATGTTTTATTGGTACATAAAATAAACATATTGTGCATGAAAAATAACATCAAACATTATGTGAGTTAAAACTCAACAAGGTGGAATAATGTCTCCGAAAATTTCGAACAATCCGGGTTCACCAAATCTATGAAAAACCTTTTATTAGTCATATTTCTACTAAAACAATTATAGAATAAGGAAAACAAGAGCAATAGGACGTCTTGGTGAAAATAAAGTCCCATGTCACACTCTGGACCATACGTTTGGGTTTGGGGCTGTACCTCTTCTGTGATACTTCGGACCGTACGTCCGCTCTGAGGTTTTCAAAGAGAACCTCATTTTCTCCATTCGTCCTCCTAACCTCCAAACAACTCCTAAACCTACCAAAAGGCTTCTTAGGGCTTTCTAAGTCAAAATAAAACTTCTATGCAACGTAACAAGGCTAAGTTAAGAAAATGCTAACCTAAACGAAATTTAAAATATAATTAAGCTAACAACTACAACTATAGCACAAGATAGAAATTGAGTAATATAACGACATATTTAAAAGCTAGGTAACCGAGCGTTACCTCCTTGAAGCGAAACCTTAAGAGTTCCTCCTCCGGCAGTACTGAAACACACAAAGCACTCATAAAACATTCACAAGACAGTTTACTAGCAGCCTGGGGTCAAAGAGGGGCGTGAGAAATTTGAAGTGGGGTGGGGGCATTTATAGCTGAAGGGCTGTACCAATTCCTCAAAAAGTAGCGTATGTTCGCTAACCTTAGATTATGTTCCGCTCTTTTGCATAGTGGTCTAAATGGTATCTCGTACATTTAGATATTAAGCAGAGGGTATTTCAAAATGTAGCATATGTCCATGTGGTTCCGCGTATGTCCGTGTAATATTTACAGAGCGTACATTTGGTAGTCCCCTCATGTATGTTTGCACTACAAATAATAGCATATGTTTGGTATTTCCCTGTATGTCTACCAGAAAGACATGAGCGTACGTCCGTCCCAAAAGACCAAATTACTCTTCAAGTGTCTTTAGTAACCCAAAGCCCAAATTAACCCCCCTTAATCAAGCTAATTAAGCATAATTAATTATTTGAGTCATTACAAATTACTAGTTTTGTTGTTGTGTTTTTCTCAGTATTAAACATGGTATGGTACCTAAGATCAAAAGACTTACTGTTGCTAGTATCAATTAGAGCAAAATTGAGATAGGCGAGAAAAGCCACAAGGAACTCAACAGGAAATGCCACAAGACCCACAAAGAAGGGCCTTGTAGGGAGACAAATAAATCATTTTGGGTAACAAAGAAGACATTTTGAGGGTAAAACTTGATATAAATAGAATTTTATAGAAAATTTTGCAACTTTGGGGGGAGACTGTCCCCCCTAGCCTACATATGTAGGTTCGCACTCCTTGGTGTAGAGTAAATAAATACACATTTAAAAATAACACATATTCATGTAGTTTAAGATCATATTATTCTTACAGGCTTATATAAATGATTATAAAATATTTGCCACATGTTTGGGCGGGGTGTTATGCTTTCACCTCACATCCTTCCTCCTTCAAACCCATCACTTTGTTATACTAAAATAAAATAAAATAAAAAATTTTCATTTTTTCCCTGCTTTTATGATCACTTTCTTAGGCCCTGTTTGATAAACGGGTTTGGGTTTGTGTTTATGTTGTACGCGTTTGCACTATGCAGTAAAAATACAATTTTGACCCTCAGCCCACAAACACACACTTTCTCCTCCTCTAATCTCATTTTCTGCTGTACCCATCCTTCTTCGCATACAAAAAAAGTCCAACCGGCTTCCTCCCTGTACATCTCCGGCGGAACACCCCACCCATTCCCCTAGATCACAACATTTATTCCAAAAATTTTGGCCAATTACCACAATAGTTTTCAATCCCATATTCAGGTTTTTGAGTTTATTAATTCAAACATAAGAAAAGTCTGAAAGAAAACCCAATTTGCCACCCGGTAAACAAAAGAAGAAGGATTAAAGAGAAAAAAAAAAAATTGTAGTGCAATGGACATTTGCAAGAGGCCATCGAGGCCTCTGCAACAGTGAACCATCGTACACAACTGCTAACGTGCCCCCACGCCGCGTGGGACCTCAATGACCCCCACCACCAGAACTTCCTCGTCGACAACCGTACACATTGATAGCATCTCCAGCAACCTCAGCAGGTTCCATACCACCCTCTTCCATCTCCGTACCAATAGGAACCAAAATCGGCACTTGAAATCTCCAAATCCTAAGAATTACTCTTCAAGAAAGCAAAACAATGATGCAAAAACCTTCGAATCAAGAGGTAGAACTTGTCTAACCTGAACGTGTCGATGCTGGGCCATTCACGGCGCATGGTGAGGAGGAAAACGGAGAAGGCAGAGGGAGAGAGGGAGATGGAGGCGAAAGAGAAGAGAGGAGAGGCGGTCGATAAGGTGGGACTAGACTGGGAATTTGTCGACGTGCCAGATGCAGTAGAAGAGGCCCTTCCAGAGCTTCTTGAGGTTGTCTTCGGGGAAGGTAGGTTGGGACAGAAGCCACGTGTTGAGGAGGACTTGGAGGGCCTTATTCTGGGCTCTCTGGTTGTATGACGCTAGCTGCTTTAAGTGGGTGGGATCTTTTTGGCATGAGATTTGTAGAGAAACAGAAACCATTGGACGAAGAACAAGAGAAGGGTATTTCGGTGATGTTTGAAGATTTTTTAAGTAAAAAACAAAAAATGTACAATACAAACACGCACAGTACAAATACAAATCGGTTTATCAAACACTACCTTACAATATATCTGTGATGACCAGCTTAAATAAAAGATGACTATATATATTTTTAATTTTTATAAAAAAAAAATAACTCACAACAAGCGGATTGTCACAGTGGCATGGCTATACCGCAATATATCACGAACCCTTGCATTAACCTGATTGACATTATCATGAGCCTCACAAAGCTATATGCATCAATCATGATTAATCAAAGTTTATATCTTTGCAGCGGAATATAAATAACATTAAATATACTTAATACATCAGAGCTGATTAGTACATCTAAATGTTTAAAGCTTACATACAAAATAATGGTGATACAAAAGTGTCACATGCGACACTAGTCATATACAAAATAACACAGTCTAAGCATATACATGAGTGTTCTACCAAAAAGGGCTAACAATTAACCTAACAAAATAAGCGCCCCATATATCCAGGCCTCAGACACCGCGGACACCCAGATACATAGCCATCGGGTCATTATCTATAGTCCTTGTACCTGCATCATCATCAACAGTATTTTCTGTATCCCGGAAACCTGAGATACATGTGGAATTATAAGCTCACCGTCTCTATAAAATAGAGACCTCAGCAGTATGGAACTCACTAGGCTTTTCCAAAATAGTTATTTAACTTTCTTCACATACACATATCATACCTCAATAATAAAACATATTAGATGTCATCATGCAATGTTTAGCCATAACGATATACATATGTATTCCATCCCATACCAGTTACATAGGCATATTGAAACGTCTAGCGTAAAATCATACAAAATCAATCATCATCATACAATTCATATGCTATGTATGCTCATGCTCATGCTCATCATTATCATTTCCATTTTTGTAAATCATGTCCCTATCTTTACTCTGCTTGCCCCTACTTGTGCCATCTACAGAGTAAAGCCAACTCTTGTTTTGCTTGTCTTTCCTTGTGCCATCTACAACACAAGAATCGTTCTTACTTTGCTTGCCACTACTTAGGTCATCTATAAAATAAGATCAGTTACCTTTTCTTACGCCTCATTTGTCCCTGTCCTTACTCTGCTTGCCCCTACTTGTGTCATCTACAGAGTAAGGCCAATCCTTGTTTTGCTTACCTCTCATTGGGCTATCTATAAAATAAGGACCGTTCTTACTTTGCTTGCCACTACTTGGGCCATCTACAAAGCAAGACCAGTTACCTTTCATTTATCATCATTTGTCCATAGCCTTACTTTGCTTGTCTCTCCTTGGGCCATCTACAAAGTCAGGCCAGGTTATTGTGCCTTTATCATCATTTTCATTCATTCACATGCTTATGCTCATGTTCATCATCCCGTGTCATTTCATAACTCACATCATAACATCATAGAATCATGCCTTAAACCTTATGAACCATCCAATGCTCATAACAACATTTCATCAAACTCATCTCATGAAACATCATTACAGAAACATCTTATCACCACAACACTTTACATCAACCTATTCATCCAAATACCATTACATATTCATATTATCACCAAAGCACATTACATCATCCCATTCATCCAAACCTCATTACATATTCATATTATCATTATCACTTTACATTAATCATTCATTCAAACATTATTACATATTCATATTATCACCAAAGCACATTTCATCATCTCATTAATACAAACATCTTTTATACTCTAAAAATAGTATATTTTTGCCCAGTAAGTAAAATACTTACCTTGATCCGCTTGGGTCCTCTTAGCAACTTGACCAACTTGTGAATACCTATGCATTTGCACGATAAATACATAGCTAAACTCTATTCAAGACTCTAACAACTCAAACTTTTACAAGATACATGGATCGTACAAGCTTTTCTCCTTATAAGGAAACCCATAAAATTCTAGGGTTTCTATTTGACATAATTTTCGTTTATGACACTAACCCATAAAGAATTTAGAGGGTTAGACCCTTCAAAATACCTAAATCAACACTTAGACAAAACTAGGGTTTTGAGTCTTACCTTGATCTTTGGTGAAGTTTGGAGTTCAAAGTCACACAACTCAAACCCAACACTCAATGAAGGTTTAGAAGTCCTCTAAACAGAAGAACCCCAAAGAAATTTGAGAGATTAAGCAAAACCCCAAAAAATCTAAGTTAAACTAAAAAAACCAAGGGTTTATGGATTTACCTCAAACCAATCGGTAGAAACAACAATCTAACCTCAAGGAACACGTTCCTGGCGTTGGATTTGCCTTAAGAAGTTTCAAATAATCAATACCTAAGGTTTGGGTGCAAACCCTAGGTGAGAAAAATAGTGTGGAAGGGGGAAAGGGGCGGAGAAAATCGCGTTTTAGTTGTTTTAACCCGAGCCATGTTTGGGCACGTTAGTGGGATGTCCGGACACCCCAAAAAAACTAAGCTCCTGCCATGCGTGTATGTAGGATGTCCGGACACATAGGGAAACAGGCAGCTCCCTGCCTAATCCGTCCGAACACCTAATCTTCCTGTCCGGACACCACAATTCAGTTTGTTTGACAAAGTTGACCAAAATACTTATTTTCACTGTAAACATTTAAGTAAATGTCTTTTATGTTTCTTTATATGTCAATTTACTTTAAGTTTACATTGTAAATAAAGAAATATCCCCTATTTGGATCCAAATAAAAATACTAGAAAATCAAATTCCTAGTAGATCAAAATCCAAAAATCCAGTTTTAGTACAAAATGTGATTTTCGGTAGCTCATGACAAAAGTTTCATCGGTGTTCACCTATGTAAACCCCATCATAAAATCTCATAAAATCACAATTGACTATCTAATATATGAGGAGCAAATACGGTTGGGAATTTTTCTGAAAATCTCAATAATTGAAAAAGTTATTTTCCAGACTTAGCCAGTTTAAAGCTGACAGATTTTTATCTAATTTCTTGGGCGTTACAATATCTCCCTTAACTCTTTGTTATTTCGCTTTTTGGCAAATCCCATGGCTGAAGGACACTATGGGTCCGTTCGTGAAGAGAACAGACCCGTATTGTAGCTGGACCCACCTCATTCCCAAAATTTTTTTCTTCTTAAAATCAATCTCAATATTCTTACTTTTTACATCAAATCAATTACTTTTTATCACTATTCAAATAAAAAAAAATACTACAAAATAAAATTTTCATTTTTTTTTTTTTTTTTATAAAACATTCTTACTTTTTTTTTTTCCTCTTATATCAATTAAATCTACTACAATACCGTTCCACTTCCAAATCTCATTCCATTGCCAAATATAACCTATCTAACTGATGCACTTTCACCCTCAAATCCTCACCCGTGTCCCAATATGACCTCTTCCTTACTTTAGATGCGTGTTCCAACATTAGCTTTCTTCAACCTTCACTTCTCTGAGTGCCACACACCACAACCATTGTACATCTTTAATCGGTAGCATCTTTCGTAGAAGACCCCATCACACTTCTTATTTGCCCCCTCTCGATGGGACCCAAACTCACACATTTCGATTTCATTACCCACCACGACCATTCTTTTCCATTTTTTTATTGTTTATATTTAAAATTTAGTTTTTTTTTTTAACTCATAATTTAGTTTTGTTAAAAGAATAGAGTCGAGCTAATTGAGTACCCATCGAAGGGCTGAACTAGGTGCCCTAATTGAGTTCGAGTTCAAACTCAAAACCTGGCTAATCGAGTTTAAACATGTGTGTTTTGAACCGTATCGAGTTTGAAAATGGGCACCTGGTTCAACTAAGCTCGACTACAACACTATTTTGGTTCGAAACGAGCCTTGAACATGTGTGTTAAGTCTTACAAATCTAATACTCACTATATAACAATTTTGCCATTGTTGTCATGTATGCCCTTACCTAACCTGTACCGTAAAAGAGGGAGGGGGGTAATTATGTATTTTCGACAATTGAAAGGAAGAGTGAGGAGGAGGTGCCCATATCATAAAGCAATAAATGAAAGGTGCCAAAGCAAAAGCAAAGAGCCAAAAGAAGAAGGAAAAAAAGAACAAAGGAGAGGGTGGGCATTTGGCATGGAAGGGGGTGCGTAATGATTGTAGTGGGGAGGGTTAGCTTGCGTGAGTGGGACCCATTCTCTCCCATTGAATCAGACACCTCCCTTTCCCTTCCTTCCTCTCTCTCTCTCTATCTGCCCTTTTGTGGTGACAACACTCAGTTCCTCCGTCCTCGTGAGGTCACTCAGTCCTCTGTTTTTTTACTTCTTTTCTTATAATTTTCTTTTAAGCTTTGTTAAAAAATAAATAATAAAAATTTAAGAGAGAGATATATTTTTGTTTTGTTTTGTTTTTGTTTTTTTCTTGTTTCTAAAATAAATAAATATTCTCAAAGGCCATTGGAGGTAGAGGGTTTCTCTATGCCCCTCATCTCTCTCTCTCTCTCTCTCCCTCCCTCCCTCCCTCCATCTCTCAATTTATCAGGTCTGCTGTCTATTCATTTTCCATTACTCTCTTTCTCTCTCCCCCCTTAAAGCCTTACTATTTATGAGTTGATTTTTTTTTTTTTTTTTTTGGCCTTTTTTGGCCTTCTCACTTTCCTTAATTTTCTCGCCTTCCAAACAAACTGTATTTAGTCACGAATCACTTGAAGAATTTCTGGTTTCTTGGTTAACCAAAATGGTTTTTGGTGGTTTAGAGGTGGTCCTGGATCTCTGAATATATTGCTGGAATTTATGTGAAATTATTGGAGGGGTTCTAGGTTTCTCTACGGATGGAGCTTTTTTGTCTGATGTCTATGCCTTCTCTGTCTCTGTTCATTGCTGTTTATGGTTATGACTCGTAGATTCGCACTTCTTTCGTGGGTTTACTTGTTTTGATCGATTTCAAGCTTATTTACCATTGATTTGGATTCTATTGGAGACCAGGGATATGCATACAACTTTTTAGTAATTTGTGGCAGTGAATTTCTGTAATTTTTGGATATCTGGGTTTTGGGTCCTTTTCTCTTTTGGGTTTTTGCAATTGAGGATTTTGCTTCTCATTCTGTTTACCTGAAGCCAATTGTAGCATCGTTTGAAGGAAAGAGAAAGAGAAAGAGAACAAGATTGTTTTCGGTTTTGTTTTTAACTCATTTTGGGTTTGAAGGGGATGATATTCTGAGGGGAAGATTTTTTTTTTTTTTTTTTTACTCGGGATTTAGTTGGTTTAGGATGTGTCCTTGTGCTTGTTGGGAATATTGAGTATCTGCTTGATTAGGGGTTCTTTCGTTAGGCAGGGCAGAGAGGAATTGTGTAGAGGGTAAGGATGGAAGAGGAGATGGTGTCAGTGGTGGGGAGTCAGGAGAATAACGTAGAGGACCCAATGTTTGTGGAAATGGAAACCGAAGAGAATGGAATTGACAGTCCGAGGAAGGAAATTGAAGGTTTTATGTCAGAGCAAGGTGAGGGAAGTAACGTGGTATTCTCTAGAGAAGGACCTCTTGTGAGGAAAGAACCGAGATCATCCAGCGGTTGTTGTTGCAGTGTCAAAAAGCTCAAATCCAGGGTGGTTGCAGCAGATTCTGAGGTTGGAAAGAATGAGAAATTTGTGCACGAGAAGAAGCTCAGTAGACAAGAGAGGATCGATTTGGGTCGGTTGTTTCAGGGTGCAGTTAGTTCACATGATTGGGAGCTTGCGGAGAGTTTGATCTTGTTGGCAGATCCACAAACTCTTAATGATGCCTTGTGCATCACGCTGGACTCCATCTGGTTCCTGACCGTACAGCAAGAGCTTATTGGGATAACGGGATTGATTAAGAAGATCATTGCCAATGGTGCTTATGACTTTACAAGAGCCGCTCTTAGGACTTCATTTCTTGCTTCTTGCGTCTCTGCCTGCCAGAGCCGAACAATGAGTCTTGCAGATACAGTCACCGTTATGGCTCAAAGGTAAGTGTTATCTTCTTTTACTGTTAATGACAATAGTTTTGTAGCTTACTAACCATTTGAAAAGCCTTACAACTCTTATTTAACAAAAAAAAGATCATTGTGAGGGTGTTCTTATGTTGCAGTACTTATCCGTTACTGTTGAAGACCATGCTTTAATTTTGATCTCATCTCATATGTGTTCTAATGCAATCCCATTTAATGACGTATTTTTTTGTTAAAGGGTGTTCTCAGATTACCCAGATTATCCCTTCTTTGCATTGTTATTTGTTTTCAGATTACCCAGATTATCCCTTTTTGTTAACGGGTGTTTAGAACTACTGTAACCATTTGCCTGAAATTTGTGCAAAATAGGGAGCTGGACTCTCCATTGCATGGTATCACTGTAAAGCTTGTGCATTCTGTCATTGTTGGGAACTTGGAAGCATAATTGGAATTAGTTATAACAAAGCTATTGTGTTTCTCCAATTATTTGGGAAGGAGTGAATATATTTTAATTTCTTTCTCCTGAAGAAGCTCAAATCAAATACAACTAGAGAGCTAAGATTTTTCTATTTACAACTTCTGTATAGCTTTGGGTTTTGGAATTATAATCTGTTTCTAGATAAATGTATTGATTACTTATGTAGAGGGAAGGAGGAAAGTTTTCTAGGTTCTTTAAGGGAACCTGGACAAGTTCAGTACCTTTTTGTCTCTTCTATGGGAACAACTTAGAAGAGAAAGAAATGAAGTGGTCTAGGTTCACTTATAGTTTGTTTATCTCCTGTCCTTCAAAATCGAGAGAAATGAGTTTGTCTCTCTTTAATTTACAAGAAGTAAAAGAATGGTGTCTTTGGCATTTTGATCTGCTGTATTTCTTAATAGAACATTTTTGAGCTCCCCCTCCTCCCGTGTGGTAATAATTATAGGTGCCATTTGACATTATTCATATACCCAATTTGAGCTTCTTGATCTGCAGTATTTCTTAATAGAACTTTTTTGAGCACCCCCTCCTCCTGTGTGGAAATAATTATAGGTGTCATTTGACATTATGCGATTTAATGTGCTTTTAACAATTGAGAAACATGTCTCTCTCTCTCTCTTTTTTAAGTAACAAAATTTCATTAGAATGAAGGGTACACACGGCTCATTCAGTTGTTTCTATAATATATTTTTATATGTACGGACATTATTGGCATGAAGCTTATAGATTAGAATGGAAGCATCTCGGTGTTTGAGCTTCTTTATTTGCAAGCATACCTGAATAGGGAATCTCTCTCTCTCTCTATTTTTTTTTCCCTTTCTGGGATGCTTGGAAATATTTATAGATCTCACATGTCACAGCACCAGTTGATTTGCTTTGAACGAATTCCCCACCCCTTTTCCATATGTTTGCAAATTATATGCTGACAACCTTGGCGTGATGCTTACTGATTAGCTGCCATGGAAAACACTTTGTTAAGCTATCTACTTACTGGTCTACTGAGGGCTTGGACTTTAATAAGTTTAATGCCTTTTGCAACAGAGAAGTCCCACTGCTTTTTGTTTATAAAATTTAAAGGACAGATGTTGTTTGCCCTTTGTGCTGATTGTCATCCTGATTTTTATAGCATGCTATTGATGTCCCATTCTACTTCATTTTTTTGGCTTCATCAGGTTGCATGAGCGTCTTCAGGAATGTAATGGAGATGAGGTCTTGAAGGCAGAAGCTGGTGCTAAGGTTCAAAAGTTTACCGAATGGGCTCTCAAATGTATAGGCTTCCATTCTCGTTGCCAAGGCAATAAGGATAGAGTGAGTCACAGCTCTGCGGTTGAGATCCAACTCCAGTTGTCTGCATTCAAGACATTTTTAGATCTTGTTGGCAACCAACTTACAGGGAAGGACTTCACGGAGGCCTTTGATGCGGCTTGCTTCCCCCTTACTCTCTTCTCTAGCTCATTTGATCCTGGTTGGGCATCTGGGATATCAGCAACTGCAATCCAAGGATTGCTGGGGATGTTGGTAGAGGGGGGTGCTGACAATGTCAATCAGTGTTTCCTCGAAGCCTCACGTTTTGGGAGTACAGAACTTGTGCGCATTTTATTGCAGGTATTGCTAATACAATGTTTATATTTCATGAGGATGTATAGTTGCCTTTCTGGCTTTTAGCTGTTTTCTTTTTTAAACGGCATTCTGTTAGGTTCAAAAGTCATCACTTTCTGTCTGAATGTTACTTCCCTTTGTCCTCTGTGTGCACTTGCAAATTATATGTGTTAATAGTAGTTATGAATGCACCTTCTTGAGACTTGGTGTCTAAATTCAAGGTTTTGTGATTTTAAATTCACGCCTAATGCAGTCTCCTCCCTTCAGAAAAATACTACATGGACATGATTTCCTGAATGGTGAGTTGTAGATGGACTTGGCTTTTGATGGTGAAAGAATTTTCCAACTATGTAGTTGAAGAGTAAATTGGAAAGCTGAGGTCAAACTATAACTAACCAAGAGAAAGATCAGATATCTCAACATTCTATGCATTCATGTAAAATCCAATCAATGGAGAGAGATGATAGAAGGTTAATGCAGATAAGCCTTTTGTTGTTTGCTGGGTACGTAAACACTAGAGATGTATAAAAGTAGGGCAACACTCTAGCTTCTCATGCATTTTCATTACACTGATGTGCAAAGGTGGATATCATTCGAAATGAGTACCCTACTTATTGTATATGTTATGACTAAAATGGGAATGGCATTTTCAAACATGTTAGAATTTTTTGGAAGGTAGCTACTTTGTTTCATATGTTTCTAGTGAATAGCTGAGAAGTAATGGGTGAGATTTTTAAGATGTAAATGCAAGTTATCTTGGGTTCCACCTCTCTCTCTCTCTCTCTCCCCCTTTCCCCCAAAAAACCTGCTGCACCACAATTTCTTTAACAAGTTGGAGTTCCTTCTACCTTTCTACTAGTTGGTTAGGAAGTAGAGGGTTTGTATTTCTTCTCTCTCTCTCCTCCCCCCCCCCCTTTCTTTTTCCCCTCAAAAACCTGCTGCTCTGCCACAATTTCTTTAACAAGTTGGAGTTTCTTCTACTATTTGGTTAGGAAGTAGAGTGTTTGTACAAATAGAAGTTCATAATGTTTTATCTGATTCCACTTAAATAATTTGGGGTCATCCCATGTTTGGTTTATTCCCTTTCAAGAGAAATGCTCCTGCTCTCCGATTGTGAAGGATTGATGGGATTGCTTAGGTTATTGAGAGGTAGTTTTATAGCTGTCATGTTAAATCTTTATAAGCAAGTTGTCAGCACCAAATATAGAGATTTCCTACCTCGTTAGTCCAGAGGGAGAGATTCCTACATCTAGTCAAAAGAGAGGAGGGAGGTAGTCTCCAATGTGCACATCAAGTTGTTAAGTTCATATGCACTTTTTATTCTATAACTTAGTCATGTGAGAAAAGGAAATCAGTTTAAAGCTTATCATCCCTAATCCTAATAAAACTTTAACGGCACGTTAGTGCGCAAAATGATCATTCCTTTAGGAATAGGAATGAGTATTATTGGGAATATAAGAGCTTGGAATGGATTTACCATTCCTATTCTTTTGTTTGGTTACAACACATATGCTCTCATTGGAATTGAGCCAAAAATCCTAAAATACCCCAAAAAACTGAATGAAGCTTGAGGAAATAGAACCTTGGGGCCCCACTCCTGAGGCCGCTCACGGTGGACACTCGAGGTGCTCTAGGGGTGGTGCACGTGACCACTCCCGAGGGGCTCCCTAGGGTGGTCTTGGCCACAGCACCAAGGTTGCTCCACCCCTGATGTTCTGGTATGTGGTGGCCAACCACTCCACCTAATTCATTCATTTTTATTATTTTCTTTTTTAATTGGGTTTGAGTAAAAAAAAGTTTTTTTTTTAATTGAAAAAATAGTCTATTCCTGTATTTAGGGGAATAGTCATTCTCAAGGAATAATTTGCAACCAAACAAGGGAATGTATATTTTATAGGAATAGTCATTCCATTCTAAGGGTCTATTGGCTATTCCGCATGCCAGATGTCCTAAGTATGCATGCTGAGTTCATCAATATTACAATATATGTTATGCTTAGGTCAAGACTGTTACTGCGATGGCATGTTTTCTCTGTTTTCTGGTCTTTGCTGTGACTAGTGCATTAACAATCATGTTATCTCCTGCATATAGTGGCTCAATGAGTGGGTCTAATATGTAGTAGCTGTGGTTTATGGTGCTTGCAATGCTCAATCTAAACAATGCCCTTTTAGATGAAAAGTATGTGTATTAATAAAAAAGAAAAGAAAAACGAGTACAAGATCTTTATTTTCTATTTTGTGGATGTGATGCCTGTTCAAGCAGTGGATGGTGTCTTTGATCGTTATGGTTTACCTGAACTGGTTTTGGTTTATATACTCATACTTGTGTCCTTGACCACACGGAAACAAACGCGCACACACACATCCAAAAGCTTTCATCTTGAAATTTTCCTTCAATACTTGAAATCTTCTAAAATATGTGTTGTATTTTTGTATATTATCTATTTGTGATGTATGGTTTGTTTATCTGTCATTGTTCTCATTTGATTTTTGTCAATCTGGGATTATATCTGTAGATTGCCCAAAGAAACAGCTTGGATGTTGATGTTGACCTTGCTTTGGGCTTTGCTTCCCACTACTGCAAGATTGGCACAATGGAATGTCTGGTGGAAGAGGGTAATGCCATTGCTTTTTTGGGCCCTTTGATGAGAGCTGCTGAGAGGGGTTGTATGCAGGTGGTTGAGTGGTTTGTGAACAGGAATTGCCGAGACATGGAGCTTTGTCTTGCCCTCACAGCTGCCACTTCAAGCAGCCAAGTAGGCATTGCTGCCTATCTTCTCCCTCACGTTCCTCAGCATGTCCTTGCGGCACTCAGCATTGAGATTCTCAAGGCTGCTGGTGAACGCAGTGGTGGGTCCCTTGATGGTGTAGCATTTCTGCTCCATTCAGACTTCTTAGGTGATCCAGCAGCTACTTACGCAGTTGCAGACAGTATCGCAAGGTCTGACGACGAGGCTGTAGCTCCTGAGCTAAGGTATTTTCTTCAAGAGCATTGGTCTGAGGCGGCTTTCATTGATGGATTAAGGCAAGGACGAGAGCATTACATGAACCTTGTGAGGGTTTTAAAGTGGGGTGGATCTCCTATTTGCTTAAGAGATCTTCCAGGCCCTCTGAGGGTGGCAATTGCTTACCTGCCACTGTATAGGGAAAGTATCAAGGCAGGTGGCTGTATGTTATCCCAAAGGCTAAGAGGCCAGCTTGTTGAAGCAGTGAGAAGGCTTGGAGGTGGGGTCTTAGAAGAATTGAACCAGGGCAGAGAACTCCTGGCTGTTTTGGAGCATCATCTTCCTCCATTTTTGGTTCATAAATCCAGCATTGCCTAGCAAGATTTTGCCATCAGATCTCTCATATTTTTGCACCCTTTTTTATTTTTATTTTTATTTTTTGTTCCCAACCTATATGTGCCATAGATAATAATAACACAACGTTTTTAGCTGGGGATCGGATCGGGATGACGAAGTGTCCAAGGTTTGCCAATTTTCTTGCCATCCTATGTGCTTGGCTTATATTTTAGGTCTCCCTGCACACTTTCTATATAGCATGTACTCTCTCTTTTTATATCTGATGTGCAAGCTGATCTATTGTGTAAGACGAAAGTGCAACTATTGTCACAAGGGTTGAAATATGATGGGCGTGTATATTGGCTATTGGCTACTATTGACCTCATTTGACACATGATAAAATTCTCTGTTTGTTGTATGATCTTAAGTCATGGCCGGTGGCTCTCTGTTCAGTGTTGTCTTGCAAATGAACCAAACCAAAACTTCTTTTCTAAAGAACAAAAAAAAAAAGAAAAAAAAAATGATGTTCACATGGGTATTTGACTGCGGCCGTGGTGATTTGAATCACGCCATCAGATCTATGAAATAATTGTTAAAAAAGATTGGTGCAATTTAATTATTAATTAGGTTTGGGAAGTATCACAATTACGGCAGGGGGACGGAGATGATCACATCTCCATCTTGCTAAACGACACATCTTACTGATTAAAATAAAGGAAAGAGGATGGATGATGCTTGGCGTTGGCGTTTCTTGGTCGCTTTCCTGGAAAGGTGTCCGCCATTTCCACATGATATGAGGTAGATCAACCCTCTACTTTCTCAATAATTCATGTTAGTGACCCAATTACCATTTCATCCCCCAGGAGTGCGTCAACCCACTCATCATTGCCATGATGTCACCCGCCCACGTGGCCTAACCATTTTTTTTTTCCTAATTGAATAAAGAGATGATTACAAGTAAAGATTCTTTCTACTCTTGTTCCAGAAAGAAAGTGACAATACTAAAAACGAAAAAGTTGTGATTCCCCAACAATAGATTCAAAACAAACTAAAGTAGTGCGAAAATAATTACAAAACGTAAAAAATGGGTCAAACAAATGACCTGATCCTCATAAAGGGCCGTGCAAGGCGGTTTCAGAAGCAAAAGGGGCACCGATTAAGGTAGACCTATCTAAAATGCCGCTTGTAACCAACAGCAACCGCCGGAAGGAAGTTGAAGCGATAAAAACATTGCTAAAGTCCATAACTAGAACTGTTATAAAAAGATGAATCAACATAAATTCAATAATAAAAGTCTCCGCTAAAGAAATAAATGAATAAAAAGCTAGGAGATAGTAACCCACAAAACACAAAAGCAACAAAATAAAACAGTACATAAGAAATACAACAGGAAAGCAACAAAAAAACCAGAAAACAGTAGCAACGGCCAAGGAGCGGAGTATGGCGAACACTGTCAGGTGCATGGCGCAGATGTGCCGGAAGGTGAGATCCACGCGCCTACATGTGGTGGTCGGATCTGGTTGGAGGAGGTGGCATTGGGAAACTTAGAGGCCGAGAAGCAAGGTGGAATGACGTGTGATGGTGGGAAACTGACCAAAGAGACTAGATCTAATTTTGAGAAAACTATATCTAAAAATCCAACTAGTTTCGAGGAGGCAAGAGGCACTGCATAGTGGTGAACGGATGGCGACGTAGTGAAGGCTGAGCGGAGAGGATGAAGGAGACTTGAGCTCTTGGTCTAGTCGGAGTGCACAACAACAAAAGCAATAGGAAAGAAACAACAAAACCAAGAAATATAAATAGAGAAGAGGGAGGAGAATGGAGAAAAACTCTTCCCACTCTTCCCCGGAAAAACCTCACTAAGGAGGCGACTGCTCTCTCGTGGCCTAACCATTGTACATGAACAAGATGGCAAGTTGGTAAGAGGTGAGATATTAACATGATTATCTCCTGTTCATTTGAGCAATTTTAAAGTAGTTATTTGAAAACATAGTTAAACATTTCGTAAAATCATAGTATAAATCTTTTTTTTTTAAATGCAATCTCAAGTACTTTTTATTTTTTAAATTTTTTTATTTTTTAATGTCCACATAAGAGGAGGAAGGAAGATTCGAACTAGTAATCTCCGTTTTATTAAGTGTGGTTCCAACTGATTAAACTACCTCTTGGGGACTCAAATACAAAATTTTCAATTTAGTTCAAAATCGCTTGTTTGGTCTATGAAATAAATCGCAACACTAAACGCACTTGTATCCTACCCCACTGGGGAGACTTCCATGCCAAAAATTGCCGTATGAACTAATATCATCCCATGGCTCATTAATGATTAAACCCAATGATGCAACAATACAGAGGCATATATTACTCTTCATCATGACTTAATTAGCCACATTGCAAGTAAATGAACAATAATAGTTAATAATACAACTTGTGCCATTACAATCTCCTGGACAAATGCAAATGCCTAGTTTGTCTGATCCAGTTGGGATGAATTCCTCACACAAAATAAGGATTGTTGTGATGTGAAGCAAATGATGAATAAGAAATAAAAGAACTGGTTATCTTCTCTTTTCTTTTCTTTTTTTTCCTTTTTTTTTTTAATTTTTTTTTTCAACATTAAGAGAATTACAAAATTTGTATGATGAAAGCGAAAGAGGTGCATGTGCATGTTTATAACCCCATTTACACATATGTATACGTTATATCCCTCACATTGGAAGGCATGAAAGCCAAAACCATAAGAACAGCCAGAATCCCTATTGGAAGCAGCAGCAGCATGAATGGTGGGGGAGGCAATGGTGGAAGTATCAATGGAAGGATCAGCAAAGACGCAGTGAGGCACACAAGTAGAAGCAATGACTCTAAGCTGAAGTAACTTGCAGGCAACAATCTTCTGCTGCTCCCTTTACCATGTGAAAGGGTGCGTTGGTATTCAATCTTCTTTCCTTGATGATGGAGAGGATGACGATATTCTATCTTCTTCTCTTCAACCAAAGGGGTAGGAATCTTTCTTGCTCTCACATCCATAATGCGACTTGTACAATGAACCAAACCTTTCAACAGTCTTCTTAGATCTGATTCAGGAAGTTCAAAATTCATTAAAACTCTCCCAGCCTTCAAGAATCTCCAGAACTCAAAGGCACAAGATCGAAGCTATGGTGCTGGTGCAAATGTGTATGGGAATTCTTGTAGTTTTGATATGCAATCAAGCCTACAACTCACAGAATCTGCCAAGGTTGTTATCTTTCCATTTCAACAATCCAATGTGGTTCTTTTAGAAACTAATGCTGCCTGGATCCAAGTTCAGAAATTACAGCTTCACTAACTAGAAATGCAAAATGGGTTCAAGCTTGATCTTGCAACTAAGATTTGATTTTTAGCAACTCTTCTAACAAAAAAAAATCGTCCCAACTATCTTCGAATTCAGTCAATACCACATGTTTCTAACTGCCGGCCAAAGAATTAACTTCAGTTCAATGAGCAAACCATGAGACGTCGTCCCCAATAATCCAACTGCTTCGAGCAATTGAAGGAAATCATGGAAAAACATTGAATCAGTCGCATGAAATTTCATTGCATTCCACAAAATTAAAGAATCATATAAAGCTACAAACAACAAATCGAACACATACATTTAAACAAAATAGATTCAAAGTTCTGATCTGAAATTGAAACCACAATGGACCACCGCAATATGTATAGGCAATCAGATGAAAAAGTGCCCAAGTCAAACACATACTAGAGAGATTCAACAAAACATGTATAAAAGCCTTGACTTTATTGAAAATGAAATCTGGGTCTCTCCAAGATTTAGATTCAAATGACTCCCATGAAATTTTTGGGATTGGTTTGCAGCTGAAACCCAATAAATTAACCAAATTAAGGAAAAGGAAGAACACCCAGATATGAAATATAGCTGCTTTTTTTTTTTTTTCGTGAGGGGATGATTAAGATAAAAAAAGAGAAATCAAGGAAAGATTTGGAAAAACCAAACGAAGAGAGGCATAAGATTGATACCAGTGATGTTGATAAAGCTGATAAAGCCTTTGATGGTGTTGACGGTGGGTGTGATAGGAAGATTTCCGAATGAGGCAACAAGAAATAAAGCCCCCCTTATGCAGTCTTTGCATCTCAGCCCCCAAAACTCTTTCCCCTTACAGATCCTCTGTATTCAGTACAAAGAATTCCTCATCCTCATCATCATCAAAACAAAGCAAAAAGAATAAAAAAGGAGAGGTGGGTTTTGCGCTATCTTTCAAAAGATTGCATGGGAGTTATAGGATGGAATGGGATGGTGAAAAATGGAATTGGTGCCTCCTCCTTTTGTTGAGTTTTGGGTTGTTACACTGTATTTGAATTGTCTCTATTATCACTATTCTTATTATGGTGAGAGAGAAAGAAATGGTTGGGTTCAGTGAATTCCAAAATCAAGTGGGGTTGATGACATGCAAGTTGCTGGTTTTAGAAACAGAGGGCCTTGTGTCTCCCAAGGTTCTTCACCCCTGGACTCCCCCTCCACCCCCCCTTCTCTCTATCTCTCTCTAGAATATGTCTCTTTCTCTCTCTCTCTCTGGAAATTATGTGTCCATCTAGAAAAGCCTAAAACCAGCATCAACTTTATTTAATTATGCTTGTTTATCCACGTTAAGGGCCCCTTCGCAAGTTTTATTCAAAAGTGAAATCATTCCATTGAATTTCACACTACATTTGGGATGGGGTCCAAACCCATATTGTTTCCTACTCTGTTTTGGAATAGCTTTTGGTCTCCAATCAACATTGACTTCATGGATTTATTTTATTTGAGAAATGTTTTTTTTTTTTTGGGTCCTATGAGGGTTTAGTAGTAATTGACATTAGGGGGCGGAACTGTCTCTGAGCTTGAGCTCGGGAGATAGAAGTCTTCTAAAAAAATTTTAAAAACTTCTAAAATTTTCCCTAAATTTTATGTTTTTATATGAGTTCGACCCGTTGAAATTAACTTTTTATCCTTCAAGATCTTCATTTTTTAGTTACGTCATTTCTCATCTCAAATTCTGGTCCTGTCCTTGATTGATACCATTGATTAGCTAACTATGGGTGTGAGAAATTTGGTGTGAAAAAGTAAGAGTATGTAACATTACTCATGATATATATCTCATTAATATCACACAAGTATCTCATTACGCTAAGGCTATTTTGATGTGATGGTGTTAATTCACCAGTAAATTTTTTTAACAATGTCTGATTTAAAGATGTATTGGCATTATTACGTTAGGATAGTGAGTTTGTGGTAAGATATTTATGTGGTATATAGCACTACCTTTTATTTTATTTTAAACGATAGCTAATTGACACAGCCATATTGCATTACTCTTATCTTATTGTCTTTGAAACATGACATATTGTCTCCAAGTTGATTTTAAAATATGACATTAATCTTATCTTATGATTTTAAAACATGACATTGTCTCCAAGTTGAAGGTCTCATCCATTCAATTGGCATTCAATTTGCCGAGTCGCCATTCATCTTTCTGGCTAAAACATTATAATGATTAAATATTTTATATTCATTTCACGTATGTTTTTATTTTCAAATTTTAGAGTTATTAGGGTGTTTTTTAAAATTTTATTTTAGGGAAAAATATATAAAAGCACCCCCCCAACTACCATTTGTTTGCAATAGAGCCTCATAATGTTCAAAAAGTACTAAAGTAGCCCCTCAAACTACCAAAATGTATAAAAAAAATGTCACTTATTTTTTTATATTCCTATAATATCCATATTCTTTAAACAAATAAAATAATAAAATAATTGTAAAATAAACAATTTTTAAAAATACAAAAAAAAACCAATGGGTGAATAAATACATTTTTTTTAATAAATAAATAATTTAAGCCAACTACAGTGACTATTCATGTCGTATTGAAGTAAAATAGGTACAATTCTTAAGATTTTAAAAAATAATAATAATTTAGTCCTTGGAGTCAAATTCTATTAAAAAAATATTTTTATTCACTCACTGATTTTACTTTAATACGATATGAAGTAATTTATAATTTAGATCAACTATAGTGGCTAATTATTTATTTATTCCAATTTTTTTGTATTTATTTCCCATTGATTTTTTGTTTGTTTGTATTTTTTAAAAATTGTTTAGTTTTTTTTACAATTATTTTATTTATTAAAAGAATAAGGATATTATAGAAATATAAAAAAATAAGTGGCATTTAGCATATATATATGTATATATAATGGATCTCCATAACATGAAACACATACATAGCACGTGTGAAGTGGATCCATTGCATCTTTGTTTCTGACTTGTAGTCGTAGCTAAGCAGGGTGCAGCCAAGTTTGTAAATTCCTTCCTCGTACATCCACTTTCCATGGACCAAAACTATCATAAATGGTATTTGGGAATGAAAAGTATGGGCGGTACTGCCACCTGTTTCCACGGTTTTCGGCATGGAATTTGAAAATTCATGCATTTTCCAGCGACGGCGAAAGAAAAATTCGGCAATGGCTTGGCAGGTGCATGAATCATCAAGATTTCCTGCCAACAACCCCTTCCAAACGTATCCCATGAAAGATTTCAAACACATACGCAGAGCTGGTCGGCTGACGCTTTCACAACTCCTCCTTCAAGTTTGAAAAAGAAAGCAAGCTATATACATTTCATTCCATTCTATTGGGCTGATTTGACCGTATTCATCGATTCCTTAAATTAGGAACGGGTGGGTGTTGTCCACATTGAATTATCAATGAGATGAAAGTGAAATAGAAATGCAAGAATAATATATAGCATTACTCTTAATTTCTTTGTATTCTAACGTTTATTTCACGTATATTTTTGTTGAGTTGATGTTTTCTTTTTATTAAGGGTGGATGGAACGTGTCAACTACTCAGCAAAAATGTCCGTAAGATATACGTTAGAATATAAATGAGCATTTCTAATAAATAAATGATGCATTTAAAGCATTTATCTCTTTACTCATTTGATGGAATGATAATTGGAGCTAAAGAATTATATAACCTTAACCTAACCTAACCTAACCCATCACTTACCATATTTTTAAAAAGTAATGCTATATATAACATCTATAAGTATTTATTAAATTAAAAAAAAAAATCTAAGGACGAATTGAGACTACTATATTAAAAAAGTGAGATATAGGTAAAATGAAGTTGTAGCTGCAACTTTGGCTTTTGGCAGATAAATAAATAGAATGACTCTTTTCTATAATATCAAAATTATATAGACTCTTCTCTCTATTACACCTCTCCCACTACTCCAAACACTATACAAATTTTGGCCAAAATAACAACAAAAAGAAAAAGAAATACTACATATAAACAAATAATATAACCAAAAAAAAAAAAAAATCTATTTACCATCATCTTGCATAGTCTAAAAAAGTCTATAGATCGGTTTCAACGGGTATAATCTCGATTTAAGGTCCAAGTTCTCCAATTTACACAACCATCTTATTATAGGTATAATCTTGATTTAATATTAGATACCATCTTGGTCTTTCGGAACAATATAGGTATCATTTATGTCCCTTCGTTAAAATATTGAATACCATCTTGGTCATTCGAATCAATATAAGTATCATTTACCCTCCGTTAAAATATTGGATACCATCTTAGTCTTTTGAATCAATATAAGTATCATCTATGTCCCTCCATTAAAATATTGGATACCATTTTAGTCTTTTGGATCAATATAAGTATCATCTACCTTATGGTTGATAAATGCTTTTCCACATGTACTAAAAAAAGAAGGAGGTAATTATGTCTTTTAATATTCAAATCCTAGTTACTGTTTCGAATAACATAAAATGAGACTTTTCCACCCCCAAAAGCAATCTTATTTAATGAGAAACCTTTTAGGGTAAGCTAATGACATAGACCTTTTGTCATAGAGTAAAGAACATCATACATGCAAGAAATCTGTTGAAGACTAGTTTAGTATTTGTTATTTCTTGTTTGGAAAGAATAGAGGGGCCATTGAAATCCTATTTTATGGAGGTTGGTCCCGATTCTGTTCTCATTAAGCAACGTTTATGTGTTTGCGAAGGCTTGCCTGCTGGCCCATGTTGTTTTAGGGAAAATGTGACTTGCCCCTGCCAAACCCTTTTGAAGCACCTGTGGTGCACATGCTTTCTCTGTATCCTCCAGACACTGGCATATCCCATTGACTGGATTGATGGATCTCTCTCTCTCTCTCTCTCTCTCTCTATATATATATATATATGCCAGCATAGCATTTCTACTATATTATATGATCAGAGGAGATTAGTCATAAGATTTTGATGTTCATCTTTTAACCACCCTATTATTCATATTTAATCTTTCTTTTGCTGGATCCCATATAATGTTTGATGTTTCTATCACAAATAATTTCCTATGCTACAAGTTAAATACACCTACATCTGGAAAGTGTTTACCCAATCTGACATAGCCAAAATACACTGCAATTTTACCCATGACCTTTTCCAATTGTCATATTTCCACACTGCCTAGAAAAGTACAAATCTGAGAAACTTCAAACTATCACCACTCTCCCTTCTCTCTCTGTCTCTTTCTGTCCTTAATTTTTACCCTTTTTTTTAGAGAAGAAATGCTAGGTTTCCAATAGAACCCAATCCCACTACACAAACCAATAGAACCCAATCCACTTTATCAGGAAAGCCTTAGGAAGCTCCAATGGTCTACAATATTCACCAGCAGCAATGCCCGTCCATCCCTGAAACCCTAAACTTCCATAAAACACCTTGTTGCCAATACTACAAAGTATTTACTACAGCAAAACTCATTTATCTTTGAGAAATGGGACACATTCTTCTAAGTATTTACTTCCTGACGTGATAGTGAAAATCATCATTAAATGTTACATGTACTTTTACTATTACATTAGAGAGTAAGCACTTGAAAGTATATGTATCACTTCTATTTATCTTTTATCTTTCTCTTTGTCCTGAGTGATGAAAAAGGAAGATTTAGCTACCAGAAAGCATAATCTGCAGACAGCAGTAACATCATTTGGAAAGCAACATACATTAAAAATCTTTACCTTGCTCTATACCATCATCAAGTTACAACTACCTCTTCAGAAACAAATTGAAAACTTCAACATCTGCATACCAAAAGCATTGGATTTTGTATCCCCCTTCTCCCAGGGGTTTTCACCTTTAACCCTCTTATTTTTTAAATCTATACGCCAAACTATTAATGTAAGTACAGGTTCAGCTCTGTTTCTTTGGTTGATATTATCATATTCGATCCTTTACTGTAATTGACCACACGAATTAATTTCAAGTCAAGACTTATTTATGATCATATAAAATGCGAAGATTGACTGAGCAGCTATTAAATTTCAGCATGTACTTAGGATGAAATTTCAGTTCACTTCAGCCAAAGTTGCCCTACATTATTTATTAATCGGGATAAATGAAAGTTCAACAATGTAACAGAGAGACAATAGAACCCCGGCAAGGAAGTTTGACAATAATATCACACTGTTGAGTATTCATAAACCAAGCAATATCCGAACTAAGCTGAAATGCATAAATATAATAATACCAATGTATACGATAGCCATACAGTAGAATGCATCTAAAGTACTGAACAATATTGCTATCATTTTTAACATATGGGAATATATATATATATATATATATTTTTTTAAAATTTTTTTATGACGAGGAACCCTTCAAGGTAGGACTACTTTGTTTACCTACTCTTGTTGGATAAACTCTGGACCTGTGCAAAACGCCTCCTCTGCATGGATCGGGTAAGACTTTGACTTCATCATTGGGCTAACAAAAGGGGAAAATCAGAAAAGGGGTTGGAGTAAAAATGGACAGGAATAGGGAATTAAGTGTCCTGGACTTTTGGCACTAATGTCTCTTCTGTAAACGATGTAAGCAGGTATAAACATTGATAAACATATTGGCATTCCAGGAAAGCAAAAAATAAAATTTTACACCTTACCTCGACCACGGAGCTTTTCTTATGATGGATTTTATGTCTAAAACCGTGCAAGGCAGAAAAACTGCAGGAAAACTTTCAAAACTTTCTTTGTCATCTTATATTTTAATTAAATATTTCACATGTATAGATAAATAAGAGTATAAGCCTAAAAGTGAGATACAATATCACCTTCTTTTTTTTTGCCGTAGTAGTGTGGATCATTTGAAGGATCGGATTCACAAATCATGATTGGAATATCATATCCACTATCAAGAATTCAAGATATGGGAATTCTATTTTTGCCTTTGAATTGGAATTCTGATATACTAAGGTTACATTCAGTATGCACAATGACTATTTAATTAGAAAAAAAAATAACTTTTATTAAGAATGGAAGAAGATGGAATGAAATAGCCATTTTTATAGAACATAGTCATACCCTGATGGGCATGAAAATGGTTATTCCAATTGTTAGAATATATATACTTTAACACCAAGCCTATTTCGTTTCACCTTTTTTCATTCTTAATAATGGTTGCTCATTTTTCTTGATAAAGTAGTCATTCCACGTACCAAACATACGCTAATTATATAGATGACATCTAATTAAGGAAAAACCTAAAATTATCACATCAATCTTCCTAATCATGTTTTGCAAAAGATTCATCTTCTCTCTATAAATGGCTAAGGGCATGTTATTCTTTTTCAAACATCTCTCCTATTCTCTTGTTAGCTAGTTGGTTTCTCAGCAATGGCTAAAATTGCAATGTTGGTGGACCAAAGAGATTTCAAATGCCCTGGTTAGAAGTTCTACAAAATCTTTTGGAAAAAAGCATACCTCTTGCCCAAGATCTGCCCAAACTTGGTGAAAGATATAAGATAAATACTAGGGGTACTAATTCTTTTACTAACATAGGCTATAAATACTAGGGGTACTAATTCTTTTACTAACATAGGCTTACTAAACTAATGTGCAACTCATTCATTGGTACTTGTTACATTTTTCTTAATTGTTTTGTTTTTTTTTCCAATATAACCCAAAAGTTCAAAACCTGTTTGTTTTTAATAAGTAATAAACCAGAACCTACTAATCACCACATACAATATCAAGATCGATATAGGTGGTCACTAGATATATACAATTAAGCACCCAATCACTGTCTCTTCTGACGCATCTGTGCATACACACAAGCACTCATATATGAGAAAGGAAGAAGAACACAAGGATTTTCTTCAAAGTAGTGAACTTTGAGTATTGTAGTGGTTTCTCAAGTCATATTGTCTATTTGATTTACCAGTAGCATTGGGTATTATCAGGTAAATTCCACATGCCCACACTGCAATCTTTCCAAAAAAACAAGAAAAGAAAAACTAATGCTTGCCTATTTACAGCTAGTAATACAGGAACCAACATTTCTATTCCACTATATCATAAAACCTATAAAATGATATGGGAAATTTTATTACAGAAGATAAAACAGTATACAGCACCGTGGCTTCAATGTACATTAAACAATGTAAAATGAAATAGGCAATCCAACTTTGCACATGACAATTAACGAGAATTTCTGCAACTCAATCACTTCTCACCATGCCATGGAGCCTGTTCCTTGACAAGCCAAAAATCCTTCGCTTCCTATCGGTCTTGTGTTTAGAAAAGTGTGCCCATCATACTCATTACCCACCTTGTCTTATCAATCCAGCAAACTCATCATCAGTGCTCTTAAGCATCAGTGGCAAAGGGACTTCCACGCCACTCTGCAAGACTTTCTCGTGCCTAGGCTTTATCCTCTTCTCTAAACTAAATGCAAAATACTGAGGGAATTCCTTCAACTCCTCCAACTTCCTCTCCATCACCACAGCAAAGTACTCAAACTTTGGCTTAAAATTATTCTCTATGCTGAATGTCAATAGGGACGGGCACCTTAAAGCCATCCCTACAGCCTCATCCCGAGAAAGCCCCAAACTTTCCAAATACTTCAGCTTGGGAATCAGGGTGATCTCTACACTAGAAACCAACAAGACAGAATCATTGTAAGCCAAGGCCTCCAAGTCCTTGAACCCAAGTCTCTGAAGGTAAAAAAAAGCTGGTTTCAGCTGGTCGCTTACACTGCAAGCAAGCAATCTTGGGCATTTGTTGATGACCCTTCTAAAGTTATGATCTGGGACTGCAAGGTATTGTGAGAGGAAGATGAAAACTGGGTTAAGGTCAGTTTTGATGTTGGAAGTGAGAATTTTGGGGCACATGCCAAAGATTCTGGGCAAGTCCTTTTGGCGAATGCCTTTGGCTTGGAGGAAGGAGATGATGGAGTGGACGGATTCGAGGGAGGCTTCGTGTAGAGAAGGGTTTTGGGAGAGGGCCTTCCCTGAGTCAACACCCATGATTTCAAGGCAGAGGATTTTCTCTTTGATTTGGAGGGAGATATTTTCATGGGTTGGTGCGTAGAGTGGGTGGTTTTGGAGGACGCTTTTGGGTTTTGCTGCCAAGGTGCCGTTTGATTGCTGGCAATTTAGTGGCGGTGAAGATGATGGTTTCTGGGGAGAGAAGCAGAGGAAAGAATGTAATGCTGTTGCTCCTGCAGCAGGCATGGTGTGCAGTGCTCCAAGAGCGAACAAGTGTGTGTGGGAGAGACAGGCACAGAGAGAGAGAGAGAGAGAGAGGAGAGAGTCTCTTGGCAAATGTCATCCATCTTCGTTTGCTTGTGTAGTGACACGTGGCAGATTGCTTGAAATTGATTGGCTAAAATCGGATTTCAAGATTGTCGCCGTGACAGCTTCCTCGTGACGCATTTAAAAATAAAAATAAAAAAATTAATTGGGACTGTCACACGTGTCCCACCATGGTTGAGGTATGCTAATAGATTTACTATCAATTTTTGCAATGATAGATATTCGTTTGTTTTTTTGTTTTGTTTTTTTAAAAACTTTTATATGATCAAAACTTCTAATCACAATGAAAAAAAGGAAAAAAAAAGAAGAAGCTGATTTTCAATTTTTATTTAAGTCTTTAAATTAAGCGGTAATTTAATATTTATAGTGGAAATCATAATGTCATTAAGAGAATAAGATTATCTTAACTCTACCCTGTATCTTCCTTTTAAATTAAAATAGTTTACATTATTTAAAACTCTTGCTAGTTGCTATGTAAGAGATCTAGAAGCAAATGCCCAAAACACCCAACCGTATCCTTTTACATTATCTTTCCCTATAAACAATGCTGATTTTTTTTTTTTTTTACATTATTTAAAACTCTTGCTAGTTGCTATGTAAGAGATCTAGAAGGAATACCCAAAACACCCAACCGTATCCTTTTACATTATCTTTCCCTATAAACAATGCTGATTTTTTTAAAAAAATTATTATTATTATTTTTTTATTAAAAAAAAAAAGATGCTGAAAAAGATGTTTGGTTCCCAAGGAAAAGTAGGTGAAGTAACACTTACGCAAATTAAGACTTTTGAAGAATGTGACAAAATCTTCAGGAAGAAAATGGGGAAGGTTGAGGATTGGTTAGAAGTTCCTTCTACGCTATTATCTAGTCTTTATTTCTTTGTTCATAATCTTCGAGTGTATGCTAAGCCCCAGCAATGATGCTAGACCTTTTTTTTTTTCTTGGGTAAAGAATCAAGGAAATTGATGGTGACAAATGTTTTGTAAAATGGAAGGAAGAAAGCATTTGAGCAATGATGCCAGACATTTCTTCCTAAACAACATCATTACCTTCACCATGATGAATTGAAATTCAAATTCCCCATCCCTTCGCACTTGTTGACTGAAATCCCATAATTTGCAGCTGCAGTGAAATGTTTGCCAACATTGAAAATGCAGTCATTCTCTTGCAACTAAGGGAAAGCAGCAAGTTTACAACAGTAGGGGAGATTCGGGGAAGGATCCTCTCCATTTCTAATGAAATGGAGGAGATCCATTTAGTTAGTTTTAGGAGGTATTTTTGTCCAAAAAATGTAAAAAGACAAAAATGCCCTATTAAAAATAACTAAGTGGATCCCCTCCATTTCATTTGAAATGGAAAGGATCCAGGTCCGATTCAAAGAGGGTTCATATGCAGATCGACATGCATTGAATTAGTCTGAAAGAGAACTTGCTACAGAGAAAATCTTCCCAGCGAGAGTGATTAGGCAAAGCATCAAATTAAGAAGATACACAACACTTCAGATTTTCCAGAAATAAAATCTGTGAGGGATTGAGAGAAAAACTCATCACTGGGAGAAGCTAACCAGTCACACTGACAGGATGGCCTCATCCTCTGGACATGCCCCCCAAAAGCAGATCGACATTACCAAGATTTAGAAAAGAAAATGCGCTTCAAAAGAAACAAAACACTCATAGTACTGTCTTATATAAGTTGAATCATTAATATCACCATCATCACAAAGTGAAAAACAACAGTTTCATCTGCCGCCCAAAGGTATCAACAATAGAGCGGTATGTAAGCTAAAAAGTGCCAGACATATCCATCACAATAACACAAGCATAAATATGTATGAGTAAAGCTACTCGACTTCAGCTTGCAAGAGATGTGTATCAACACTCGGAAGCAAAAGCCTTGAGATCTATTATTCTAATGGACCACTGCTGATAAACATACCACAGCTACTCATATTACCACTCCTGCCACAAAAAAAAAAAAGGTTACAGGCAAGAGAAAATGCAACATAGGTATCATAATAATATATCTAGGTCAGATGTCGGTCTGTTATGAATATAAAGTAACAGCTTAAAATAAAGGGGTGTATGCACCAAATGTCAATATCGAAGGTTACCAAATTTAAGTAGGGATGTGATGAATCCCATTGAAATGGGTGAGTTAGAAACAGATGCAAAGTCCAGTTCGTGGAATTCTGAGCTAGAGTGGCATATTGTCATCATAACTAGTCAATTCATAAGCACATCCTTGGAGCATATATTTTGAAGCTACTAATCTCTTATTATTAGAACAATAGACTTACGGGTTTGTTATGTCTTTGCCTACTCTACCATTCTGATCTAGTCACGCCACTTGCACACATATGTCCAGGGCACCAAGCCCATCGCTCCCCTTTTATTTTGTTTCAGTAAAGATGATGATAACAACACAGCACCTGTTTTTCTTCTGACATATACAAACAACACAATGCTCCTCCGATGGTATTGTGAATACCATCATGTCTAATACTTAAATAGTCACACCTCGCAAGGACATTGCTTAATATCTTAGTGCACACTCATCCTTTTTTAGATCTCTCTTAGATTGGGCTGGCCGTTTATGTTCCATTAGAGTGGTTGTATCTCTTATATACTTATTGTGTATGAAGCTTGAAATTTTTTTTTTTTTTTTGATAAAGATGAACCCCTCCAAGACAGGGCTACTTCATGTACTCACTCATGTTAGGTAAACCTCGGATCCGTGTAAAGTGCCTCCTCCACATGGATTGGGTAATACTCCAACTTCACAGGCGAGCTGGCTCCAAGGAATTGTTTGCAACCAAGGAGATTCAAATTTTAAACCTCATGGACTACCATAAAGACCAAGGCTCTTACCACTTGAGCCAACCCCTTGGGGTTAAAAGCATTGGAATATTGAAGTGGCTTATCAATCTAGTTGATATGATACTGTTAGATGATATCAACTTATGTCACTGCTCACATGTTACAATGAATACAAGGGCTGTTCAAAATAGCCGACCACCCAATCCAGCCCAATTGGAACCGACTGAAACTGACCAAAGTCAGCCAGTTCCACCCATGTCAAGGTCGGGGGTCGGAAGAAGATCTAACATCCAAAGTTGGATTGGTTCAATAGGGTAAACTAACCCATGCCAAACCAACCGATCACTCTTCAGACCTCTCTCAAGTGGTTTTTTTTTTTTTTGTGTGAGTGTGGACGGTAGATGAAGAACAGAAGAAGACTTTTTTTTAGGGTAGAAGATGAAAAATAGAAGAAGATTTGTTTTTCGAGGGTAGTAGAATGAAGAAGAATTCAGCTGTGGGGGCCCAAGCAGGATTAACAAATTTTTCAGTCCACTCATTAACTGATAGAAGGGACACATGGCAGTCACAAACCTTCGTTTCTCTCTCACTATTGTTTCTTGGGCGAGAGACCTTCAACTCTCAGAGACTTAGACATTGTCGCCATCATTGCCTCCTTGTCACCCCACAGCACTGTCATGTGTTTCACCATTATTAGAGGTTAGGTTTCTTTCTCTTCTTCTCCTGCTCCATTCAGCTTTCACCCCCCCCTCTTTCGATTTTCTCTCAATCTTTCTCTCTTGGTTTCTTTCCCTTTCTTTTATTGCCCAGCCTACCCGACCTAGCTAATCGATGCTGTCGGTGTCAGGGTCAGTTGGGTTTGGTTGGGATTTTCAACTTCTGATCTCCTTCAGTTCGGAAGTTGGGGATACCCAAACTCCTGAACCGAGTGGAACAGGTTACACCCACAATGAATACTCAGTCATTCAACTATTTTCCAAACTAATGTTAAACAAAAAATGCCTATATTATCACCAGAAAACATGGTAAGAGAAGAGGGAAGGAACTATTACATGATGCAGGATAATTGAAATTTTATATCTCATTATTATTAAATGATAGATTGATACAGAATGAACTAATCTATCACTTCATCCCCATTAAACTTTGTGGGCATAAGACAGCACACAATGAAAAATAAAAATAAAAATTTGCGTCTTAGTAGAAAAGTATAAAGCTAACATACCTCGTCGTCATCATCATCATCATCATCCTCCCCACGATCTTCTTTCTTCTTCTTGAGACGCGTAGTACCACCCTCCTTGCTGATGGGTAACTTCATTGCACCAAAGGGTGTATCCACATTAATATTTCCTTTCATGGTGTAACCAGTGCCTTTTCCTCTCATCATGTCCCAAATTGCAGAGCCAAAGTCCTTGGGCCTGAAGGTGATGGGAATATTGATGTAACTGATTCCATTTTTATCAATTTTTGTGGATTCTTTGAGTTCTGCCTTTCCAATGCTCTCATCACACAGCCAAACCTCATAGTCTAGTTCATTGACACCCAAGTCAAAGTCATTCTTATTTTCCAATTTCAAATGAAGAACTGCAACAGTTTCTTCAAAAGAGAACCTCTCAAATTTTATTTTCTCAATATCAATGTCAGGCTTGTAAGGTATGGGGATCTCTCCAGTCTTCTCAAGTGGTAGAGTTAATCGCCCAAAAACAGGCACGTCCACGATGAGTTCAACCTTGATCCTATATGGAATTATGCTTCCGGGCTTAATTTCATTATACGTGTTTTTTATGTCATCATAAATCAGAGTAACTGGTATTTTGACAGTCTCCTCACCATGTGCCTGAATCGTCCCAGCATCTGGGATCAACCCTGAAATTAGTTTCCTTCCATCACTCTCAATCAAGTAGTTTATGTCAATCAGAGGAATAGGAACAGGATTTGGGTTCTTAATGAGAACATCAATAACAAACTCTGCCTTCTCCAGATTGATACAAGGGATGTGAATCCCTGCAACATCAGCAGTTGGCTTCCCAAATCCAATAGCTCCCTCGAGCTTCTCGCCAATGTCATGAATGAAATCCTTCACCTTATCAATAAATCCACCTTTTCCTTCCTCTTTCTCATCTTCCTTGTGCTCTTTGTCCTTAGCATCCCTTGTAACCACCTCTGGCTCATCAGATGATGCCATGCCTTTACAACAACACGATTTCAGATTTTAAAAGAATTAGTTTGTAGAATGACCAGAACAAAAGAAGCAACAGATTAAGTAGAAAAAAAAATGGGCAGGAAAAAATTAATGAAATAGATAGAATGCACTTGCATTAGCGATCATAGAATGAAATTCTACAAACCCACAAAGCTAATCACATGCAATGCCTATAGAAGTTTTTAGATAGTTAAAATATACAAAGGAATGCACATGATTACTTTTCTATGAAAAAATAAATCAAATATGGGCTCAAAGTTCATTGCTGCTCAGACCAAGAAAATGCTTCTATACCTTAAAAAGGTTTGAACTTGCGTTTTATTATGGGTATGCATCACCAAGTAGCATTTTATAATTTAATCATATGTTAAAATTCATATAAAAAATAAATAAATCATCGATTCATACAGATAGCATCAAAAGGTGATTAGAAGATTACAAGCTAAGAGAGGTATTACACTTTTTCCTCTCTCTCTCTCTCTCTCTCTCTCTCTCTCTTGTTTTTTTTTTTAATCGTTAAGCACTAAAAATATAATCAATCAGAATTGCCACATTTTACACTGATCCGAGTAGCCAATGCAAAACATATTCAATCCAAACGTATTATCAACAGATGCAGATTAAAAAAGTTAAACAGATAACAAAAGGTTTGATCTGGCTTCTTTAAAGTGCAGGATCTGGAAATACCAGTCATTCAACCTCCAAAGCAACACTCAAATCAACATCTGCTTATGCACGGCAATCAAAAACAAAGTAAATAACGCTAAAATATCAGAATTTGGCATCCACCTATGATCTATCCATCCATACACACACACGCACACGCAAATATATTCCATATACATAGAATAAGTAGATCTAAGAATGCGATCTGGATCTGCATAAATTGAATTACATGATCAGAGCTTGAAATGAAGCACCAGATTGAAAATCAACAAATTAAAAATAAAAAATAAAAAATAAAATCCTAAAATCAAGCTTGGATCACAGCAATGTGCTGATTCTGTTTACAACGAAAAAAATCAAAAAATAAGAGATTTGAATGCAGAATTAGAGAGGCGTCGGAGTTTACCTGGAAATTGATACGAAGTTTCTTGTTTAGCTTTGGAAGAGAGCGGTAAAAGAGTGTAATGGGAGCGAACAGAGCAATTATGTGAATGAATTGCAGAGAGGGACTACGACGGTTGGGACGCGTGGCAAAGAAAAGTTATAATAATAATCCCCATCATCATGAATATTGAATGAATATAGCGACACCATTGCCGACTATTCCGATGTAGGGCCATCTTAACTGTATCTATTTAAAAAGGGGTTTGTTATGTAAAATAGCATTGCCGACTAAGAGCATTCGTAATGGAAGAGTTAATTTTTTTATGTAAAATAGCTCTTTAAAACTCAATTTATTTAGTTTAGCTAATAACTTTTTAAGGACCTCCTACATCGGATTAGTTATATTTTTATCTATAACATTTAATTTTAATTATTTTTTTATTTTTTATAATGATTGTATTTTTCTTAATATCCTATTTTTCAACTTTTGAGAAAAAAGTGATGTGGAGAGAGAAATAATATGAGAAAATTTTGAAAAAAATGAGATATGAAAGAGAAATAGTATGAGAAAATTTTGAAAAAAAAAAAAAACATGTGAGAAACAATAAAAAAAACGTGGGAAGAAAATTTTGTGAGAGATAGTGGGAGAAAAAAACAGACATGGGAGAAAATGTAGGAAAATAACTCTTTCAATATTGCCGCTACATGTAGCTTTTTTTTTTAGCTCATTTAACAAAAAATTTATTCTACATTTTTTTTAGCTTATCCAATGTAGAAGGTATTTTATCAATTGAAAGAGCTATTTTAGATAAAAATGACATTTAACTCTTCCATTGTGAATGCTCTTAGGGGTTCTTCCCGTAGTGTTATCCGAACGTTTTCTTAGTCTTATGTAAAATATAATTTAATAAAAAAATAAAATTGTAACACCATTTTTTGTTAATAGATTAATTTTTATGAGTTAATAGTTATATTTTAATGCTTTAAAACTTATTTTTGGATTCAAAACTAAAACCTAAGGGTGGAAGGTTAACCCTTTATGGATGATATCACCCAAAATAGATTTGATCATCCTAAATTTGATGTTAATGCCTCAATTTTGGTACTAATGTCTCACAAATTTTATGCTAATGCCTCAAATTTGGTGCTAATGCTTAAAAACCGATGGTGGAGGTCACTACAATTTTATTTTTTCTTAAATCATGTTTTACGTAAGACTAGAAGAACGCCAGGAGAACCTACAGGGAGAACCCCTAGCATTTTCCATTTAAAAAATTGGAAAAACTTCACTTACTCTTCCTGAATTTTAGCAGTTTTTACAAATATCCTCCCAATGTTTAAAACCTCTCACTTAGGTATATCAAACTTTGGTTTTCTTTCACTTTGCTCATTCCGTACAAAAAATGCCAATTTTACCCCTAACTCAAAAATTATACCATTCCCAAAACAACGCAGTTTTAGTTTTGGAGTTGGGGTAAAATTGGCATTTCATTAGGATTTTTTGTACGGAATGGGCAAAGTGAAAGAAAACCAAACTTCGATATACCTAAGTGAGAGATTTTGAACAATGGGAAAGTATTTGCAAAAGTGACCAAAGTTCAGGAGGGGTAGTAGTAAAGTTTCCCCTAAAAATTTTTAAAAATAAATAAATTGTAATAATAATAAATAAATAAAAATTGACTTAAAATGATAATTGATGGTTCCGCTATCCAAACCAGCGATAGATGGCTAAATTATTTTTGTGGCTAAGGAATGGTTAGGCAACCTCTAAAACAGGAGATGAAGGTGGTCAAACCATCTGTTTGACTAAAGAGAGTGGTTGATCAGACGATCACTTTAAAATAAGTCATGCATTGATGGTCATGGTGATTCAACCAGTCTTGAACCACTTCTAATAGGTGATAATCGTCTCCTTTTACAATTTATTTTATTTTATTTTGAAGTGAAATTCATAATTTCATTACTCAATTAGTTGTTTTTCAACCATTACAATATCTCGTATACATATGGGGGTGGACATAATCCACTGGTGCTCATCAACCAGCTGCAAGGCCGTTTTTGCTAAGCAGTCTGCTGCTGTGTTTGCCTCTCTACGAACATGCTGAATTTTCCATGAATCGCAAGACTCGAGGATATTCTTCATTTCTTCAAACAGATGGAATCCCCTTCGAGTATCACATTGTCAAAACTATTTTAGAGGTTGTTCCTTTTCTTTGGAAACTCTGCACCACACCCATGGAATCCCCTTTGAGTATCACATTGTCAAAACTATTCAGCCGAATAAATTGAGTTACCATCCATGCCGCCACTGTTTCCGCTATTAGAGGGTCTGTGATGTGAGTTTTCGTCGCACACTTTGCAGCTATTACCTCCCTTCGTGATTACAAACTAGAATACCAATCCCCATCCTTTTTCCAGCTAAATCAATCGATGTGTCCCAATAACACTTGTATTGTTACGATCTAAACTATTTATTTTGTTGATGTGGCTCTTAATTTTTTTTAAAAATAAATATTGATCCAAATAATAATTAACAGTAAAATATGATTTTAAATATTTTTATTAGTCTTACGTGAAGATAATGACAACCAACAAGTCTTTCGTCAATAATTGAATGAAAGATATAACAAAAAGACTTGTTTGTCAGAAACTTAAAACTTAGATTATTGACTTTTTAAGCCTGAAATCTACTAAGAAAAACTTGCTCTCTGAGCTCCTCTAGAAACTCGGTTTTCTTTTTTTCTTCTCTTAGCTTTGTTCATCTTTTCTATATCCCAACTTTGTTATGTTTTCTCCCACCACGGATCTTGCTCAACTAGACATGAATTCTCTCATTGCACAAACAGAAGCCTTATTCTGGGAGGATCCTTCCTCTCAGTTGGAAACTCTACTTTCTGAACATGTCCCTGCTAATCACCTTCCCTTGTAGGACATGTGATATTTCAAAAAACCCATAACAACCAAGTTGGTCTATGCTTCACTTATCAAAGCATGGTCATTTGCCACTCCCTTCTCCTTTGCAGTTTTAGGTCCAAACCTTTTCTTATTTAAATTTTCTAAACATGAGCATATCACAAAAATCTTAGACCAAACTACTTGGAATGTCAATGGCTCTCTCCTTGCTCTACAAAACTGGTCCCCTTCTGCCACCCTTGGAGAACTGTCTTTGAAGCATGTTTCCTTTTGGATTCAAGTCCATGGTCTCCCTCTCTGCAACATGTCTACAAAAAATGCCATAGCCATGAGAAAAGGTTTGGGTCATCTGCTGAATATTGAAGATACAAGTGGAGCTTTTTCCACCTTTAGGAGCTACCTCAGAATTCTACATGAGATTGATTCCTTAAAACCTTTGAAACCTGGTTTTTCCTTAGCTAGACCAGATGGTACAACTTTATGGGTGAGCTTAAAGTATGAGAGGCTTGATGCTTATTGCACTAATTGTGATTTGATTGGGCATAAACAGGTGTTCTGCCAAGCTCCCCAGGCAGATAGGTTCCATACCAAGTACAAAAATTCTCTAAAAGTCACCATCTTCTCCAACCTCCTATCTTCACCCTTATTGAGTCATCACTCTAATAGCTCCTCCATACCATCATCTTCTCAAGAGTTTGCTCATGACTTGGATTCTTCACAGCTCCACTTCTCAAGCTCCAACCCCAATGCAAACCATTGCAAAACTTCTATCAACTTAGCTACTAGTCTGACACCACAGTATCCCAAGCTTGCTTACCACTCTTTTTAGGTAGCTCAAACTCCCTCACAAACGGTTTTACCATCCCAAGAAGTCAAAATCCTATCTCACCTATCGCCACTTAAAAAAACTCCTCCCTTCACATCTTACTTAATGCTCTGTCACTTTATTAGAAACCAATTCCCCTCTACTTTAACAGCTCCTTAGATCCCAACCAACCCCCTGCCCTCTCTTTAATGGACTTATCCCCATCTAGGCTCATTATTGCTCATCTAGATTTCACAGCCCAAAATACGCAGCCTTAAACCTCTTAGCCCATTTCTGGCCAAAGTTCTTCCCTCTAACTAAAATACCTGTCACCTTCTTTCTCGCCAAAAAAGTCTCTGTCTTCAGGAAATCCCCCTATAATACTTGTCCCCTTAAAAAACCTATCTCCTCCCCCATAGATACTATCCCCCCCCACCCTAAGCTCTCTCCAATTCCTCTCATCTCAATCCAATAAAAAAGACTAAGAATCTCAAGCCAAACCACCCCCTCTAAGAAAGGACCTGGCACAAACATGACATCACTCTTTCCCCAGTTCACACTACTGATCCCTCCTTATCTTTTGCCCTGGGCTCCTCAAAAAAGATCCCTGCTAGAGTTATGTTCAAAGCAGCCCAAAAGGGAAAAAACAAACTTGTCTCAGCAATGGTAGTTGCTGAGTTTGATCGCAATTTTTAGGGAGGCTGTGTCAAGCCTCACTAGCAGCCATGAAAATCCTTTCCTAGAACTGCAGGGCTCTTTAGGCTAGCTGCAGTTCAAAGTTTGAGGGTTTTGATCCGTGATCAAACCCCTGATGTTCTTTTTCTTTCTGAAACCAAATCCCCTTCCCCCCAAGTTTCTGCTATTCTCAACAAACTTGGCTTCTTCCTCATGATACAAGTTGCTTCTTGTGGTGCTAGTGGAGGTCTTGTGGTAGCCTGGTGGCCTAGTATTGAGCTTGATTGTTTCATTACCAATAAAAACATCTCTGCTTGGTGCTACTCAGACCCTCCTCTTCCCCTTGGATTCTCTCCTGTGTCTATGGCCCCCCTGACAGAAGAGAGAAACAGGCTTTCTAGGATTCTTTCACCTTTATTGGTGAAAGTTTTGTTGCCCCATGGCTGTGCATTGGTGACCTCAATTCACTCTTGTCTCAATTTGAAAAATTGGGAGGCAGGCCTATTGTCAACCCTACTGGCTGTAGCTTTAGATGTTTTGTAGATCAACTTGGTTTAATTGATCTTGGCTTTGTTGGAAACCCTTACACCTAGTGTAACAATAGGTAGGGAGGTGCCACCATCAAAGAGAGACTTGGCAAATGGGTGGCCTCCTCAAATTGGATCATTCTCCACCTCGATTACTCTCTCCTAAACATTCCTGCTTTCAACTCATACCACAACCCTATCTCCCTAGACCTTTCAGGTTTGAAGAATTCTAGACCAAAGACATCACGTGTGGTAAAGTCATAGCTTCTGCTTGTAAATCTTCTGTTCTAGGCAACTCCTCCATTTACCTTACTAAAAAGCTAACCCTTACCAAAATAGCCCTGCTGAAGTGGAACTCCTCTCATTTTGGTAATATTAAGAGGAATATCAAGGCCACTTTTCTTTAGCTTGACCACATTCAGAAGTCTTCTCCTTGCCCTAAAGTTTTTTGTAAAGAGAATCAGTTGAAGCTTGATCTGGAAAAGCTTCTTTTGCTTGAAGAAACTCTTTGGCGTTCTAAGTTTAGAGAGTCTTGGTTGACTTGTAAGGATCTCAACACCAAGTATTTTCACCTTTCAACTCTCATTAGAAGAAGATCCAATGATGTCAACTTTCTTAAGCTTGATTTTGGCATTTGGGTCTCCTCTAGGGCTGATATAGGGAGTAACTTCATTGATCACTTCACCAACTTATTGTCCTCCTCAAACCCTACCATTGAAGTAGAAATGCTGGACCTTTTTACTTAAGTTATCACTAAGGAGGAAAATTCTGCTATCTGCACCATTCCCTCTGAGATGGAAGTGTTTCAAACCTTAACCAACCTAGGTTCCTAAAAAGCTCATTGCCTTGATGGCTACACTGCCCTATTCTTCAAAAAATATTGGGATATTGTTAAAGATGATGTGCTTAACTTTGTCTAGATTTTTTTTTAGAAATAATCACCTGCCAAAAGAGTTGAACCGTACCTTTTTAGCCCTGATCCCAAAGACTAGTGGTTCTCATTGTGCTCATCAGTTTAGACCCATTAGTCTTTATAACATAACCTACAAAATTATCTCAAAGATCCTGGCCAATAGACTAAAGCCTTTTCTCCATAAAATCATTTCCCCCAACCAATCTGCTTTCATTCCAAACAGAAACATCTAGGACAACTCTATTCTGGCCCATGAACTCCTCCATTCTTTCAAAAACAAGAAAGGAAAATGTGGATTTCTTTTCCTTAAAATGGACATGGAGAATGCCTTTGGCATAAGGGAGTGGTGCAATCTCATTGCTATCATGGAAAAAATTGGTTTCAGCCATACTTAGATAACTTGGATCAAAACCTGCATCACCTCGACTTCTTTCTCTATCCTTTTGAATGATAGTCCATATGGCTTCACCTCTTTGAAGAGAGGCTTAAGACAAGGTGATCATTTCTCCCCATTCCTCTTCATTCTTGGTTCTGAAGTCTTTTCCAGACTTATGTTTAGAGAAGAGAGCTCTGGTTCCATTAGAGGCCTTAAAATCTCAAGAAATAAGCTTGCTATTCATCGCTTGTTATTTGCTGATGATCTTCTCATTTTTGGTAGAGCTAATTTCATTGAAGCTTGTTGCATAAATTCCTGTCTTGAAAAATATTGTAAATGGTCTAGCCAATCCATAAACACCTCCAAGACCTCTATCAGGTTCAGCAAAAACACCAACCCCTCAACCATCTCCTCCATCACAGCCATCTTGCCTTAAAGCTCCAACCCCCCCAAATCTCTTTACTTAGGTCCCCCCATTCCGATGGAAAACTCTAAAAGGGATTCTTTTAAATTTATTCTAGAGAAGGTGTTGAGTAGGATTAATGGCTGGAGAGCCAAAACCCGATCCCAAGCAGGCAGATTAGTTCTCCTCAAATCAGTGGCTACTACCATCCCCTCTTATGCGATGAGTATTTTTCTGTTCTACAAATTTGTGCAAAATTCTTGACAGAAGTTTTAAAATTTTTGGTGGGGTTTCCTCCAAACAAACAGAAACTTGTCTCTCAAAGCCTGGGACTCCATTTGCTTGCCCAAAGATCTGGGAGATCTTGGTATCCGAAATATGAGAGAGGTCAACCTAGCCCTCATCTCAAAGCTAGGTTGGAAACTCCTCTGCAATGCTGACTTGATGTGGGTCTCTCAATTTAGAGGTAAGTATCACTTCTCAAACTATTTTCTTTCCCCCCCTTTCTTTTCTTCTTCATCTTGGTTATGGAAAGGCATTATAAAATCCCATTCTGTCATATCAAAAGGAGCATGTTTTAAAATCCACAGCAAGTCCTCTCTCCCTGTTTGAAGCTCCCTTGGATCCCTTCTATTCCTTTTTTCATCCCATCTCCCTCTCCTCTCTCATATCAACCCCTCCCTGATATCCTAGTCTCTAACCTGTTTCTTTTTTATTAAACCTCCCCTTTGCCCTTTTGGAACTCTCCCCTGCTATCCCATCTCTTTGATTTTCATTCTGCTAGAGAAATTCAAAAGATCAAAATCCCTCTTCACTCTTCAGAAGTCTATCTTTGAACTCCTTCCCCTTTTGGTCTTTTTACTACAAAGTCAGCCTATAACCTCATCAGTAAGCCTAGAACCTCAACTGCCATTTCCCCCCTCTCTCCTTCTCAGTGGAAAACTATGTGGAACCTTAAACTCACAAATAGGTTGAAACTCTTTCTCTGGAAAATCGCATGGGATATCATCCCCTCCAAGACTAGGATAAATAATATTTTCCCTCTCCTCTAGCAGACTTAATCTGCCCCTTATGCAATGTGGAAGAGGACTCCCTTCATCACCTCTTCTTCAGATGCACCTTTGCTAGAACTTCTTGGAGAACCTCTCATTAGCCTTTAGATTTTGTGAAATGGTCTGCTATCAGTTTGCCAAATTGGATAATTGGTATTCTTTCTCCTCATCATGTTTTTGGCATTCCCCTTATTGACACTCATTTATTTCAAATATATGCAACTATTCTCTGTGATATGTTGTGGTTTTCTAGGAATCAAGCCATTCACAAAGGTATTCTCCTAGATATCACAATGTTTGATGGCAATATTAAGAGACTATCTCTTGATCACTATGCAGCCTGGCATTCTATTTCTCAACCCGTGAGAGAACTATGGTCTACTCATGAAGTAGGCAGTTTCAAAGTGAATTTTGACATTGCTACAAGGGAGCTCTTCTCTGTTCAAGCTGCAGTCTGCAGAGACTCTTATGGGACCATTGTTCACAGCACTTACCAATTCACTCCCCCTTGTGATCCTGATTGTGCAAAAGCTCAAGCAGCCCTCTTGACTGCTTCTTTGGCCAGCTCTTTGAAGATTGTAAAGTTTGTTTTAGAAGGCAATTATTCTCTTGTTATCTCCCTGTTATAGCAGCTCTCCTTTGGTTTGGACAACCATGTAACTAGTTTAATTTCCAAAGTGTTTTCTCTTATTCCCCCCTCCCTTCTTTAGGAGGTTAGGAAAGTTAACAAAAGTGCAAACTTCTGCGCCTATTACGTGGCACATTGGGCCGTGGCTAGAGTCCCTTCTGGTTGTATTCCCACTTTTTTTCCCCTTTTTCTCCCCCCTTCTCCATCCCCCTTTGTAATGGTAAAGATCCACCTCTCCCCTCTTCCTCCAAGTGAGGCTTTTTGTTTGGTCAGTTTGTTGTTCTGGTTTGGTTTCTATGAAGCAGTTTGTTACCCAAAAAAAAACCTTAGATTATTAATTGTCAAAATTAAAAACTCAAGCCCTAATTTATCAAAAAAGCAAAACTTAGGAATTTTTTAGATAATTTCCTTAAAATTGATCATCTCCATTTCATTTGGACTAGAAATGATCTAAATTCCAATGAAAGACACAAGCCTTAGGTGCGTTAAAAAAAATTATAATACAGGTACTTTAGTTTTTTCAACGGTACAGATTTAAAAGGGAAAGAATAAAATTAAATCTAAACCATTGAAAAGCCTACACCACATATAATGTAGTTTTCTTTACAGTACTTAAGCCAAATTCATCTAAAAATAGCTTGGAAGCGCACCCTGGACACCGTGTCTCTGCCTTGAATATAGCATTTTGGAAGAATTCTTTGAAAAAGAGTAAAAGAGATGCTGGAGACAACATGACATTGTCAAATTACCAAAAACTTGTCTTTGCTTCTTCCCATGCTGTAGAGACTAGAGTTGTTGATTTCCACAACAAACATGGAAATCACGGTGTACTTCACTAATAAATGTTAAGGAGCTTTTGTTCTACTCAACTCTGGCAAAATTTCACCTCAACTCAATTGCTTGACAATCTTACCTCTCTCTATTCATGCAATGTTGCTGTTGCTTTCACCCAGGTGGTCTTTGAGAATTTCTCTTAGGTATTCTGATTGCTCGGAGCTACCTTGAAGCTCCTCCCACTACACAATATATACCACGAACGCCACGTTATCAGTTCCTTTAAAGGAAAAAGTAAAAAAGGGGGGAAAAACAGAAACAAATAAACAAACAATCAAACAAATGAACTTCAATCATCTCATCAAATAAAACATGCAAGAGACTGTGCATTGATGAACCTGAGCTCAATACATAGGCATTACAAACTCTTGTATCATTTTAATGAAATGTTCATTACTCAGAATCAACACGATTGGAGGGGCTAAATCTGCACCCTGCTTAACAAATATTTGGAAAATATGTGGGGGGCTGTTGCCCTTGATTTTATTCTGGGCCAAAGATATCTCAATCAATTTTCGGACAAAAGCACTTATATGCGGTGGCTATAAAATCAAGTTAATATTTAATGTGGTGTAAGATTGAAGAACTTTTGCCATTGAGTAGCCACCTACCTTGTTCTAGAATGGCAAGCCACAAATATTCATAGCAAGTCACCCAACAAGAAGCACTACCAAATAGAGACGCAGATGAGTGACTCTATTATGATCCTAAGTATCTCACATGGCTTAAGTACAAGCTTAACTATGTATATATAAGCTCTTGAGCACTTTCCCCTTGCAAGTCGGTTTTCAATGGTGAGTTCCACCCAATGTTTATAACAGCCTCCAATCTATAGAACCGACTATAGCCATTGTCCTGTGGTTATGCAATATATAAGAGGGTATCTTTAACAACAGTGACTTCTATGTGATACTGGGAAATGCCTTCACATTTTAAGATGAGAAGTATATGTATGAGGGACTTGGAAATCACAAGAAAAAGATTTAAAAAATGGCATTTTCTTGTTCCAACTCAAACTTTAGGGACTTGGAAATTTAATTAAAAAAAGGCACCTTTCTTGTTCTCATTCAACTTCAGGGACTTGGAAAATCTACAAAATATTCCTTTAGTCCTTCATACAATGGGTTCTGGTGGTTGAGTGCGAGAGACTGCAAGTATTTTAGGTGTTGGACTTTCCTGTAGAAGTAGGACCTTCAACAAAGAATATTTGATGCCTAATTAAAAAGAATATTTGATGCCAATCTTTTCCTGTTAGTACACTAATGTATGTAATAATGCCTATAACCTCAACCAGAAAAACAAATAAATAAGCCTAGATAAGATGGCTCATTTGATAAACGCGATACCATACTCAACTCAGTTATATGGTAGCCATCAGCCTATGTGACATGGGCTTGGAACCGATTAAAAATATCAGTGCACAAAGCATGACACAAGCAGAGTGACAAAAGGAACACCATATAGTCACAAGTACATTCTGTGACTTGGTTCTCCTTGTTGGGTGTTCACATTTATGGCCAAGAGTCATATTTGTTTGTTTTCCAATAAATAGTCCACCAATTTGAATTGTTTCCTCTACTCATGCCATGTTGTGTTAACAAGTGTACTCAAAAGTAAAAGGCAAAGGTACTCGAAGGTGAAAAACAAAGGGTCCAAAGTAAACAAATCATGTATATACACAACTAACATATCCACACACAAACACACGTGCATTTATACATATATAAAATCAGTATCAAATTAGACGTGCTGTAAGATGTGTTAGTAAGACAATCCCTCAATAAATTTTGTGGGACTCATATTTTGCCACACCCACTGTTGATTACTTCCTTCCACACCTTTCAAGCACACCAAATATGAACTTGATTGGAGATGAGAGCTGTTCCATCCATTTAGTGCTCAACTTGATTTTTATAAAGTGCATGGAAAAACACACATACTTCCATTCACATGTGAATATGCAGGCATGCATATGTTCATATAGTGCACTAATTTTTGAAAATCAATACAACTTCAAGCAGGTCATTTAGTAAGTTATAAATATAATTGAGCGAAAAAAAGTATCTTCAAAATTTTTTTTGGTATCAGCATTCCTTTTCTTTTGGCTGAAGTCTTCTCACAATCACTTTGAAATTCTATTATATTACCATCTAAACCAAGTTAAGTGCATGTCAGCTGAGGCAATGAATTATTGAATTTCCCAAAGAATGTAGGAAACTCACCTCTTGATGAGACAATGAATAGACCTTCCAACCAGCAGCAGTCATGTAGCGGCGCTTCAACTGGGTATGTCCTAAAGGTGCCCCTGCAGAGATGAAGAATAAGAAGATCAATTGAAAGCTAAAATCGTTATTGAGGGTGGTCAAATGGCTTATTCAAATATCAGCAGATGGGACATTCTACAATGTTATACAAGTAGGAGGTACGCACCAGTATTCCTTGAGAAATGAGTTGGCCCATCAATTTCCAAAGCAACCTTCTTATCAACCAAAACTGCATCTAAAGCATACCCATCCACAACGTATTCTCGGACCCAATCAAGGCCAGTGCTAAAAAGAAGACGAGCTACCTCCTTTTGAAATGATGAAGAAACTTTTTTATTAAACCTCTTAGTTTTTCTTGCACGAGCAATTTTCTCCTCAAGAACACTCCTTAAAGATAACTGAAGATGTGGCCATTCTAGCTTCAAGCACTGGTTCACAAGATGAACTTGAGAAGCAAACATAATATCCTCCCTATACTGCTCCGAAATCCTTTGCTCCTCAAAGCGGCTCAGAGTTCTCCATACATGAGAAAAGAAATTACGGTCCATTTGTCCGAAAACAGCATATGACCATGCTATATTCCCAAGCTGATCCCTATTAAAATTGAGGACAGGAGATCCTAAAACTTGTTCAAAGTCGAGATCTCTACTGATGTCCACACCACTTTCTTCATTAATATTTGAAGTTTCTTTACTTAAGCAGCATTTAAATTGGCTAGCATCCATGAAGACATTATCTAAAGATTCAAGCAAAGGGTCAGCAGGCTCATATAAAGAAGCAAAAGCCCACAAGACCTGAGCAAGTTCCTGCTCTTGGAAAGTGTGACTTATATCCGATGCCCTTTTTGACAATTCTGAAAAGAGTTCAGGAACAGAATGCTGCATTGAAGCAAAAGCACCCGCAACATTAGCAACATTCTGAGAATTGAACTCTCCAACCTTGGTGAATGCCACCTCTGCAACTCTATCCATTTCTGATAAATAAAGCAGCTCGCCTCCAATCTTGGACAATGCCCACGAAATATTCGAGATACCTTGAGCTGAACATTCTGGTAAGGCTTTCATGGCAATACCCACAAGCATAGACATCTCTCTTTGTCGGGCGAAAGCCAGCCGACGGGTTTCCATCATTGAAACCTTCTCCATATTCTTAGCAATACGATGAAGAGCAGTGGCAACGTTCAAAGGAGAGAGAGGCGAGGGGCTCAATCCTTTCCCAACTGCCATGATTGTCTCCGCAGTAACCTCCAACACTTCCTCCGCAGTCTGTGCTTCTACAATATCTTTGTTCAAATTAATTTCTTTCCTGCGATCAGAGGGCCCTGAAAATTGGGATAGCCTCTGAACAAATTCTTCCATTGTCTTCTCCTTCTTTTCTTCAAGCATCCCACCTGCCATCATGCTCACGTTCCTCCTAAGTACATCAGCATCATCAAAATTTCTCATATCTTGCAATTCAAAGCCATCCTCCGAGTCATTAAACAAATCCTCTTCGAGTTTCTTATTAATTTTCTCTTTGTTTCCAAACTTCTTGTTCTTGCTCTTCTTCTTTTTCTTCTTTACAGTGACCAAATCCTCCATTGTGCGAGTCAGGCCCCTAGCCTCAATTGATTTGAGGGCAACCTTTCTTGCCCTCATACACCAATCCATCCCATCAGAGTCTTCCAGCAACTTCGATTTCTGTTGTTTTTTCCTTTTCATGGGAGGTTTGATATCCAAAGGATCATCATCATCATCATCCTCGTCATCGAGACTCAGTGAACTAATACCATGACTAACTCTACCCAAATTTATGCAATTTCTTCTCAGAAAACCAATATCTGGTTTTCGGGTAAAAAACCCAGTTCTTAATTTTAGTATTGGAAGCTTATGAACTAGTAGGATCGAAAACGAAGACTTTTGAGCAACTTTGATGTGGGAATGTGTTTAACAACGCTTCCATTTCTTCCCTCTCTATATACTGCTATGGCTACTGCTAACACAAATTGTTCAGAAAGTAAAACATACCCATCAAGAAATTCCACTGATTGTCGAGAAAATGAGACCATTAAAACTTCTACAGAGCGGAAGAAGTTTGAGAGAGCCACCTGAAATGAACTGAACCACCGAAATGGATAAGAGATTGATACTGCAGTTAACGAAGTAAACGGCGTCGTTTCCACCCCATTAAAGAAACGTATGTTTATTCCACTTCCCAGTGGGATCGAAATTATAAACTAAAAAAAAAGGAGAAAACCACGCTCATTTTTACTTAAAAACTATTAAAATATTAATTAAATTCATTATTTTTAATTAATTTAAACTTATGGGATAAATAGTAATTTGACATGTAGTATTAGAACAAAAGTATTGAGTTTAAACACTATATTTGCAATTTACCCCCTATTGTGTTATAATATTAATTAAATTAAATTAATCATTTCTTATAAACTTAAACTAGTGAGATAAGTGGTAATTTAACAAAAAGTGACACTAAAAAAAATATAAAAATAAAAATAAAATGATTGATCATTACATAAAAACTAGCTTGTGCATAAACAAAGAAATTTTACATGGAATATTAAATCTGTGAATGACTATATATTTCTTAATGCTGGCAATGCTTTTGGTGACACTTGAGATAGCAATATACACATTTGGCTACTAAGCTAGATGCATGGCTCTCTTATTTTCATTAAAGAATCAATCTGGAGGAAAAAATATATTTTATGATTCATGACTTTCATAATATGCTGCCCTCAGGTATCACTGCACTGGGAAGAACAACCACAATTCCCCCACTGATCACATAGCCATTAGCTTCATTGTTCCCTTCTTGGACATTGTCTTTGTTAATAATCTGCACAAGAGCAATACATTACTTCATATATCAGTAACAAAGGAAAGGCATAAGGGAAAAATGAAATGCAATCCATTTTAAAAATGCAGTTATTGATTTCTTTTTCTTATGACGGGAAATCTTTCAAGGCAGGGCCACAACTCCGCCCGTGAGAACTGGGTATTAATTGAGTGAGAACTCGAAGGCTGATCTCGGAATATTAATCAAACGAGTCGACCATTCAAGCCGACCCTTTTGGGTGAATGAGTTATTGATTGTTTCTGGTATTTTACATACCAAAACATTTTTGCCAATTCTTGCACTTTTATCTACAATGGCTTTCCTTATTTGAGTATCTTCCCCAATTCCTATGGGAATGTCAACGCCCTTCCTGTCCATGCCACTCTCCTGAATATCTTCCGTCTGTTGAGAAGACACACTTGCACTCTAAATAAGCTAATTAATGAATATCTGGAAAGAAAACACTCCCCAGAATATCAACAAAGTGACATATGGAAAAAGGATTCAGATCTCTCTTACTTGATAGATATCAGAGCCCATGATCACTGAATCCTCTATTACAGCCCCATCTCCAACTCTTGTCCTCGTACCAACTACTGTTCCTTTGATCTTGCACCTCTACTCTTAGAAAGGGAAAAATTATGTCAGAAATAGCATTGAAACAAAGTGTAGAACTAAGAAGATATGTACATGATGTGAATGTCAGTTCCTCAGTTTTTTTTTTTTCATAATCTCTTAATCTTTTATCATCAAAATTTACTGTTGGAAAGTTTATAGGAAGATAAAGCAGTTGCTTACACCGAGAATGCAACCATCACCAATGATACTATCTATTATTACAGCATCACTCATATGAGTTGGGGGCAGAACCCGAGGCAAAGTGTAGATGGGAGACTCATTATCAAAGAAGCTGCTATGAAAGGATGAAGTTTGTGTTAGTTGGTGGGTAGTCCAATGTAGGCAAAACTTCACTAAAGCGATGCACTGGCATTATACTTTCAGCCTTTCCCGGTATTAAAGTTACTGACTTAAATCCCATGTTTGCTTTCTTTGTGCTTTGCATATTTGCTTGGTAGAATGCTTCAATGCTCCTCATGTCCTCCCAATATCCATCAAAGATGAAAGCTTGTATCTGACCATCACAAAGGAGGATGATTTTCTCAGTAATTGTAACTAAAAAGACGAACAAATACCACAGCATATCTGTAAGAAAAGGAAAAAAAAGAAAGAGGATTTCCACTTTGAAAAGAAAAGCACCACAAAAGAACAGCATGCACAATAAGTCTGACCTTCATTCCTATGGATATTGCACCTGGTATTACTTCACTTGTAAAGTCATTTGCCTTGGGAAAATGTTCTTTTAGAAGCTGTACTATTATATCTCTGTTAATGAGATATATTCCCATGCTGGAAAGATTACAATAAGCATCATTGCATTTTCTTGAGCTTTCCACCTGGAATTCAGAAATAAACTTCATCAGAGAACACCTGGAAAAATAATAAAACCGAAATAGAGGAGATTGGTGGAAGAAACTTACTAGACTGATTGGCTCACTCTCAGACTTCAATCTAAACTCGAGAACTTGATTCTCAGAATTCACTTCCAGAAAGCCAAAACCTGTGTCTTGATCTCTCAAAGCACTCAATGCTGCAATAGTTATGTCAGCCTCTCTCTCTCGATGAGCCTCTATAATTTTCTGGTAATCCATTTTGTACAGATGATGACCAGGAAGGATCAGAAACTCTGTCACTGGATACTCTTCCATTACCCACAAGCATCTTCTAACAGCATCTGCAGCCCCCTAATATTGAGAATTACATAGAATCATGAATGCTGAATGGACATGGACTTAATGCAGATTATGATTTATGAAGTCAAGACTTTATTATAGAGAAGTGTAGGTTTGTAAACCTGAAACCAGTCCTTGTCTTCAAGGCTCTGAAAGGCAGAAATTACTTCGAGAAATCCCTCTTTCCCGAGACCTACTCTGGAATAAGCTCTGGAAAGGTGGGAATTGAGAGAAGTTGAGTTGAATTGGGTAAGAGCATATATCTTGTTTATGTTACTGTTAATGCAGTTGCTGACAACTGCATCAACAAGCCTGTAATTTGCTGCTATAGGAATTGCCCCTTCTGTTCTTCTCTTTGTCAATGGGTAAAGCCCTGACTCTGACCCATCACCAAAAACAATAGCTGCTACACTCTGACATCAATCAATTCACAAAAGTTCATTCAAAAACACACCCTGCCACTCTTCCAGACCCATGCCAAAGAAAAACAGGTTAAAAGAGCTTATAACTAATGCCAAGAAAAAACACTTAAAATAGCACTTATAATTATGAATACATGTGATTCTGTATGAAAAAAAGAACATTACGAAAATCATTTGAGTAGTAAACTTTGGACCTGATTAGCTGGAGGAAACAATGAAATGGGATATTGAGGTTGCTGTGAATTGGATATGAACAATCTTGTAGGAAGAGTACAATGAAACTTTGAAGAACTTTTTTGACGTATACTTGCTAATCCAGCAATGGAACCATTTGTTTGTGGAATGGGGGTGGGAAGAGAGAGCTGCAATCTCACCATGACAACAGAAAACAAGAGAAAGCTATGATATAATATGTAGCTTTTCTTCAAACAAAATGATTTTGATCTCTTTAAGGCGAATTGCGGCTTCTCTTCCTCCCCGCAGCAAACGGGATTTAATATAGAGAATAAGAAGGGAATATTTTGCTTTCTTCTTCCTCATGGCTATTACAGAGGATGTCTTCCTTGCATGGTTTGTGGCTTGGATCCGATCTCCCGACCAAATACTGTAAACGCTTCTTTTTTATGATACACAAGTTTATAAGCATGAAGCCTAGCAACAATCTTCTTAGAGATCTTTGATTGAGTTGTTATGTTTAACTTTGATTCTAAGTTTCTTATATCTTTTTGCTCTTTAATCTTTTGCAGCTGGGTTCACTTTGTTCGTAAGAATTTAAAGTGAATCATGGTCAGGAGATGTCCAAGAAGACCAACACCAGGAATAGCTTGGTCAATAGAAATTGCCACTGCAAATGACCAGTTTACCCTCACAACCTTTTGAAACAAATATAGGTGATAGGCAAAAAGATGTCTAGCATTGTAATCAATGCAAGTTTTATATTGTTCACGTGGGTGATAATTTTTTATGAACAAAAATTTCTTCCATATCAGTCTGAAAGAAATATTATTCAACTCATTTAAAATAATGTTAAGTGTCTATAAGCATTTAAAATGCACATTAAATTCTTTAGGTCATTAATAATAGTTTACTAACTTCGACTAACATTTTAAATGTTTATAGACACTTGACATTATTTTAAATGGGTTGGAGAATATTTCCTATAGATTAGTTTCAAAAAAAATTTTTGTCTATTTTTTATACAACCTGCAAACTCAATTTGAAATAACACAAAATTAGTAAACTAGGATTGAAAAGACTGACCCGTTTAATTAAGTAGGCCGAATTATGATTAACTATATTGTCGAACCTGACACGCAACATAAAGATTAGCAATTTTTTACATAATTCATTAACGGATATAAATCTAACACAAAATAAGCAAGTTAAGGTTAATCTAACCTTTTTAATTAAATAAATCATACTATACTTGACCTATACTCATGCCTCAACAAGCTACACGAATTGTCATCAGTACTTACCAACCCATTGGTCAGAGGGGGCAGTTTGGTCAATTAATTTCAGACTGAAGCTCGGAGGCTTGTGACCAACGGCAGTCATTTTAGGATTGAGTAGTATCAAAGGTAGGCATTATCTCAGCTTTTGGGCCTTTAGCTTATTGCCCCTTTCTCATATTATATTAACAAAATAGGTTTCAAGAGCACATGATAAACGTCTATAGTTCTCTCTGACTCTTGAAACATTGTTTGATTGCCAAAAAGGGACAAATGACAACCAGACAAAAGATCCAATCATATAGAAAAACAGGGGAACATAATACAAAAATATTTCTGATTCTTAACATCAATAGTATAGCTTTTCCTTGTGTCTAGGCAGTTTCAGCACCAATGCCTTTTCAAGGCGTAACAAAGCAATCGACAAATAACTCATTATTCTTTGGGATGATGTGGCTGTCCTTTGGAAATCCCCAGAAACTCTCAACAGAAAGATATTCTGGCAGTTGATAAAATGAAACAACAGGCCGCACCCAGGAGAAGAAAAAACCGGGAATGATACAGATGACATCCGATGTTGGCAATAATTCTATTACTTCAGATGGTGCTCGAACAAAGATGCCATCTCAATCTGCAGGAGAAACCAGGTTAATTGATAAGCAGCCGAATCATCTAAAGCATAAAACCATCCATAGACAAGCATAACCAACCAACAATATAAGGGAGCATAAAATCAGTTATGAAGGTGCATAAAGCAACTATTTACCTTCCAAAATACCTGTTAATTCAGTCATTTATTTAACATTTAAGACAAAGGTGGAAATAAACACATTAAAAATATTAAAAATGGAATAAAATTATTAACATGCTCAGGTCAGAAATAAAATTGAACATCGACACAGCGTTTGTCAAAGGCTACAACACTATTACAATTTGCATCTTAAAATTCTGATCCAGGTTTTTGTAACTAGAAACACACGGGCATCAGTGTCAACAATGTGACCTTGGGAATAAATGAACTTGCAATGTGGTCAGTTAAGAATTCGCATCCATATGTGTCGATGTTTTGGTGTGGCAAAAATGCCATATGTGAGTGTCATTATTACATACATCTACATGATAATATAACCACAGCAGCTCCTCTATAATGTGATGTATGATGGAATACTTGAACAAACAAAAACACAAAAGGCAAATCTTATCTACAAAACTATATTTTAAAAAGGAGGGAGGTAATAAGGAACTCAGCAGGGACTAAGGATGCTAAACATGTCAGCTAGGGCCTCATCAGCAGAGGAGATTTAGTGATCACATCAACAGTGGAAACATGAGTGCTTGATGCAAAATTCCCCAAACATGAGGAAACACTAATGGTGGCTTTACCAATGGTGAACCACCATGGGAGCTTATCATTACTTAACATGCCCAAGCACTACGACTGGTGCCAACACCATGGTGCCAAGCTTATTGATGCCTCAGCTAAGGATACAATGCATAGGCCTCCTAAGAGCCAATATTGTCAAGCTACCTTCACAATGAGGGATCCCTCATTGCTACCCCTTTTAAAATGGTTCCTTCAAAATTATGATGGTACTTGTCCTTCAAAGCGTTACATAGTTAAGGACGTATGACATACAACAACCATTAGCAAAAATAGTAAATTAGCTTATTTCTTTACCTAAACATGCTCAAATGTAAGGGTGGGTGGAAGGACTAAGAAATTCTTACTTTAGTTAATTGTTATTGAAATTTGGATCTTAACTAACCAGTAACTCCAAACCTTTTCAAAAAGATGCCATAAAATCAAATTGGTAGCAATTAACCATCCAAAACACAACCACTCAACCAAATTCATTTTCTGATAATATAATTTTTTTTTTTTTTGATCGGTATTTTCTGATAATATAATTAAGATCAACTTACAGCTGTCAAAGCAGTCTCGGCACCCTTATTGCCGGATTTACCACCAGCTCGATTTAACGCCTGCAATAATTATAAAAGGGAACAGTCACAGATCAAATCTTATCTTTTTTTCTTTCTCTTTTGTTTTTCTTTTTTTTAAAAAAAAAAAAGGAAAAAAGAAAAAAGAAAAAAAGAAGATAACTATGGAGAGCGACTTGGCTGCAAATACCTGATCCATGTCATCGCAAGTCAGGACACCAAATATGCATGGAACTCCTGTAAAATCATATAGGAAATGCTTCAGTTTATTGTCAGGGAGCAAATATGCTACAGTTTAGATGACCCTTGAGCCACCTAACTCAAGCCATGCCATTCCCAACCATTAGCTGTGGCTTCACAATAACAGAACAAACTCACTAGCTCTATTGCAATCAGCATCAATATACCTATGAAGTTATTTTACTCTTAACAGAAAAATCACGTGGATGGTTAATTTATTCACAATTGAATATAATCTAACAAATGAGAAGTTTAATGTATTGAGAAAATGTTTCTCAACTAACCCAAAAAATTAATATTTTGGGCAAACTTAAGATGATAAATAAATATGATTAGGGGAACAGGGCAAACTTCAAAAAAAGAAAAAAAAACTTTTCTCTAGGATAATATCTAGAACAAATTATTTGTTTCCTATGTTAGTCAACGGTAAACAAAGACAAATTTACAAGCCCATGTAAGACTGCATCCAAGTAGACAAGAGAGACTCGAGGCTTTACATGCGAAGTCTGCTTCCAACATGAAAAATAATATGCACATGCATAGTCATGGCAGTCCATACACTCGTCACATAACAGTGCCAAAAACAAGATGCGTGTTTCTACAAGCAAACTAAATCCCCACTTTTTTTTTTTGAAAGTCAAACATGCAGCCAGTGGATCTTGAATCCACGACCTTAACCTCCATCCTGTTCTTATAGATGAAGGAAGTGGCATTTCAGGTAGAGCTCATTGGCATAAGAAAACTAAATCTGTAACATAGCTACAATATATAAGCAAGAGGGATGGAATAATTAAATCATATTGCTACTATTTCCATTTAATGATATATAATGAAATCAGTTCAGCCACCAACAGAAAACACAGACCAACCTGAATTTAAACCTGCCGAAAGAACTCCCGATGCTGCCGAATTAGCAACTGCATCATAGTGGGAAGTATCACCTCTAATCTACTGACAACAAAAGTGGTTCATACATTAGAGCACCCGTTACAAGGCTACAAGCATGTCCTCGACAGAACAACTTAAACAAATCCCTCATGGAAGATAATATCCAATGAAAAGATTAGGGTGAAAAGAAACCATACCACTGCTCCAATACATAAAATTGCATGATATTTTCCTGACTTCCCTAACCTTTCTGCAACAGCACCAATTTCAAAACTACCAGGAACCCATACAACCTGGTGGAGAAAATGAAGAAAACAATTATGCCTTGTCAAAGTTTGATCATGCCAAATTTAAATTATAGACCAAGTTAAGAATCACAAGGCATAGGATGCTTGTAGGCCCCAATGCATTTATCTAGAAAGTCCAGCAATTGATGATCCATACTAGTCACGAACACGAAATGCATGCAATGCTAAGATATGGCACAAAGGAACTTCCCTTTTTCTCCAGACGTATCTAACAAACTTTCGTTTCAGGAAGGCCATAGCTGATTCATATGTTTGGGATCAAAAATGGAAAAAAAGAAAAAAAAAAAAAAAGGAGGTAATGCAATGGCATATGTTGCTAAGCCCACAAGCAGAGATTCAGCATACAGAGAATAGCAAGCGAAAGTATGATCAGCACTGGTACAGGACATCGAATTTGATATAGAGAATGAGTCAAAGGTCTGCATATTCACAAAGGTACTCGCCCATGTGCTTGAAATTACACGGATCAGTAGCATAACAGAAAGACAAAGAAAACATAATGTGACCGTATTGGTGATCATGTTTTCAGATCTTTGCAAATTCTTTGCTTTGCCAGCATCGAAACGACTATTAATTCATGGAAATTACAAACTTGATGACTGTATTAATTTGGGAAGATATCATGCTAACAAGTATAGCAACATACAGTTCCAAAATCACAACGAAGATATTAAAAGCTATCACATATAGTTGTTTTCCTTAAGGAGTGGCTGCATACATCAATGTCCTCGTCTTTAACTGAATAATTCCTGAAAGTGCCCAAAGCTCCCTCTAACAGCTGCTTTGTCACAATCTCATTAAACCGCGCCACAACCTTCAATAATCAAAATTCGATCAAAAAACTAATGCGACCAAAACAAGAATCATACCAAACACACCTGAATACAACGTTCTGCCATTTCATACCCAATTCATGAAAACCAAACAATTTGTGAGAAAGAGTTATATGAGTAAATAACTCACCACAGCAAATCGAAGACCCTGAGTTTGGGTGACGGAACCCATCAGATACCGAACGGCGGCCGTTTGTGCAAAGGACGATCGGTCCTTCCTCTCAATAGCAATGCAGGAATTCGTTCCTGCGAGATTGATTTAGTTGAAATAATGACGAATTTTCTCAAAAATGTAAAATAGGGGATTTTCGCTGATAAAATGAATGTACCTTGCGACGAAAAGGAAAAGGAGAGTGACTTGGAGTGGTGAGGAGCAGGAGCGGCGCGTGGACGAAACACGACGGTACTGCTCGTGCCATTGCCCTGACGGTGATGCGTGGGTGCGAGAAATAGTTGTTGGAGGGGAAGGAAACACTCCGTGGCAGCAAACGAAGCCATTTTCTTAACTCAAAAACACTTGCGACAGAGTCTGACGAGAAGAGTGAAATTGTTACCCCCTAAACAAATAGTCCGCCCAAATATATTACGGCGTAAACCATTTTATTTTGACTCGTTTAATAAGGCTTTCTATTGTATTTCTAATACCATTTTATTTCTAAAATCATTTTAAATATGATATAATTTTTTATTTTTTGACATGTTGACCCAAAAAAAAAAAAAAAAAGAAGGAAGATTCAATTTAATGATTTTTGTTTCATTAGGCGTGGTTTACAGTTAATTAAGCTATCTGTTGGAGACTAAGGGCCTATTTGGGATTACGTTGTATTTTTCTTAAATATTTTATTTTTCAACTTTTTGAGAAAAAAGTGATGTGGAAAGAGAAATAATAGAAGAAAATTTTGGAAAAAAAAATGAGATGTGAAAGAGAAATAGTATGAGAAAATTTTGAAAAAAAAAAAAAAAAACAAGTGATGAACAATAAAAAAAATGTTGGAAAAAAATTTTGGGAGAGATAGTGGGAGAAAAAAAAGACGTAGGAAGAAAATTTAGGAAAATAGCTTTTTGAATAGTGCCGTTACATGTAGCTTTTTTTTTTAGCTTCTCTAATGTAGATGGTATTTTATCAATTTAATGAACTATTTTAAATAAAAGTGTCATTTAACTCCTCCATTGTGAATACTTTTACCTTCAAGCCCTCAACACTATAGTCTTTAAAACCAACAAAGACGGTAAATCCTATGATTTTATTGGTGAGTATTTTGTTTATGATACATTTTATTAATGCCTAAGAAGTTTACAAAAATTAACCATAGACCAAGATGCATATCATTCCAATACTTCCATCAATCCGATTCACTCTCTACAAGTATGAAAGTCATAGGAAATTTTGAAAACACCCTTGAACAGCACCATTGTTACCGTTCAAGCATGAGAGAGAGACACACACACACAGAGAGGATGAGAAGTTACTTATACCAATCGTGTGGGTCGTGCAGTTGATGCCTCCTCAGTCACCTGCTGTTTCCCTTTCTCCTGGCCGCAAGGCTTAAACCCTATAAATATCAAAACCAAAGTAATATTCACGCATAAAATATTGAAAAACAGTGGGCATTTTTTTTGTTTTGTTTGGAGTATGCCGTTAGTCTTGGGTGAAAACCCCCTCGATAAATCTCAGCCATCCATGCAAACTACCTGGCCGCATGGCATAAAAGCCGGGTGGCAAAATTAATGGTGGATTCGGGTATAATTAGGGGTGGGCAAAAACGATCCGCCCAGCCCGAAACCGTCGGATTTTAATGTATTTTTACTGTTACGGGTTGAAAAACGTACGAATCGGGTCGGAAGCGGGTTCAGTTGTAAAAGGGGGCGGGTACCCGACCCGACACGCCCACAAACTTAGAGAAAGAAAAAAACACCCTAGGTTCATAGGTTCCTCACTTTCTCTTCTTTTTCTTTTTCGATCACCGCCGCGCCTCTCAGTCTCCCCGTCTCCCGTGACTCTGTCACCCCTCTCCTCTCACTTGATCACCGGCCACACATCGCCACTCCACCCTCTCACGGTGGAGACCTCTAGTCGCATAAATCTACTACTTGATCGCAAATCTGCTCTTTGATCAGTGATTTACCGGCCACTAGCGCCGATCCGAGGTTTCTCTCTCTTCAAAATCTGCTCTTTTTGTGGTTTGTGGTGTCTTGGAGTGATTTTGTAGTTTGTGGTTTATACTTTTTTGGCTCTGATTTTGCTGATTATTTTCAACCCGATCAACTCGCCCGCGCAACCCGCCCCGTTCTACCCGATACCCGGCGGATTTACTACCTTCAGTGAATATAGCGGGTAGGGAATGATCAAACCCGCTGGGCTCGGGTCAGGTGGCCGAAAAGGTCAAAACCGCCCCAAACTGACCCGTGCCCAGTCCTACGTATAATGGTCAAACAATAAATCTTATCAGGAAAAAGTACGGGATAATTTTTAATTCAACTTCCGATGTGTTGTAAAATCAAAGAAAATAACAGGATAAGATAAAAGAATGCAATATGTGAAACTAGTTCTTCAAGAACTATGTATGATATTTCTCTCTTATTGTCTATTTTACATACTAGCCAATGCTCCCTTTTATAGGCATAGAATAATGGGAGGTTAAAGAATATGAAAAGGGTGGTACATGAATCAATTGGCTACATCAATGTGTACATGAAGGTTATAGGAATTCTAAAAGATTACATAAATGTGTAGAATTCCATGAGGTGGAACTAAATGGTCATCCACTAAATGCATGAATGCATTCATAACACTCCCCCTTGGATGACCATACACTAAGAATATGCCTCGTTAAAACCTTGCCAAGGAAAACCCAATGGGAAAAAACCTGTGGCGAAGGAAAAAGAGTACAATATTCTTGTATGTCTTCGTATGCTTTAGGACTGCCTCATTAAAACCTTGCAAAGGAAAATCCAATGGGAAAAACCTTAGCGAAGGAAAAAGAGTACAATCAGCATAATCATTTTACTCCCTCTCATTAGCATGAAGAGCTTCAATTGTTTATGATGAAATATCCTTGAGTCGGCGCATTCCAATGTTATTCACCAATTTCTTAAATGTTGCAGTTGGTAATGCTTTGGTAAATAAATCTGACAAATTATCACTTGATCGTATCTGCTTGACATCAATTTCACCACTCTTCTGGAGCTCATGTGTGTAAAAGAACTTCGGTGAAATGTGTTTGGTTCTATCACCTTTAATATATCCTCCTCGATCATGTGATACAAGCGACATTATCTTCATATAATATTGTCTATCTTTGATTGTGGACAAACCACACTTTTCTCGAATGTGTTGAATTAATGATCTTAGCCATATGCATTCCCGACTTGCTTCATGAATTGCAATAATCTCTGAATGATTTGAAGAAGTAGCAACAAGTGTTTGCTTGACAGATCTCCATGAAATTGCAGTATTTCCACAAGTAAATAGATATCCTGTTTGTGATCTACCTTTATGTGGATCAGAAAGAAAACCCGCATTTGCATATCCAACTAATTGTGAATTTGAACCTATTGAATAAAATAATCCCATGTCAGTTGTTCCACGAAGATAACGTAGAACATGTTTGACCCCATTCCAATGCCTTCGAGTTGGTGCAGAACTGTATCTTGCTAGTAAATTAATTGAAAATGCAATATCAGGTTGTGTGTAATTTGCAAGATATATTAGAGCACCAATTGCACTAAGATATGGTACTTCAGGACCAAGAATTTCTTCATCATCTTCTTGAGGGCGAAATGGGTCTTTTTTCACATCAAGTGATCGAACAACCATTGGAGTGCTCAAAGGATGAGCATTCTCCATGTAAAAGTGCTTCAAGACTTTTTCTGTGTATGTTGACTGATGAACGAAAATTCCATTTAGAAAATGTTCAATTTGTAAGCCAAGACAGAATTTTGTCTTTCCAAGATCTTTCATTTCAAACTCATTTTTTAAGTAAGTGGCAGTTTTTATGAGCTCTTCTGGAGTCCCAACAAGATTTAAATCATCTACATAAACTGCAATGATAGCAAATGTAGATTCTGATTTCTTAATGAAAACGCATGGACAAATTGGATTATTCTCAAATCCTTCTTTCAATAGATATTCACTAAGACGATTGTACCACATGCGTCCGGATTGTTTTAATCCGTATAAAGATCTTTGTAGCTTGATAGAATAAATACTTCGGGATTTGGAATTATATGCTTCAGGCATTTTGTATCCTTGTGGATTTTCATATATATCATTATCAAGTGATCCATATAAATATACTGTAACCACATCCATTAAACGCATATCCAAACTTTCTGTAACTACCAAGCTAATAAAAAATCTAAATGTAATTGCATCCACTATAGGAGAATATGTTTCTTCATAATCAATATCGAGTTTCGCAGAAACCTTGTGCAACAAGTCTTGCTTTATATCTCACAATTTCATTTTTTCATTACGTTTCCATGCATAAATACCCACTTATATCCAACGGGCAATACACCTTTAGGTGTTTGGACTCTGTCCAAATACTTCACGTTTAGCTAGTGAGTTCAATTACTCAATTGCTTCCTTCCACATTGGCCAATCATTTCTCGTCGACATTCTTGACGGTTTTGGTTCAATATCATCATTACTCGTAATGTCAATTGCAACTTTAAATGAAAATATGTTGTCGACAACAATTTTGTTTCTATCCAATATTTCTCCTGTACTTACATAATTTATTGAGATCTCATTATTTTTAGGTACCTGTTCCTCTTCAAGGGGTAACTCTTCAGGAGATTTCTCTTCAAGAGATTCCTCTTCGGGGGATTTATTTCGGAGAATTTTGTATGTAAAAAGTTTGGATGGATCAATTTTTGTTGCTTGTTTTGTGGGTAAAGCCTCTTCAGGAGTGCTGATTTCATTTCCTTGTGCTTTTCTCTTCCGAGGAATCTTATCCTTTGCACCAATAGGTCTTCCACGCTTCAGGCGTGTCTTAGACTCATTTGCTCCTGTATTAATTGATTGTCCTACAGGGACTTCTATTTTCACTGGAGTATTAGCGAATGTGAGATTTAACTATTTTCTTGTTATCAAGAATGCATCGGCAATTGATTTGCAATGCTCGCGCAAATGAATAATCCTCTGAACTTCTAGTTCACATTCATTTGTACGAGGATCAAATGAGATAACGTCGAATTATTCCAAGTGATTTCTTGTCGTGCTTCGCAACGACTTTTCTTTCCCTAGTGATGGGAATAGGTTTTCATCAAAATGACAATCTTCAAACGTGCTTTAAAAATATCACCGCTTAAAGGCTCAAGATATCTAATGATAGAAGGAGAATCAAAACCAACATAAATTCCAAGTCTACGTTGAGGTCCCATCTTAGTGCGTTGAGGTGGCCAATTGGAATATACAGGACAACCAAAAATACGAAAATGAGAAATGTTTGGTGGTGACCAAATGCAAGTTGCAAAGGGAATATTTTGATAAGTTGTTGGTCCGATCCGAACTAATGATGCACATGTAATATTGCATGTCCCCAAGCGAAACAGTAATTTTGTTTTCATAAGCAAAGGTCGAGCAATTAATCAAGTCGTTTAATAAGCGATTTAGCTAAACCATTTTGAGTATGAGTATGAGCAGATGTTCAACATTAATTCCAATTGACATGCAATAATCATAAAATGCTTGAGATGTGAATTCACCGCATTATCCATCCGAATAGATTGAATTGGATAATCAGAAATTGTGCTCGTAATCTAATAATTTGAGCAAGAAGTCTAGCAAATGCAATATTACGAGTAGAAAGCAAGCAAACATGTGACCACCTAGTTGATGCATCTATTAAAACCATGAAATATCTAAATGGCCCACATGGAGGATGAATTGGCCCACATATATCCCCTTGAATTCTTTGTAAAATGATGGAGATTCAACAATTACCTTAGAAGGGATGGTTTAACAACAAGTTTACCTTGAGAACATGCTGCACAAGGATAATCACTTGGTAAAAGAATCTTATGGTTCTTTAAGGGATGCCCATGAGAGTTCTCAATTATTCGACGTATCATAATTGTTCGGATGTCCAAGACGATCATGCCAAAGCATAAACATCTTTGGATTATAGCATACGGTGCATCACGACATGTGATTCAATTATTCTTATTGTTGTATAATACAACCCGGAAGAGAAAGCATGCAGTTTTTCCAATATGAGCTTCTGGCCCGAAATTATTGAAGTAATATAAAGATATTCTTCACTGCCTTCATTAATGGTTTCAACATGAAAACCGTTTAGACGAATATCCTTAAAACTGATTAAATTTCTTCTAGATTTAGAAGAATACAAAGCATCGTCAATACATAATTTTGTTCCTTTTGGCAATATGATATTCGCTCTTCCAGAGCCTTCAATTAGGTTTGATGAACCTGATATTGTATTGACACTAGCTTTGTTTAATATCAAATATTGAAAATATTTCTTATCTTTAAGAATTGTGTGCGTTGTACAACTGTCTGCTAGACACAAATCTTCACCAATCATCTTGGAATTAATCATTTCATCAATATGACCCATGCCTCCATATATAAACAAAATATATATTAAATTTTATTAATAATGAGGAAAATAACAAAATACAATTAACTTTGACAATGTAAACATAAATTACGACATAATGAAAACATATTAATTGTTGTAAACATATTCATCACCAATCAAAAGATCAACGTTAGAGTCTACAAAGAAATCAGAAACATCAAGATGAGTGTTGCCCTCTCCATTTTGAGTATCAAGAAAAACTTGGGAATCTTCAGGATTACTGTGATCAGCAAAATTCATTTCAATCCCCTTTTCTTTGCCTTTTATGGAGGCTTGATATAAGTCTACTAGATGTTTAGGCGTACGACAGGTACGCGACCAATGTCCTTTCATTCCACACCTGTAGCATTTATCTTCATATTTCTTTGTAGGTTTATTCTGTAAACCTTTGTTTTCATTTTGTTTTGCCTCAGTGTGGTTCCACTTCTGGTGGTATGGAGTAGTTCTTTTGAAGGAATTATGAGTACGTTCCCCTTGACCTCTATAATTTTTTCTACCACGTCCACGTCCACGACCATGGTTTCCTTTATTACCATGAAATGATGTTCCATTTGCTTCAGGAAATGGTTGAGAACCCGTTGGACGAGATTGATGATTTTTCATTAATAGCTCGTTGTTTTGCTCAGCCACTAAAAGACAAGATATTAGTTCAGAATATCTTGTGAAATTACTCTCGATATTCTTTGTGCAGGAGCACATTCGAGGCATGAAATGTGGTATATGTTTTTTCTAACATATCCACATCAGTGACATTTTCTCCACACAATTTTAATTGTGAGCTGATTTTAAAGAGTGCAGAGTTATATTCACTAACACTCTTGAAATCTTGCAACCTCAGGTGCATCCAATCATAACGAGCTTTTGGGAGGATAACTGTCTTCTGATGCTCATATCTCTCCCTTAAATTATTCCACAAGGTCAAGGGATTCTTTACCGTAAGGTACTCAGTTTTTAATTCTTCATGCAGATGATGACGAAGAAAAATCATTGCTTTAACGCGATCCTGCTGGGATGCTTCATTATCTGCCTTAATAGTATTTCCAAGATTCATAGCTTCGAGATGAATCTCAGCATCAAGGATCCAAGATAAGTAATTCTTGCCAGAAACATCAAGAGCAGCAAACTCAAGTTTTGTAAGATTTGACATTATCTATACAAAAATATATCAAGAATTAAATATATAAACATTATTTAAAATTAAGTGATATTATACGTAAATAAAAAAAATCAAATATAAACTATAAGTCATTATATCCATAGCATTAGTATGATAACAGTCTAGTTCATATAAATCTCACATGGATGATAATATGCATATATTATAATATGATTCATAAAACAAATGAATTGAGAATACCTTACAGATGGCTTTTGATGTTGAAGATCAAAAGAACACAACAATTGGCTAGAGCTTCGTGCTGATAACGTGTTGTAAAATCAAAGAAAATAACAGGATAAGATAAAAGAATGCAATATGTGAAACTAGTTCTTCAAGAACTATGTATGATAATTCTCTCTTATTGTCTATTTTACATACTAGCCAATGCTCCCTTTTATAGGCATAGAATAATGGGAGGTTAAAGAATATGAAAAGGGGAATATGAAAAGGGTGGTACATGAATCAATTGGCTACATCAATGTGTACATGAAGGTTATAGGAATTCTAAAAGATTACATAAATGTGTAGAATTCCATGAGGTGGAACTAAATGGTCATCCACTAAATGCATGAATGCATTCATAACACGATGATTATTTTTCTGAACTTTGAAGTTTTTACTGACCAATTTTATTTTAAACTTCTTATATTCTTCCTAATTTTTTTTAATAAAAATTGTTTAAAAAATTGGGTGACTATAATTACCTCTTTGGCTATCTATAGCTATTTTTACAACTTAATTATTATTTTCTTATATATAAAATAAAAAAAAAAATTAGGTACAGTAGGAAAATTTTGAGATAGAATTGATTAAATCGTAAAAATTTAAAAGTTTAAAGGTTTCACTGTAAAAATTAAAACATTTTAGTGGTCGAGTTAAAAAAAATGGCCCCTAACTTTAGTGGCCAAGCATCTTATCATTTCTCCGCTTGCATTTTTCCGGTGGCTAAAGGGTTTGTGTAAAGGTTTCATCTTTGGCAGGTAATTGCTCTGCTCGCCCACAGCCAAGCCAAAACCCCAACTTCCTTGAAGTGAACCACATCCGCCTCTCTCGTAGACGCAGCCGACAATGTCGTCCTTGCTTAAAGTGAACCACCAGCTTGGGTTTATCTCTGGAGGCATAAGACCGACAAGTGCCATTCGTCGGAATCAAAGATCAAGATCTTCTGTGATCTCAATGTCGTCGTCCGTGTCAATGACACAACATCTCGACCAAACGATGTCGTCCCAGAACCTCAGCATTCCCATCATGGTAAAGCGACGATAACACCCTTTATTGTAATTACTAATGCTTGAGGAACTTTTGCAGTATAACTTGAGACCCATTCAACAGCTCTAAACCCTGATTGACATAATAATTGGTTTTGACCAAGTATATTCCAGCTTGTATTAGATTTTTTTTTCCACCTCTTGTTGATGTTAAGATGACTGAGGAGTGTTTGATAATGGTTCTGAAAAAAATGTTTTTTGGTTTGGAAATGTGGTTCGATGCCATATAAATGCGAGAAGTGTTAGGAGGATAGCACCTTTGTGCTTACTGAACTGTAGTGCTTATTGTGGTATAATTGGAATATAAGGAGATCGTGAGATTTCGGGAGATGATGTTATGTTTAAATTCCTTTATATATGGATAGGCATTTTTCTTGTTTTTCTGTTTTTATTATTATTATTTTTTAATTTTTACTTTTGTTCTTCTTTTTTCTTGCTACAATGGGCTCTCTCTTGCATTTTTACTAGGGTTGCACCCCGCTTTATAATGAGATTGAATTATTTATTAAAAAAAAAATAGAAATGGAAATAAGTGTTTTTTGGTGGGCCATATTTAAAAAGTGTATTGCGTTTTGAATTGTTGGTGAATGATTTGAAGTCATCACTTTGCTAACAACACTTTCATGTATAACCCACCAATTCCTCTTTAGGTCCTTCAGGTTTACATACTAAATTGTCTTTAAGAGGCATTTGCATCTTTTACACTGGATTGGGCATAAATTACTTAATTTATTTCCATATCATTCCAAAAATTGTCTTCTTCTGCAATGCTGTTCTGTGATTATTTTTCCCTGAAAATCGATTATGCTCCCATAATTGCTAAACACTTCTAATTCAAAACAAACCTGTCATGTTCTTACTGAAGAACTTTGAAAGAGGTCCCAGGGGTGAGCAAGTCCAGAGTTTTGCTTTTCTCTAGCCTCTTGCGTTGGATTGGATTAGATTGCAGTTTGTGAGCATCAATTGGAATGAGTTTTATGCATTCAGGCAAGGGAGATCTAGCCATACGTGATTGGTTTCTTGTTTAGGAGGGTAAGGGGTGATTGTGCTTGAAAATAATGCCTCTTCACATGCCTCTGGAATTATGGACGTGGTTTATAAGCTTTGGCTTCAATATCATGTCTTCTTAGACTACGAATTATATACAAGTATGTGCAGAATATTGCTCTAGTGATGATGCTCACCTGGAATTTCTTATATTTGGAGTTGAAAATTGGATTGTTAAGTATATGATATGGCTAAAAAACATGTTGATTTTTATATCAGATAAAATGGTTTAGCGGTTGCATGTTATTACAAAAACAAACAGAGCTGTGTTGGCAAGTATCTACATACATATAACGTCATAGCTGTATGGTGCCACCGGCAGCAACACATACAATAATTAAATCATTGTTTAATCTTATTTTTGTCAGCGTGACAGTTTTTTATTTTGTTTTATTTTTTTTATAGCTTTTGTCCCTCTGGGAATTCCATTTTATGCTTTGACCTCTTTTCATGACATATAATTTAACAACACTGTGAAATGCTTTTTGTATGCTTGTTATTGAGTCAGTGAAGAGACCCGAAATTGATTAATTTTGTAAATCTTCTGTGATGAGAGTAGTTGTACATTTTAAGACTATTTGTAGTATCTCATGGTGAAGATGGTGCACCTCATGCATTTCTTGTTACTACATTTGTTTTAGGTAAATGGTTGTACAGGCAAAATGGGGAGGGCTGTTATCAAAGCAGCTGATTCTGCAGGAGTTAATGTTGTTCCTGTATCATTTGGCTCGGCAGAGGAGTGTGGACAAACTTTGCAAGTGCATGGGAAGGATATTCTGGTACATGGTCCAGCTGACAGAGAAAAGGTCCTTGCATCTGTCTTCAATGAACATCCAAATTTGATTGTGGTGGACTACACTGTGCCTTCTGCAGTAAATGGTAACTATTATGGAATATACTATTTGGGAAAAAAGGAGGAAAAAACAGAAAACAAAACCATAACCTGGACTTCATAGAAATTTTTTGTGGCAAATGGAGCCTTGATTTAAGATCTTACAATAAAGTGAGTGAAGTCACCATTTAACCTTGAATCCAATAGTACATCTATACTACCAAGCATGGGTTATTAAATAGTTTGTGTTATATTTAAATTAGTGGAAAAGTTGCTGTCCTAAACCTATCTCCTTAACCTTACAAGGCTGTTTGTTGTTTTATGTGGTTGTACCGATTGTAAATTGTAACTATGTTTTATCAGTAGTCCAAGAAAGTTGACTCAAAATAACAGTGCTTAATCCATGCTCTTGTGAATCTGTGCCTTACTACTTTTAACAAAAAGTAGTATAATATAATCTGTGGGAATCTGTTTTTTTACTACTTAATCCATGCTTGTGTTGCAAATATGTGCCTGCAATAATCCAACTTTACTACAGTATATCAATATATAATAATTAATCTGGAAGTTATGAATTAATTGTTATACTACTTTTTTGTTAAAGTAATGTAATCCAATTCTATATCATATAAATCCAACTTTACTATATTAATGCAGGGGGCCCTAATTCTTCTATTTGTCTTTTGAGTTTATCTCTTTAAGCTTATTTAAATCTTATGTTGTGGATGTGTAGATAATGCAGAGCTATATTGTAATGTTGGAGTGCCCTTTGTGATGGGAACCACTGGTGGAGACAGGGACCGGCTATATAAGACAGTAGAAGACTTCAACGTTTATGCAGTAATTTCCCCACAAATGGGTAAACAGGTGATCAGAATTTATTGCTCTTAGCTGTTTGGTTTTTATGTGAATCAGTATGCTTTATCATGTATATAACACTCTAGAACTTTCATTTCACGTTCTTCTATAATTTGTTGTTTGGTCAGGTTGTTGCGTTTCTTGCAGCCATGGACATTATGGCAGACCAATTTCCTGGGGCCTTCTCTGGGTACTCCCTACAGGTCTCTCTCTCTCTCTCTCTCTCCTGGTTTTCCTTGGAGGATGGGGGACTTAAGTAGTTCCAATCCCTTGGTTGGGTTTTCTTATCCGTAAATTGCTATTTCTCTCAATTTTCCTTGGTAGGGTGGGGGCTTAAGTAGTTCTTATCCCTTGATTGGTTTTTCTTACCTGTAAATTGCTATTTCAAGATGGTCATTCATAAGAATACTCAACTTTTATTACAATGGTGCTACACTTGCCTTTTATTTGATGAATCTTTTTGTTTGGGGTGCACACATTATGTGAACTAACTAGTCTTGCAATTCTGCTCTCAGTACTCATTATCTATTATTTAAAATGATTGAATCTTATGTTAGAGTGTGAGTTACTTCATTGTATTATTAGCACTGTGAGGCATTCATTTCAAATTTTAGGTGATGGAATCCCATCAAGCAAGCAAAGTGGACGCATCTGGAACTGCCAAAGCTGTTATTTCTTGCTTCCAGAAATTGGGAGTGTCTTTTGATGTGGACCAAGTAAGTTAAAAGAATTTATATTATTCTTTTGATATGTATCAGATTCTTTTTCCTTTTCCAAAATAATAATTGTGAGATTTGCTGGATGAATTTGCTAGTCATTTGTCATAATTTTCTTATTCAGCGTCAATTGTACTGAAGTGGATCAAGCTGGACTTTGGAGCTTGCATTTGCAAATATATTTTTAAATTGGTCTATTTTGTGTTGGTTTATGGAAGCATTGCTCATAGGTGTTCATTTTACCTGAAAAAGAAGAAAAGTTCTAAATCTAGAGGAATTTGTTAGAATTCAGTCAAACTGCCTTGAATCCAGGTGGTCCCCATGCCCCTTTCATAGTTTCCACCATTCATTCCATAGTAGCGGTTAAAGGTTTTATGGGAAATATACGGTTAGAATCCTTGGTCTTCTAGCCTTAGTCTTCACTATTTATCATCTCAGCACTTTTATCTGGTGACAGCTACAAGTATTAATTGGCCATTTAACCATAAGAACTAAATGATTTCAAAAGGACCTCTATCCAAGTGTTTTTCCCTTGTCCCTTTCTCCCCCCATTTTCTTCACTCCCCCTTCTGTGCGTATACTGGAGGCTATATAAATAGGAGCACCAAAAGTTTGGATAAAAATGATCTTTAGCCATTTTTAGAAATATTTTTCTGACATACATGCATGTCGATAGATATCAACATGTCAAAGGAAGAGACAATGGGCTTTTTTTTTTTTTTTTTTCCTCTTATGTTGATTGGTAGACTGATATGCAAAATGTTAAGAGTACTTCTGTCCAATTTTCTTAATATCATGAAAAGAAATCGATAGAAGAATCTGGCAGGCAGACATCTAAATTGCTTTTTATCAGCTTATTGTCTTGTGCATCTTGATTTAAAAATTTAGAAGCATTCTGAATTTAAAGTTTAATTTGTTTTTTACTACTTATCAAAAAAATGTTTAATTTTTTCCAATTTGTAGGATTTTTTCTTTTCAATGGGAGAGTATCATTTCTGATCTCTTTTGTTTGGTCACATTTGCTTTATTATAAAAACGGTTGTTAGTCTGAAATGGTTTTTGTGGAGTTTTGGCAACTTCATTGATCTTTTTATTTTTTTAACATTTTTCTCAGATACAAATGATACGGGATCCCAGGCGACAACTTGAGATGGTGGGAGTTCCAGAGGAGCATTTGTCAGGTCATGGATTTCATATGTATCATCTGACATCACCTGATCAAACGTAACAATCAACATCCTCAATCATCTCTCTCTCATGGACTTTTTTATTGTGTCAGCTACTATACTTGGAATTATGTTATATATTTTTTTTCTTGCAGAGTTTCCTTTGAATTTCAGCATAACGTTTGTGGTAGATCAATATATGCAGAGGGTACCATTGATGCGGTATTATTCCTTGCTAAGAAGGTACTGATGCTTTCATTCCTCATGCTTTGTGATTATTTCTGTTACAATGTTTTACATTAATGATTTATAGCGAAATACGCTCTGATGCAATCCAACTGTAATAGCAGTTATAACTGCTATATATTCTTACCCCTTTTACCTTTTTCTGCAATATCTCATTGGTCAAATATAATATTAGAATATCTTTTTTAGAAAGACTTGGTTGTCTCAAAACTATATCAAAAACACCTTCAGTGATAAGAGGAATACTTGTTGAATTTCGAACAATAACTTTTGTGTTTCTCCTGTGTTTTTGTTGACTGGAGTAGGGTTTAAGATGTTACGGTGTTCTGTTCAACCATGCTCTTTTTTAACTATTGAATTGTTCAAATATTGTGAAACTGCAGATCCAGGCAAAGGCCGACAAGCGGATATACAGTATGATCGATGTCTTGCGGGAGGGTAACATGCGATGAAGAAGTGGGTAACATGGGACGAATAAGTAGGGGTTTGCATACAGATTTGTGTTAGTATTTAACTTAGCTTAAGTTTATTAGGTACTAGTTTGAGTAACATGAGGATAGCAATTTTGCATTCAGAGCTTTGGGCATCATCGTTTCCATTACTATTTTTCGTGTTTATTTTTCGGAGAACCACGCAGTTGATGGTCGCAATGATAACTAGGAATGGAGACAAATACTAAAATGTTGTCCAGAAATTACCTCTACCGAACACAATGATAGTGTGCCAAGAGCCAAGCTTGAGCACTAAGGAGTAGAGACCTTGGCTCTGGCCATTGGTTGGGCAATGCCTGCAAACAGGCTGACTAATTTTCTTTAGTACATGCCAACTCTGGCTTTTGTTGATCTCATTCCTGCAAGGAAGCCAGTCTGAGCTAAGCATTGCTGAGCTTAGGAACGAAGGCGTATCTTAAATTTTGCATGAAATGTCATGTAGACCGACTTTTTGATGGAGATTTTCTGTTCTTGTGAGAGATTGCTGCAGCTTTACCTAGAATTGTGGTGGTCCACTTAAGACCTTGTTTGGATGGACTCATGGCTTCAAATCATGTTATTTGTTCAAATAAGTGAAAAAAAAGGTGTGCTTGATTTGGATTTAGAAGTGTTTTCAAGCGTTGATGAATAAAATGTTACAGTTGGCTCTCAATTGAGGAGTCACTATTTCATGATACATTTTTTAAAATAATGAATTTTGTGGAATGGGGGCACATAAATTTAATAATTAATAATTTTTTTGTCCATTATAAATATTTAAAGGGTTAAATACTTAATACCCCCTTAGGGTTTCAAGACTTTATTTATTCCCCCTTAGGGTTTGATTTTTATCATAGGGGATACTTATGATTTTCATAAATGACTATTTTGGTATTTCCATCTACTTGCCGTTAAGTTATTTAACGGAACTTCATGTCACTAACAGGTAGTATACCAAAATTTGGACACGTGGCATAAGTGTCACATCATAAATTATGCACCCTACGTAAGTAAATTAAAAACATTAACTTTTATTTTTTAAAAAAGGAATTAGTATTAATTAAAAATTAAAATAAGTATAGATTTAAAATACTCACACCTATTGATTTTTTTTTTTTTTTTTTTCTAAGCCATTGAATTAAAATAAGTGTTTTCACTTTTCACGTTTTCAATTCCTTCAGCTTCAAGAATAGAATGCAACCGTGATTCTTTTAACTCAATTTTTTCAGCGCGAATCTGTGCACTTTCTAGATATCATAACAATTATTTCGAACTATTTGTGTGCTTTAATTTTCTGTATTTAATTTTCTTATTGTCGATTATAAATGCATATTTCGCCAGAATATGATAATAAGAGAAAAATTAAAGCACACAAAGTGATAGTAAATAATTTGTTCATATGATCTAGAAAGTGCTAAACATACACGGTCAAGAAAATTGAGGTTGTGGGAGAATCACTTGAGTTGTATTCATTGTTTGAAGTGAAGGAATTGAAAACATGAAAAGTGAAAACACTTGTTTTAATTCAATGGATGTGGGTATTTTAAATCTATACTTGTTTTAATTTTTAATTAATATTAATTCATTTTAAAAAAAAAATAAAAGTTAATGTTTTTAATTTAGTTACCTGGATATTAGATGGCAGGGTACATAATTTATGATATGACACTTATGCCACGTGTTCAAATTTTAGCGTACTACCTGTTAGTGACATGAAGTTTCGTTAAATAACTTAACGGCAAGTGGATGGAAGTATCAAAACAGTCATTTATGAAAACTATAAGTACCTCCTATAATAAAAATCAAACCCTAAGAAAAAATAAATAAAGTCTTGAAACCCTAAGGGAGTATTAAGTATTTAACGGTTTTAATCGATATTTAAATGTAATTATGGTAATTAATAAATTCATAATAACGAGTTATGAAGATGATTCACTGCAGATGCAAATTTCTAAATAATTTATATTATTAAGTGTATAAAAATTAATATCTATTCGTCAAAAACTATAAAATATTTAGAGTAATCGAAAATAAAGAAAAAAGATATAAAGTAGAGTTGAAGAAAGAGTGCAGCTGCTATATGGTTCAGTGCAAAAAAGGGGGAGGTTTTTGCCTTTTACTTATAAGTTGACACCTCAGCATTTCAAGAAAAAATACACAAATTAAAATGAGAACAAAACACCCACGCCCTTGGTTTTTTTTTTTCTTTTTCTTTTCTTCTTCTCCCTCACCTCTCCGGTGACGGCACTCCTCGGCGACGGTTGACCCAGCCGTGACCCACCATTTTTTGCCAAATTATCTTCGACGACTTTCTTTATTTTCGGTCAAACCTAATTGGAAAACATTAAAATACTCAAATTCAACCTCAAAAATCGATTCTAATGCCACAAAATTCGTTTCTAATGCCTTAAAATTAAAATCTAAATTAGAAGATTAACCATTTTTCGGATTTTATTATCCTAAAAACAAAAGAAAAAACCAAATCCACGGGAAAAAACCAAACCCAACCGTGAATCTCGGTGGCCGGCCGTGGGTTTGCTACTTTGCTATGCACCATAGGTCTCAGTGTCGTGGGTCTTTTTTCATTCTCCCAAACTATCTCTCTTTGTCTGTTAAATGACGAGAGGAAGGAAGAAGAAAAATGGGAGAGGTCCGCAGGAAGGAAGAAATGGGAGAGAAGAAAAAATGTAAGGAAGAAGAAGAAATAAGAAAAAATTTAGTGTTTTAGGATTTTGGATCGTTTTGTGGTTTTTTTTTTTTCCTTTATGTGAGGTATGAGCTTGTGATTGGGGGCAAAAAAAAAAACCCCTTTACGCACATAAGGAAGGGAAGTTATTCCATTGGAGAAAAGCTCTGAAGGTGACAAAACCCGGAAATCAGAGAGAGGGAGAGAGAGAGAGAGAATGGAGAGCAGAGAAGACCTGGAGTCCATACTACCATATCTGCCGCTGTTAGTACGGTCGTCGAGTCTGTCATGGCCGTCAGTGGCTGTGGAAGAGGCACTGAAAGCGATGGGAGGAGGACCCGATCACAGCATGGTCGACACAGGGGAGGCCCTATTCATCGCCATTACCGCTCTCAGGAGGCTCTCTCCTTGCCTCTCCTCTCAGCCCTTGGCTTCTTCCGCGTCTCATGGTTACGCTTTCTTCTTCGACGAGTTGATGTCGGAGGCAGAATCCGCAAAATGGTTCGGAGAGGTAGTCCCGGCATTGGCGAATTTGCTCCTGCGCTTGCCCTCTTTGTTGGAAGCGCACTATCAGCATCCAGATTATGGCCTTTTCAATGGAAAGCTCAAAACTGGGCTTCGTTTATTGGGTTCCCAAGAGCCAGGAATGGTGGTTCTCTCCCAGGTATATATGTACCCGATGTTTATATTCTTAGCATTTGATGCCAGAAATGATAGACAATAGAACCCAAACCTCCTGAAACCCATGTACTAGGTGGGCTAGTTATTGCTAATTACTGTGTTTCTGAATGATTTATTGTCATAAACGTGGTAATATTAAATAAACTGAAGATGGGTTGTGGTAAGAAAAAGTCAGCATTCAGCAACACTAACACTTTAGAAAGAGAGGAAGATGGAATGTAATATGACCTTCCTTTTTAGCCAGGGACCGATTTTTAGTATTGATAGAGCAAAAGTAAACCCAGATATCCCATCAAACCTGAAACATTCACATATGCGAATAAGTTTGGGCAACCAGTTGTATGATTGTCTGTTTTGGGTCGGGTCATCTACTTCGCAATCACTACTTTCATCAAATGTAAATATTTAATTCTTTTCTTTTGCAAAATTACAAATTGGCATAGCTGATTTAGATCATATAAAGGTTTTAAATTTCCAAATGGATGGTGTTCTTTCTTTCAACCCATTTGGGCAAATCACACTTCATCCTGCCCGATTGTTTTCCTCTTTTTATTTATAAATTATCCGAAATGAAAGATTTTTATTTTATTTTGTTGTGTTATTGTTTTCTCTTTATGGTATTAACTTTTTGATAATCAATGTGTGTGTTGATTTCAGGAATTGATTGGTGCTCTTCTTGGATGCTCTTTATTTTGTCTGTTCCCAGTCTCTAATAGAGGTGTTAAACATCTTCCAACAATCAACTTTGATCATTTGTTTGCGTATGTGAGATTCAGCTTTCTTCTGCGAAATCTTTTATCAGTCTTATTAGGCATCTGAAATTAAGGGTGTGAAGTAGTATGGTTATAACAATATGTTTCAGTTTTCTACTTGTGTCTCTTTGATCCTTTCAGTAGATATAATATTCTGCATGAAAAAGGACAATTTAAAATGTCATAATTTTGATAATATAATTCTGATGGTGTCAGACAATATATGATCTAAGGGGCATTGGTTAACAAGTGGCTACATTGATACCATTTCATTAAGATGCATAAAATTTCTTGAGGTGATATTAAACAGTATAACATTAACCATGTGCTATTATTAATCCTAAATGCGCTTCTCTTATTGCTCCAAGCATAACATGATTGGCTGTAGAAGGCTGCTGCAGTAGAGTGTTTGAATTATCTTATGCATCTGGATGTTTGGTAGGAGTGTGCATCATACATGTGGTGATTATTACCTATATTTCCCAAATATTTGTCGATTTTCTTTAGCTCATGTTTTGAATGTCAATAGGAATGATCAATATAGAAAATGGCAACACAATACATATATATTTTTTGATAAGTAATGCATTTTATTAAAAAGCATAAGGCGCCCCTTATTAAGTATACAAGTAATATACACAAGAGGCTTCAATTGAGCAAAAAACCCAAGCCTTCAAACCCAAACCCCAACAAGCCGTCAAACCCAAAACCCACAATACAACCAAGCCTGAAACCCCCTGGGGCACTCAATGCTAGAAAGCGTGAGTCTTGCAACGCAATATATTTTTTTTAGTTGATTTCATGGGCTTGTATTTTATCCTGTTTAATAATAAATTCATCTTCTTTGAGTTGGTGTATATTCTACTATAGTTTTATATATTTTTATCTGGGGAGACTTGCCAATATCTTATCATGCTGAATTCAAGATCTGAATGTCTCTAAGATTTATGAATCTTCAGGAGTCTCTACGACAGTTACAACCCAAACCAGGAAAATAAGATAAGGTGCATTATACACTATTTTGAAAGGATATGTTCAGATATGCCTGTGGGCCTTGTCTCATTTGAGCGGAAAATACTTCCTTTGGAACGTCGTCCACTATGCATATCATATCCCAATTCTAAATTTTGGAGCAATTCTATCATTCCTCTATGCCGTGTTGAGGTAAAAAATGAGCAGATGTATTAAAAAGTTTTATTTAGATGATTTATCATAAATGTTTAATCCAATTTCTTTCCTGTTATTTCTTCAATTTGAGACAAAGATGTATTACCTCTTAGGTGGTCTTTCAATATCTTTGTAGGTCCAAAATTCAGGCTTGATAGAAGATCAATCCAGTGAAGCTCTTGAAGTGGATTTTGCAAACAAGTATTTTGGAGGTGGTGCTCTACGTAGGGGCTGTGTACAGGTATACCTTACAAAATTAATAAAGCTCATGTGGTCTTCAAGTTTGTACTTAATCTGATATTTGGATGTCTGATACTTAGATATAAGTTCCTGATGTGTTCCCTAATGGGTATACATGCTTTCTCATTCAAATTATGTTTATGCATATTTTACCTTCCTGTGAGTCATGCAGACCATGATGCTATTGCAATCTCACTTAAAGTTAGTAAACTTTGATATTTGTTATTTCCTTGTTTTTATCATCTTATGTAGGAAGAGATCCGTTTCATGATCAATCCTGAATTAATTGCTGGCATGCTTTTCTTGCCTTCCATGGCAGAAAACGAGGCTATAGAAATTATTGGTGCTGAAAGATTTTCAAGCTATACTGGGTGAGTATTACCCAGAGGACTATAAATCTGGAATTGACTTAGAAGGGGTAGTGATGTTGTACCAATTGCCTTTTGCTTTGTCTACTATGTATGTTTTTTATAGAGTGTAAATTTGCATTAATTTGATGTATATGATTGTTGATGATAACAATTGGGGTATTAGAAATCATATATATGATCTTTTCTAAAACTGATATGAAATCTATCTTGTTTTCACATGGTGATCCATATTGTCTAAGAAAACCAGTAGTCATGGTAAATATCTTGGTTGCTCCCCCTTTGGTGTTTCTTAATGAATTATTTACTACTATAGAAAAGGTGTATGGTTTTTGCTAAAATTAAACTTTTGATAAGTAAAAGATTTTATTGAAAAATATGAATGGGAATTGCGAAGTACAAAGGTAGCATAAAAGAGGTGCAGAAATGATTTATAGTCATGGGTTTGGGGATATGAGGCATTTTTATCACTTGCAATTGTATTTATATAGTGACCTTTTGTCCCTCTAATGAAGCGCTCTTTTGAAATTAAGATAGTGCTTTGTGGAAAAGTGCATGCCCACAACTATTTTCCTTACTTGGAAGTTCTATTTACTCTGTAGGTTGGCCTTCTATTGTGAAAACAATTATTCTCCAGCCAAATATGCTAAAAGTGATTTGGCATATGAAAACTTTTTTAAATGCTTACTCCGGACATAACATCATCTGCGCATATATTATTTTCCCATCATGTTATTGCCACATTAGGATTCCATGTCTCCGTTGTTTCTTATATAGATGCTATGGATGTCCCAGTGTCAACTTAGATGTTTAAACTTCTTGTTTATTGTAGTTAACTTGTGTTGTAATGAAAATATGATTCAAATATCATCTATTTCTGGTGTAGGTATGCCTCTTCATTCCGTTTTTCTGGTGACTATGTGGATAAAAGGGATGTAGACTGTTTTGGAAGACGTAAAACCAGGATCATTGCAATAGATGCATTATGCAGCCCAGGGATGAGACAGTATAAACAAGAGCACCTCCTCCGGTTTGTAAATTCTATTTTCTAGCACCACATACAACATTTAATTCAGGGGGGTCTGAAGTAGGTTTATTTGAAAGGGAAGTCTTAGTGTCTGTTGAAGCCATTTTCTGAGCAACAGAATACTTGTCACTTATACGTGCAGCTTGTTTTCACCATCTAGTGGAGCAACCTTTAAGTTTTATTATTATTATTATTTTTAATTTTTCTTTACTGGTCACACTTATGGGATTAGTTTTACAAGACAATTATACAACCAGTCTTGTTCTATGGCTAGGATGTTGGGCTTATAAAATGACAATATCAATTTATTAGTACAAGGCAAGAAAGAGAAGATCTAAGTTAACTAGGAGGAAAGTAAGTTGGTTTTTGAGTGACATATATAAATTCTATGATTTGTTTGATAGCTCTGCGACACAGTTTTGGATCCATACTAGCTTTACTGTTGTTGTCTCATGCTTACCAGATGACAATTTATTGATTTAGAATGTTGATTGTTGAGTTCTGGTCAAGAAAAAGACATGTTAATACCAATTGAGGTTTGGGCGAGAATAAATTGGTTTGGCTATTGGCAATGAGATTTACTAGTTGTATATATGAAGGGAAATATGGTTCCCTTAGAGGTGTTGCAAAGAAATGATATTTTTAAAGGACATGGCTGAAATCAATGAGCATTTGAATTAACAAATTTTTGTGGATGTAGCTATAATGAAAGGGTTAATAGGGTATCCAGCCAAAGTTAAATAAGTAGATTAAGACTTTGTTGGTATATGGATCATTGCCTGTTGAGGTTGGCGGGTTGCTCTCCCATTTATGATCAGTAGGTTTTATATGCATTCTTCTTGCCTAAATATCTTCCTTAGATATTTTACCCTTTTCTAGTCTTTTGGCAATCACAAAATTTTATCATTCTAATTTGTTTGTTTCTTCAGGGAGATTAATAAGGCATTCTGTGGCTTCTTTGATCAATCCAAGTATCAGCAGTACGAGAGACTGTTTCAAGAAAATGTGTATTGTGAAGCTCAGCTTGATCAGAAGGTAGAAGACCCCATTGACATGTCTGGGAATAATCTTTTGGTTGATTTTCTTATGGCTTTGTGATGCTGTCATTATTTGAAGTTTGTTATTGATCTAACATTATTTGAAGTTTTATTAGTTTGGCAGGGCTTGAGTCTCATTATGTGCTTGAGAATTTGGTTTTTGCCTCTGTTTAATTCGCTAGCTTGATTATTGGTCTTGTGTTTGTTGATAGTTGCATGAAACTGCCTCAACTTCTGGTGAAACATATGGAGGAAAATCTGTAAATCAAGTAATCAGAAATTATGAGAATAATTGTCAGAATATGGGCCACGAACATAATATTGGGATTGCAACTGGGAATTGGGGCTGCGGTGCTTTTGGAGGAGATCCTGAAATTAAGACCATGATTCAGTGGCTTGCTGCTTCCCAGGTAATTTTGTGTCTTCAGCTGTCAAAAACGAAAGGAAACAAAGGTCATCTCTTTTTTTTTACCCTTTTTTTTATAAAGAATGTTGTATTTCTTCTGACAAAATACACATTATGTACTTCCTTTTTAGTGATATTTGTGCTTTATCCATTGATTAGGACAGAAAACGAAGAGGTTTTTGCTCCATACATCTTGTATTGGGCACCCCCCTGTTATTTCAAAATACTTTTTGAAACTCAAACAAATGGGTTTGCTTAATTCATTTTTTATGTGGGTTTCACCTATTTTGCTGATTCACATTATAAGCATCATTGTCACACCTTTTTCTGTGGATTTTGCAACTAAAATTATAATTCTTTTGATGAATGCTTCAAAAAGGTCAAATGGATGAAATGATTTTAAACTCTTAAAGATTTGAGTAATGTTACAAGTCCTTCTTATATCCCTACAAGGTGATGTGGCTTTCAAAATTATTATTGAGCTTGTGATTGATTATTATTCAATTTTGATCAAATGGTGATATTAAAACCCACCTAATTTTTGGAGGGATACAAGAGTAATACAAGAAGACTTGTAGAATTACTCTAAAGATCTTGCTTATCAGAAAGAAAGAAAAACTCAGACCTTTCATGAAAATGGTTGCAAATGATAAATAAATCTCAAGACTAGATGACTATTATGCTGTTAACACCTTTCCTCTCTCTCTTTTATTTTCTTTTATTTTTTATTTTTTAAAGAAAAAGATAGTTTGGACCTTTAAAATTTTAGTTTGTAATTTTGTAAGGACTTATTTTTGTATCTCTGCGAATAGTTAAGTTTTAGGCTCTGTTTACTTCGACGTAAAATGGTTTCCGTCGGAAAATATTTTCAGAGAAATCATTTTCCCTGAAAATGTTTTCTGCCGAAAACATTTTACGGTGTTTACCACGCGTACGGAAAATCACAAAATTTATATATATATTCATTAAATCATATTAAACTCTAAATTTACGGGTAAGTCTTGGGACTTGCCCGGGACTTGATCAGGACCTATCTGAAACTTTAATGGGACTTGCCCGAGACATGACCGGCAGCTGCCCAGGACCGGCAAGGACTTGCTCAGGACTTGACCTGGACCAACCCGGGACTTTATCGGGACCTGTTTGAGAACTGCCTGGGACTTGACCAGGACTTGGCTGGGACTTGTCCGGGACCCGGCTAGGACTCGTTCGGGACTTGACTAGGACCCGTCCGGGACCTGCTCGGGACTTGACCAGGACTCGGCTAGAACTCACCCGGGACTTGACTAGGACCTGCCCGGGACCTGCCCTGGACCCACCCGGGACCCGCCCTGGACTTGTCCGAGACCCACCTAGGACGTGCCCGGAACTTGACCGAGACCCACCCGGGACTTGTCCGGGACCCGCCCGGGACTTGACCGAAACCCACTCAGGACCTGCCCGGGACCCACCCGGGACTTATTCGGGACCTGCCGGGACCCGCCCGGGACTTGATTGGGACTCACCCGGGACCTGCCCGGGACTTGTTTGGGACCTACCCGGGACCCGCCCGGGACTTGAACGGGACCCGCCCAGGACTTGTTTGGGACTTGCCGGAACACTTGAGACTTGACTAGGACCATGGGGACTTGTTGGGACACCTTGAGACTGCCGGAGACTTGGCCCGGGACCCGCTAGGGTCTTGGAGGGTCAAGTCCCATCGATCAGTCTCGAGGCGAGTCCTAGCGGGTCCCAGAGTCCCAAGAAGGTCTCTGGCAAGTCCTGGGCAGGTCCCAAGCGATTCTCGATAAAGTCCCAAACAGGTCTTGGTCGGGTCTTGGGCCGGTCCTAGTCAAGTCTCAGGTAGGTCCCGGTCAAGTCTTGAGTGGGTCCTAGTCAAGTCCCAGGCGAGTCCTAGACAAGTCCCGGGCGGGTCCCGATCAAGTCCCAGGTTGGTCCCGAGTGGGTCCCTGTCAAGTCTCGGACAAGTCCTGAGCGAGTCCTGGGCAGGTCCCGAACAAGTCTCAGGTGGGTCCCGGTCAAGTCCCGGGCAGTCGATCAAGTCTCGGCGAGTCCCGGCGAGGTGTCCCGAACAAGTCTCGGCGGGGTCTGGTCAAGTCCGGTAGGTCGAGACAAGTCCCAAGTGTCTCGACAAGTCCTTGGTGGGTCCCGGACAAGTCTCGGGCAGTAACAAGTCCTGGCGGTGTCTCGGTCAAGTCTCAAGTAGTCCGGCAAAAGTCAAGAAGTCCGGTCAAATCTGGGCGGGTCTGGTCAAGTCTCGGCGAGTCTGGGTGTCCGAACAAGTCTCAGGTCCGTCAAGTCCCGGCAGTCCGGTCACTCGGGCGGGTCTTGGTCAAGTCCCGGGCAAGTCCCGAGCAAGTCCCGAACAAGTCCCGGGCAGGTCCCGGTCAATTCCTGGGCGGGTCCCGGTCAAGTCCCGGGTAGGTCCCGAACAAGTCCCAGGCGGGTCCCGGACAAGTCCTAAGCGGGTCCCGGACAGATCCTGGGTGGGTCTCGGACAAGTCCCGGGTCTCGATCAAGTCCCGGGTGGGTCCTGGTCAAGTCTTGGGTAGGTCCTAGGTGGGTCTCGGACAAGTCCCAGGCAGGTCCTGGGTGGGTCCAAGGCAGGTCCTAGACAAGTCTCGGGTGGGTCCCGGTCAAGTCCCAGGCAGGTCCTGGACAAGTCCCGGGTGGGTCCTGGTCAAGTCCTGGGCAGGTCCCGAGCGGGTCCTGGACAAGTCCTGGTAGGTTCCGATCAAGTCTCAGGTGGGTCCCGGACAAGTCCTGGGCAGGTCCCGGGCGGGTCTCGGTCAAGTCCCGGGTAGGTCCCAATTGGGTCTTGGGCAGGTCTCAGGTAAGTCTCGAGAAGGTCCCGGTCAAGTCCCAGGCAGATCTCGGTCATGTCCCGGGCGGGTCCCATGCAGGTCCCGTACAAGTCCCGGACAGGTCCCGATCATGCCCTAGGTGGGTCCCGGTCAAGTCCCGACATGGTACGTCAATTTGAGAATGAGATGCTCAAAATCGGAAATTGGTTTACGGTTTTCAAAACCGTAAACTATTTTTCGAAAATTAAAGAAGAATTTTCGGTCAAAGGGAAAATGTTTTCCGTTGACTATTATTTTACGTCTCAGTAAACACCGTAAAATATGGAAATCATTTTCCTGGAAACCATTTTACGTCGAAGTAAACGGAAATTTAACTTGAGAAATGAACATCCTGAAGTGGGCATCAAACCCTCAAGATAGCTTTTCCGGACTTGTTTAGCATTGTTCGTTAATGATGTTGTAATGGCAGACTATTTGAAGCTTTCTAGTGCCTCTCAGCAGTGGAATATTAATTTCTCGAAGAGGTTCACAATTGGGAGTTGGATTTCTTTATGTCATTCTTCACTTTGTTATATTTCATTAGTGTGAGATAGGGGGGTGAAGACAGACTTTGTTGGGTTCCTTCGAGGAGAGAGAGGTTTTTTTTTTTTTTTTTTGGGATTTTAGAGTGTACTAAATTGTTCTTGTTCCCCATGATAATACTTCTTTTTCGTGGAGGAGTATTTGGTGGAATAAAGTTCCCTTTGTGAGTGATTTTCTTTGCCTAGTTGGCCATTTTAGGGAAGATCTTCATCAATGAACAATCTAAGGAAACGACAAATCATTGTGGTTGAGTGATGTTGTGTGTGTAAGAAGAATGAGAAGTCAGTGGATCATCTTCTACTCCACTATGAGATTGTAGATGCTCTTTGGAATACTATCTTCAGCAATGTAGGGTTTGCTTGGGTTATGCTTACCTGTTGGAGAGCGCCAGGGGGTAGGTTTAAGCTTGATGCAATTTGGAAGATGATACCGCCCTGTTTTATGTGGTGTCTCTGGAGGGAAAGAAACAATCGGAGCTTTGAGGATCATGAGATGACTGTAGTGGAATTATAGGCTTCATTCTTTAGGACTCTTTTTGATTGGGCTGCTCGAAATATACTCTCTGTACTTGGGTTGTGCCTTTCCATTTTTTAATGAATTTGCTGAAAAATTTAGGTTTTAAATTGACTGTCATTTGAGAAAGGAAGAGGATTAGAGACAAGGTCTGATACGGAGTGATGGAAATAGAAATATCCTATCAGTGGCCAAATGGCATCTCCTTGGCTCTCCCGTTGCATAAACTAGTGATAGACTCTGAGCTCAGGTTCAATCCTAGGTGCATAAATTGGGTTAGCTAAGAAAGAATTAAAAGGAATCTCCCAGAAACTCATCTAGGGGAAGAATATCAGGGGTGCAAGGGATCTGATTTTGGGTTAACTAGGTAGGACCAGCACTGAGTAATGACATTTCAGTTCGTATGAAAATCAGGGGAAGAAATCTGTTAGTGCAAGCGATCTGATAGAAGAGGACATGGAACTTGGGTTTCTGTTTTAGTGCCATTGGTGCAGAATAAAACTCAGCTTGTTGTATATGAATTTGTGTTGTTTGCCTGTTTCTCTCTCTGTCTTTCTCCACCCTGCCCTTCCCCCACTCCCCTTTCAGGTATGGTTCAACTCTCCCCAAATATATATATATATATATATATATATATATGCATTTGTTGGATGTGTAAATATGGACTTCAATGTTTGGTGTCAGCATAGGTCGTCATTTCTCAAATATCTTTTACCACTTATGTTAGACTGACTGAACCATATATTTCTTTAGAAGTCTTTAGTTTTCTCATATTCTATATTTCTCAAGGGGTGTCATTTGTGTGGAAGTGAAATTGATAGACTTGTGTCAACGATGGAAAACAAAGAAACTCTTATCTCACCCTGTTATCTCTCTCTCTCTGTCTCTCTCAATCAAATACCAATCTGTCTTATATTCTGGGTTCATGTCTTTCAGGCCTTAAGACCTTTCATATCATACTACACATTCAATTTGGAGGCATTGCAGAACCTAGATCAGGTACTTGTCTTTACTTTCTAGTGTGTGATTACTGGAATATGTGGTAAAACATTATGTAATTATACTATTATGTTAGAATGTTGGCTGTTGGTAATGTAGAGGGCCTACTAAAACCCGATGTGTCACAAGCAGTTTTTTTGTGTTCTGCTTTTTGCCTATATAGCCAGATATCCCCACGAAAAGTTTAGCTGTAAATATTCATATTACAGAGAACTCTTGCATGGTTCAAGCTTCAGGCTTCTTACCAGAATTTTCATTATTGTATTCCAGAATTTTTGGCCAAGCCATTGCTATTGCAGTTTTTTAAGCTTTTTATGCTATATTCCAAGTTATTGGGTAGTTCCTGAGATTATGCATTAAATATGATCAGTCTTATCTATGCTTAGAGTTCAGCTAATGTAGATTTGAAAGGATTGCTAATCTTATCATTTAATTTCTACCTGTTTGGCTCTTGGTATACCATATTTGAACCCCCTTTTCTTTGGAGTCACGTTAGTTGTCAACAGAAAGCTACCTATATTTGGTGATCTCAAGATAACTGCATTTCTTTTAAACTTATGGCCATAAATATTTATTTCTCTTAATTGCTTGTGTCTCAATTGACTTCGGATGGCAGGTGACTCGGTGGATCCTGTCACATGAATGGACCGTTGGAGACCTTTCGAACATGTTGGACGAATACTCGTGCCAGAAATATAAGGGACAAACTAATGTTGGCTTCTTAACATGGCTCCTTCCTTCTTTATCCAGCCATGATGTCGAGATGTCAGACTTACCAAATACGCCTTAACACTTTTTCTTCTTCTTCTTCTAAGCAAATACACCTTAGAACTTGCCTGATTATCGAATTGCCTATGCATCTTCCACTTTAATATGTAGCATTTTCTGTGAACTATTTATGTAAGAAATGAAGCCAATTTTGTAGTTGCTGCCTTGTCTCGAGTTGTACATATGCCTTTTCTCTGTTTTTCTTGCCCAAGTTATCTTTTGCCAAAATCTGTCTTATCTGCCATTACTGGGGACTGGGCCCCGTTTGAATCAAGCGCAGGTATGGATTTCATAATATCATTTGCATTTCCTGAGCGAGTAAAAAGACAGAAAATAGGCTTCATAGGCAGAGTTGGTTGGCACAAGGGTGGATCAAGAGGATAGGTTGCCGAGAAGCCTGAGAATGTGCTTGATTAGTTTATATGACTCATAAAGAATGGTCTTCTACTATTATTCTGTCCGGGCCAAATGCAGTGACTTTGTGAGTTGGCAAGGAAAACATGCTTTTTGCCGCATCCAGTGAGATCATCTGAGGCTTTTCGGCCGGCCAAGCACGGATGAGACTTCCGTTTGCGTCATGGAAAGTTGTACTTTTGTCGTAAAATTGTCGTGTACATTGAATCTGATTTAGATGGCGTGCAGTGGAGCGCGGCAACAAAATGTAAACCAAACAGTACTCGTGGCAAAGCCTTGCTTGGTAATGATTTTGAAAAAATTGTTTTCGAATCCAAAGACCATGTTTGTCTTAGAATTATTAACAAACAATTCTAAACACAATACCTTTTAAAATTTTTTCAGCGTAAAATATTTATTAGAAAATGTTTTTCTTATTTCATGGTGTTTGGTGCAACCGAAAATAATAGTGAAAATAAAAATATTTTGGGTTTGACCATAAAGGTAGTTAAAACAAAAATATTTTCAGGTTTGACTATAAAAGCTTTATTTAGTTAGTAGAAAATGGTTTTTTGTTTTTTAAATTTTGTAAACAATTTTTTGATTATCTGATTCTCGAACGGTCGGAATATTGTCAAAGCTCTGTCGGAGATGGCTGGACCTCTGCTGGAGGTTACCCTTTTCAATATTATTTATTTTCGGTATGAGCCAAATGTTGATAAATTTATTTTGGAAAGTTATTTTTGTTTCGTTGAAAATATCTTTTTCACGGAATAGAGCGTAAAACTAAAAATTACATGTCAAAACCATTAGGAATCATACTCGAATCCATTCATAAAAGCCAAGGTCTTCTTAACCTTTGCACAATCATCTCTTTCTCTTTCTCAAGGTAGGGGTGGTAATTCGTGTTGGGTGTCGGGGATTTTGTTGAAATGAGAGCGTGCCACTCGTAGGGGAGCCAAAAGGTCCAACACCCGTTGCCTCTGCTCTCTTGGGGTTTAGGCTTTTAGCTCAAGCGAGTTCTTTCCTTGACAAAGAAAAGAAGCTTCATTCTCAATCTCAGATACTAAAGCCAGAACGTAGCCATATCTTCAGCTTCATTCTCAGAAACGAAGGACTACCCAAGTCAGTTTTTCAAACAATTTTCCTATGTTTTTGGTTTACAGACTTTTTCTATGCTTGATGGTAGTAGGGTTAAGCACTGCTCCTTAACTGTTTGCTTTAATGACTAAATGAATGGATTCCCATGTTTTTGAGCTTTCAGTACTTCTCTACTTTTCTTCTGTGGTTAACTTTTTATAGCTGATATTTGCTTTTGTTCTTCCTTTGGAATCAATTGTGTGTAGAAATGGCGCTACAGCATACGATAAGGTTACCTTTATCAAATCCACTCTCAACCCTCAACAAATTCAGAGTTCCCAATTCAGTTACTGGTTTAAGTCCACAGTCTGAACAAAGACACCGAAACAGTTGCGTATCTTCCTCAAGAATGGAGTGTTTTAGTCTCTCATCCAACTTTCTAAACTCGCCTTTGCTGGTGTGTTTATGTCAGAATCAATAACTTTATAGGATGTATGAATTTTTCTTATTGTATTTGTTGAAATGGAGTCAAATTGTGTCTGAACACAGGGTCGTGCAATCAGAACAAGTAGATTGCGAGAGTCTAGAAGTGTAGGGAAACTCGATAGGGAAGCATCTAGTGACAGTGAAGAGGAGGAGGAGGAGGATGAACGTCCTTCTGGGAAGGTGGATGATCCTTATCTTATGGACTCCGAAGAGAGACGTGAATGGAGGAGCAAAATTAGAGAAGTGCTTGATAGAAACCCTGATGTCGAGGGGGAGGTAGATCCTGTGGAAAGGAGGAAGAAGATGGAAAAGCTTCTGGCTGATTATCCCCTTGTCGTGGATGAGGATGATCCTGACTGGCCTGAAGATGCTGATGGGCGGGGATTCAGCATGGATCAGTTCTTTGACAAGATCACTATCAAGAACACCAAGAAAGGCGACGATGATAATTATGATAGCGACAATGAAATTGTCTGGCAAGATGATAATTATATCCGTCCAATCAAAGACATAACCACTGTAGAATGGGAAGAGACTGTGTTCAAGGACATCAGTCCTTTGATCATTCTTGTGCACAATCGCTATAAAAGGTCATCTTTTTTTCCTTATCTGTTATGCTTTTAGTTGCTTCCTTTTTTCTGTATTACATTGCTCACTCTATATTATCATTTTTTACATCATAGTTCCTATAGAATGTGCACATGATTGCTTGGCATAAAAGTTTTAGTATATCTCTTAAGTGTAATGTTGCTTCACTTTTGGGTTTTTTTTTTTTTGATCTGGTTTTTGAAGGATTTATTTTACCCACAGGAATAATCAAATTTTTCCCACCATTAACACTCATATCATGTTATTCCACAGACAAATTAATGTCCATGATTTCTTGTTAAATATTTTCAACCAAAAAAAAAAAAAAAAAAAACGAACAGAACATAGTTAGTTAAAATTGAGACCTTATTATAGATGAACTTTATTGGGTTCTGCTGTAAAATCAGTTGTATCATGGAAATAATACTATATTTTACCCATTTATAGCCATGTTTGAACGTTCCTAACGGAATTTGACTTCCAGTCTTACAAGTACTGCATTGCTATGGCTGTTTTGTTGGCTATTCTATTACTGTACAACGCAACAAGTACCAAACTAGGGGAGAAATTCCACAAATTATATTCCCAACATTTCAACCTTATTATATTCTCATGGAAACCTCACTCTTTCTCTCATGAAACTTCTAGGTCTCGTATTTATTGATTTTTACACAACTTTCTAATGATGGTTGTGCATTTTAAATAGGGATAAATGCAAAATCAGTCAATGTGATTAGCTTAAATTACAAATTGTTCCTTGTAGTATAAAAAATAATTAAAAAATCCTCGGGGTAGTTCAAAATAACAATTTAATCTCTGTAGTCAAATTTCGTCAAAGCACTTGACGGATTCCATTAGTATGCTATGTCAACACCAATAAAATGATGACACGTGTCACTATTAAAAAAAAAAAAAATGGATCCATGTTGTAAATTTTCTTCTTTGTGCGTAGTCATGCTTTTTACCAACATTATATATATGGAGCTTAAATTGGTTAGACTGTTAAATGTTTTAATTTTTTCAATGTCTATTAACCTTTGAGTTGATAAATCAAATGCTGAACAGGCACTGACCATATGGAGTCAGGATAGGTTATTGTCCTTTGTTTCAGATCAGCTATTGTCTGAGTGTCTTTGAATGGATGGATCTTTTCAACTAGTCTTTTGATTTTCTCCATAACTTCAGTATTAATTAGAATGAAGTTCAGCACGCAACCCCCGTGGAAGCAGATTCTCTTCCATGGTTATGACATTTTCTGTGATTGCTTGTCAAAAAGACATTTTCATTGATCATTATAGTAGGAGTCAAAATAAGAATCGAGTGAGTTGTCATTGTTATTGAAAAGAAGTCAGATTTTGGAGGACTATTGGAAACATTTCTATTAATTATTGTGGGTGATGCATCTAGCTGTTAATCTGTATTGAAATAATACCTGAACTTGGGGTTTTAATACCAACATCTGTGTTTCTTTTACAAGTTTAGACAAGTAAACCATACTGTACTACTGAAAATATTTTATTCTTTCAGACCAAAGGAAAATGAAATAATAAGGGAGGAACTGGAAAGGGCAATCCACATCATATGGAACTGCCGGCTACCTTCACCAAGAGTGAGTGAAGCCACTAAACTGTTTCTGTCACCTCCATCCCCACACAAAGACAATTTTTTTTTTCCTGATATTTTTATTGTTATATCAATTCAGTGTGTTGCAGTTGATGCTGTTGTTGAGGTTGAATTAGTTTCTGCTTTACAAGTGTCGGTTTTCCCAGAGATTATCTTCACAAAAGCAGGGAAGATTTTGTACCGTGAGAAAGGTAATTTCTAGAATTGAATGATTATATATCTTCAATTTCCTGCCTCACTATATGATTGTATGCCGGGTTTTTTTTTTTCAGCAATTCGAAATGCAGATGAGTTCTCAAAAATGATGGCATTCTTTTATTATGGGGCAGCCAAGCCACCTTGTTTGAGTAGCATTGGAGATCATAGCCACGAAGCAATTCCATCTATTCCCATTAATAGTCAAGTATGCTGATATATATTACAGTTGTTGTAGCATGTATGCAAATGTTCATTTAAGTGCAATTTCTAGGGTTAGTGATGAACTCTTGTTGGTGTAGTCCTTCCTTTTACACATTAAATTTTTAAGGTCATTAATAGCAATTTATTAACTAAAGTTAAATTTTTAACTAATTAAGTTTATATATATATATAAAGGAATAGCAAAGTTGCATTCTAAGGACCCACACGCGACACATTGAAAGGACTAAGTGGAATAATTTGAGTGGGTTGTAGGAAGTCAACATCCATTAAAAATAAAAGTGATGAAAAACAAGAAAAATTGAGGTGTAAAATACAACAATGTTAGATTGTTAATGGAATAAATAAATAGTTTAAATAAAAAAATGTTAGATAACTCTATTAATGGGATAACTGAATAGAGATTAAAATTAATCGAATTATTATCCAAAAGCACTAAGATTTAATTGTTAAAATATCAAGAAGAGTACTTTAATGTGATGGTAGTTTTCACATATATGCCAAAAAATCTCGATTATATATGTCTTATTCTCCTAAAGCAAGAGTGTTTCAGCTTGTATATGCAAAGAATTTGAGAAATAAAGAATGGAGAAAAAAGGTATGCTTTTGATATGACTCATCAACTTTGCTTTGTTTAGGTTTACTAAAATTTCCCTAACCTTGTTTAGATGTGATTATTTTATTATTTATTATTATTATTTTTTTCCTAAGCCAACGTTAGCTCCTCTTCTTTTAAACGTTAGTTCTAACTTTTTTTTTTTAAATCTAATCCGACGTTAGGTCTTTCACTTTTATATGGATTGAAGAATATTTCCTCCAGGCCGGTTTGGAGAATATTTTCTTATTATTATCTCTTGTTTTCCCATCATTTTGTTGACGTTAATATTTCTTGAATCATCATGGGAGGGTAATTGTGATTTCTTTAGCAAAAGGTGTATTAACAATAAGTTAGTTATATGTCAATTCTTAATTACCCACCAAAAAACATTAAACTATGAACTTATCCCTGCTTTATTTATTAATTAAATTATAAATTAAACTATATAGTAAGTAATCCTCTTAGATTAAGAAAGTAGAAGCTCTGTTCATTATTAACCTTCTATCGGCCACCTTTTACATATCAAAAAAAAAAAAAGAAGAAGAAAGGAGAAGCTCCGCATAAATTACACCATGCACCCTTTGACTCACCGACTTACTTTTTAGCTTTTCGATTCATGATGTATTTATTATTCTTTTTTTTTCAATTAAAAAAAAAGATTAAAAAATAAAAGAACATTTAATTTTAAGGAAAAATACGTTTTAGCCCCCTCAACTACCACCAATTTACGTTTTAGCCCCTTAAACTATCAAAAATTGTTAAATGACCCCCTCAACTACCAAACAGTTACGTTTTAACCCCCTCCGTTAGTCTTTGCCGTGAAATTGGATAGAAATATCAAAACTACGTCGTTTTGAGATTACAAGTTACCAAAATACCTTTAAGTGGAAAAAAATAAACATATGAAAACATTAGCCAAAACGACGCCGTTTTGGCTAATGTTTTCACCCCACACTGCGTTCCATGATCTCCATTCAAAAGTTTCATTTATAATGTGGGATTTGTAGCTACTAATTGAGATTTCAATGAAAAGCTCAAAATTCACTGAATCATAACTATCAGGAAAAAGATATTAAAGCACTGAATTTATTTAAAAACGTTTTTATTTTCATTTTTCACAGTTTTCTCGGTATGTCTGAATTAGTCAAACAAAACTCTAGTGCGGATCGTGGAAAGTAAAACACGAAAACCATATCGATTCAAAACTTTTGACAATTTCACGTGCTCCACAAAACCGACCAATAATAATGACTTTGAATTTTTTTTTATTCTTCTAATTTTTCAAAATTGGAATTTACGAAGAGCTTTGAACTCCACGAGTCCGCAATGCTATCGATGAAGCTCTTGTCCTCCGTGAGTGAAACACGCAGCGAAGACTCCGGCGACGATTTAGCATGACGGCAGTTGCTGAGTTGGAACTCTGGCCTTCGAGGCCTTGGAGTATGCTTGGGAGAGTATGGCATGCGGTCGAGCGTGCTTCGCAGTTCTAAGCTACAATTCCGGCGACCGTACGCATGGTTCGGGCTCTTCATTGAGAGAGAGAGGGAGAAAGAGGGTGATGTGGTATAGGCGGGTAGGTGAGAAACTGCGTTACCTTGGGAGCTTTTTCTCCATGCAAAGTGGCCCCATATTCTCCTCTGTTTGACTTTGCAAAAGCAGAGTATAACAGAGCATTACTTCTTTCATGCCGGGGTGGAGAGTAGCTGAGGAGGGACTGCTGTAGGAGCAGAGAAAACCGGACAGGTGAATAAGGAGATCATAAGAAAAAGAAAAAGAAGTGACAACATATATTATTACATAATAAAACGACAAATGAACTCAAAAGAGAAAGTGCCATTTTCTTGTTGTCACTCCTGAAGGCATCAACGAAGAAGAAAAGGAAATTGAGGAAATCAGACTGGTGAATGGTGATCGATCGAGTTGTTTAAACAAAAAAATTAATAGGAAACAAAACGGTTTTGAAATGATCAACAGCCAACGAATGATTTTGGACTTACCAGTAGCATTGGACTGATGAGTTCTTCTGTCCGTGATGTATTGAAGCGAGCTTCGCTTAGCAACATGATGTGCTCTGTGTTAGGAACAAACTATGAAACCATGGAGCTGGGCGAGCTCGTGCAGGAAGGTTACGAGCCGCTGGGGAAGCTCAACTGGTTCGACCACCTTCCTTGGCTTGCTGGTCTCGACCTTCAGAAAATCAGGTTCAGATGCTCCAAACTCGTTCCCAAAGTGAATCAGTACGTGAACGCAGATGCTCCAAACATATGAAAACACGTCATTTTGAATCAGTATGGAACACATATTTCGGTGAAGATGGAGATCATGGAACGCAGTGTGGGGTGAAAACATTAGCCAAAACGGCGTCGTTTTGGCTAATGTTTTCATATGTTTATTTTTTTCCACTTGAGGGTATTTTGGTAACTTGTAATCTCAAAATGATGAAGTTTTGATGTTTCCATCCAATTTCACGGCAAAGACTAACGGAGATGGCTAAAACGTAACTGTTTGGTAGTTGAGGAGGCCATTTAACAACTTTTGATAGTTTAAGGGACTAAAACGTAAATGAGTGGTAGATGAGGGGGCTAAAACGTATTTTTCCCTTAATTTTAATACTATTTGTTATAAGCACCATAAAATTTTCGGAAGTGAGTTAATTAAGACTCCTAAACCTTCATGGAAAGGATTTGGAATCCTATATGTTTTCAGAAACCCAAGTTCTAGCCGGATGGCCGGAAAAGATAATTCTATTATTATAAAAGAGGAGTTAAATAAGTATAGAGTTCACATATTACAGCAGAGATTTTCAGCCCCCAAATTTCCTTCTCATTGTTTCTTTCTTTAGAATAGCCAGCTTTACATTGCAAGACAGAAACCCCAAACAACCACTCACAAATAAACATTCCCCACCACCCTCGATCTAAAGCAAGAAGAAAAAAAGTTCATCCACCACTTCGTGAAATTAAGATTTGAGGGTTTCTACTCTAATGGAGTCTTCCACTCTTCCCCCGGATATGTTATTTGAAATCTTTAGCCGAACAGATCTGAAGACTATTGGGCGATGCAGAATGGTTTCCAAGGATTTGAACTTAATTACTTATGAGTTGAGTTTCATGCAAGCATTCCGTCACAAAACAAAAACAATATCTGGGTTCTTCACACAAACCTCGTTTTCTGACAAGCCCATGTCCCAGTGTTTTGTCTCCATCATGGATTTTGGTATTGATTCCAACCTGCTCTCCCTGAAATTTTTGCCTTGTCATGCCAAAATCAAAGCAGCTACCAAAAAAGGTATCTTATTATGTGTGAATGAAAATAACACAAGAAGACTACGAATACCTGAATATTATGTCTGCAAGCCTAGTATCAAAGAATGGCACCACATACCAAATCCTAGAACACGGTACTTCACTGAAGGAATTGGCATGGTGGCTCTTAGATCAGATCCTTTATGCTATAAGATAGTTCGATTTTCAAAACCCAAATGTGCATGTGTCAACTAAAAGTCCATATCGTACAATAAATGCTCTTCATTGTGAAATTTTTTCATCCGAGACATGGGCATGGAAACGTTTAAATGATGTTTTGTTGCCATGGGGGGAGTTCTTAAGTTGGAAACCTGCCGTGTCTACATGTGGTGCGCTTCATTGGCTTGTAACCAAGAACAAAATCTTTGCATTTTTTGTAGATGCAGAGTGACCATACCAAAAATAGTACTCACCAATTGCACGAGTCGATCGTAATAGAGTGGATGTGCAAGTGCGAGTGTCGAACCCACAGAGAATCGGCTTTGTAAAAATTAACTTTTAAATGCATAAACTAAAAATACCTTAACCTAGTCCCAATATCGAACAAGTAACGTGCAGAAAAGAAACTAAACTAAAAATGCATTAAAATAAAGAAATAAAATAACTAAAGTCCCTAATCCACCTCGCAATAAATTAATTCACATATAAACATGCTTAGCTCATATGTATTAAACATTTATGCCACAAGGCATACTCTGAGCGTTAACACATTGTTCATATTTCCGTCTATCGATAAAGTTCATATGTATATCCTATTGTTGCTACACAATATTGTCAAACTACTCGAGGCAAACACTGTTACAAGAGGTCACAACGGATAATGGTCCGAAGACGAATATCCGATGTATCTCCGATTGCAAAGAGTGTTGACGTTTAGCGATTATAAACAACAATCAATACACTTTTGTCACTAAAATGCATTGAAGCGAATAAACATAAATCTTAAAAGAGCGAATAATACTGAACTAAACATAAATATATATAAACAAATTAAAGTGAAGGGAATAAGAGACTAAATAAAGTAAAATAAAATATAAATTAAATAACGACAATTTAGGAGAGGATTTCAGTGGAAAACGAGAGGGTTTTGGGCCCTAGAGGCACCTCCCAAAGCGTGAAAAACAAATGACTACACAAGGTCCTATTTATAAATTTGGTGGGTCCTTTGGAGTCGTTGAGCGCACCAATTATTTGTGGTCGAACACAGGTACGTTGACCGCAAATAACTTCTTGTAATTAGCTAAATTTGGGCGTGCGTTCAAATCGAGATAACCGCTAGGGTGCATTGACATGCGATCGACCATGGGTGCTGCGTGCGACCGTGGGTTCTGTGTACGACCGTTGGTGCTGCGTGTGATCGTGGGTGCGTTCGAACGCACCAAGTGCGGTCGAACGCACTTTGGCAGGATCTTCACTTTAAGTCCACATTCTTGCCCTTTGCTAGCCATGTTTGTTGCAATGACCTGTACAACACAAAACACTAAAAACTATACAAAATATTAGTTATTAACACAACTAAGAGCCTAACAAATTTAAGTAAAGGGGGGTCCAATAAACAATATTTGACATTGATCAAATACCCCCAAACTTACATTTTGCTAGTCCCTTAGCAAAACAAAACTAAAAACACAAACAAAGAACATAAATCCGCTTTCGTGGGAGAAACGATTGCATTTAGTGTATGCAATAAGCCTTTTAAACCCCTAGGCATTCCCTAGTAGACGAGTGAAGTCTCGTGAGGGTTTTCCAGGAAAGATACCCACAAACAATTATTTGGCACTATGTTATTAATGGACAAAGCCCTTCACACAAACACATGGTTCACACATCATTAGCAAATTTAACATGTTAAACATACGAACCACATCATCCAGGCATCCAAACATCATTTCATTCAAGGTTGAAAAATTGAGAAAACACGTGCTCCATAATGTGCAAAGTGAACTAACAATAAGATCATGGGGTTTCAATCACTCTCCAAAGACGTGTATCCCAGAATTCAAAGGAAAAACAATGTGATAAATACAACCAAGGCTTAAATTGAAAGATGCAATTTTTTTTTTTGTGTAGGCTATGCAATGTTGACTTTCTTAAACTTCTAAATGACGTATGTAACGAGCATTGGGTCAATGACTCTCAAGCCAAGCGGTTTTAGGGCACTAGATGCAGAGACATCCCTAAGGGCTTAATTACTCAAGTCAAAAAGAGTTACGATGCCTAATTAGCCATACAATTTTTAGCAGAAATTTCTCATCCTTTGACGTGAACACTCATTGCTTGGCCAGGCAAGAGGTCCGGTTACTCAATGAAAAACTCACTTTATTATGATTATGATTTTTTTTTTATTAAAGCCGAGGTTTTCATCATCACATCGCAAAAAACTAAAAACCTCAAGAAACATACTTCAAAGTCAAATCTCATACCCCACAGACCCTAATGCTAGTGTGCATGTGAAATATCAATCAAACAAGTGGAGTCTCTCTAATCCAACACAAGAATAAAAAACTGTGATTTCTAATGATGGGCAATGTTCAAACAAGTTAAACAAACCAATGACATGTAATCCACAGTTACGATGTAAGTTGTGCCCAATCAACAACATAGCAACAAAAAAGAAAAAGAAAAAAAATTATATACAAACAAAAACAAAACAAAACAAAACAAAACAAGTACATAAAACAAATGAAAAGACAGACAGAATGTTTGTCCACACCCCCAAACTTAAATGACACATTGTCCCCAATGTGGCAAGAAATACATTACAGTGGGATGAGGAACCGGGATGAGCAAAGTCCAAGGCGTCTTCCAAACTTGAACATCAGAACACCTGTCAAAAACTAACAACAATCTTTTCTCTCAAAAATCAAACATCAACGATTAATTGCTGTTAAGAACTGAAACAAATAAAATATATACAGAAAAATAAAATAGCAAAAAGAAAATAAAAATGCGGTAAATAAAAATAAGAATGGTTGCTCCAGTCCGGGTTATAAACATTTGAATTTGATTCAAACCCAGGACTGGAGAAACTAGTGTTCAACTGCTCATTTGAAAAATTAGAAAATTGTTCCTAATGTGAACAATCACCTAACCAATGGTAAGGGCTGGAGCAGTGTGAATATGGTTCATGTGAGTGCAAAGTGGTAGGGAAATATTAAAATAATCGAACGGAAGACTCATGCTTCACCCAAACAGTTCAATATATCTCACATGAAACAATTAACAATATACAAAAATAAAATAAACAAAAACTAATAAACTTAAACAAATAACCAATAAATAAATAAATTAACAAAACAACAAACTAATTAAACAATTAAAAATAAACTAACTAACAAAAACTAAAAACAACAAGTAAATAAATAAACATAGGCATAATAAATAAATAAATAAAGACTAAAAATTAAATAAAACAAGAAAAAGCAGAAAACAGAACACATACATTGCCTTTCTGGTCAATCAAAGAATAAGGTGCGCCTTGCAGAACGACAATCGATCGCAGCCACACGAATATGTAGCAGACTCTGCAAGTGCGTTCGAACACAAGAGATGTGTGTTCGAACGCAGCACTGCACTGCTTGTTTGGAACAGGGGCGTGCACTCGCACGCAGAGGCGTGTCAGGTGAGCGCAGGTACGTGACTATGCTGGAATAGGCCAATGTGCGTTCGACCGCACAGTCGGCACCTGAAATTCCAGGGACTCAACAGAAACCAAAATCAGGAACAAAAAATGCTAATCTTATTTTTTAAAAATTTTTATATATATTTTTTTATTTTATCTATACAAAAGCACAAAATAAATAAAATAAATTCACAATTAAAATAACTAGTAGAAAGATAAAATTAATCTAAGCACAAAAATTAATTTTAACAAAACACCATTCCCGACAGCAGCGCCAAAATTTGATCGTGCTAATAGTACTCGCCAATTGCGAGTCGATCGTAATAGAGTGGATGTGCAAGTGCAGTGTCGAACCCTGAGAGAATCGGCTTTGTAAAATTAACTTTTAAATGCATAAACTAAAAATACCTTAACCTAGTCTCAATATCGAACAAGTAACGTGCAGAAAAGAAACTAAACTAAAAATGCATTAAAATAAAGAAATAAAATAACTAAAGTCCCTAATCCACCTCACAATAAATTAATTCACATATAAACATGTTTAGCTCATATGCATTAAACATTTATGCTACAAGGCATAATTTGAGCGTTAACACATTGTTCATATTTCCATCTATCGATAAAGTTCATATGTATATCCTATTGTTGCTACACAATCTTGTCAAACTACTCGAGGTAAACACTGTTACAAGAGGTCACAACGGATAATGGTCCGAAGACGAATATCCGATGTATCTCCGGTTGCAAAGAGTGTTGACGGTTGGCGATTTGTAAACAACAATCAATACACTTTTGTCACTAAAATGCATTGAAACGAATAAATATAAATCTTAAAAGACAGAATAATACGAACTAAACATAAATATATATAAACAAATTAAAGTGAAGGGAATAAGAGACTAAATAAAAGTAAAATAAAACATAAATTAAATAAACGACAATTTAGGAGGGATTTACAATGGAAAACAGAGGGTTTTGGGCCCTAGAGGCACCTCCCAAACGTGAAAAACAAATGAATACACGAGGTCCTATTTATAAGCTGGCGGGTCAGAGTGCGTTCGAACGCACCAGTTATTTGTGGTCGACGCAGGATACACGTTCGACCACAAATAACTGCTTTGGCGGTTAGGGCTGACTAGGCATGCGTTCGACCGCAAATCCCTTGCGTTCGAACGCAGATAACCGCTAGGGCCGGCTGGGCATGCGTGCGATCGTGGGTGCTGCGTGCGATTGTGGGTTCTGCGTGCGACCGTTGGTGCTGCGTGCGACCGTGGGTGCGTTCGAACGCACCAAGTGTGATCAACGCACTTTGGCAGGATCTTCACTTTAAGTCCACATTCTTGCCCTTTGCTAGCCATGTTTGTTGCAATGACCTGCACAACATAAAACACTAAAAACTATACAAAATATTAGTTATTAACACAACTAAAAGCCTAACAAACATAAGTAAAGGGGGGTCCAATAAACAATATTTGACACCGATCACAGAGAGTTGGATAACGTTTGATTTACCTTTGCGTTTGCGCAAGGAAAATTATTTTGAGCATACGAAGCTAGTGGAGTATAGTGGCCGCCTTGCGATGCTTTGCATCGAAGAGAGTTCTATGCACCTGTGGGTAATGGAAGATTATGACACAAAAGTTTGGAGCAAGAGACAAACTATGAGCATTGAAGCCGTTCGTGGTGCGTCTCCCTTACATTTTGACAATTCTGATATTGCACTCATGCAAGGGTTTTGCAGCCTAATATTGTACAACTTTAAAACTTGCAACTCCAATGTATGCAAGCTGAGGATCGATGATGATCCAAATGAAGTTTTTCCCTTCCAATCTGACTTCGAATAGGTTCATTTGAAGAGTTATGGAAGAAGTAACCGTTATTCAGAGTTCTTTATTTATTATTTTATTTGTTTGTCTGTAATTGTTGGTATAATAATAGTACTTGGTATAGAGATTTTCCTAGTATGATAAAGAAAAAAAAATCTTAAATCTAAATATACTGTTATCGACTCCTAATTATGCTGGGATAAGGTGAAACAATTGAATTTAATATTCATGGATTTATCCACTTGTTGTAAGTAGTATGACGCAGAAAAAGAAAAAAAGAAAAAAAAAAGAAAAAAAAAAGAAAAGAAAAAAAATGAAGAAGAAAAAAAAAACAGTTTCGGAAAGTGTTCAAGCCCTTAATAAATCATGGTATAAATAAATCCAGAATATGTTTCCAAAAATAGTTTTCCTACAAAGTTAATTTCTTTGGTAGTGAACAAAAATAAGCTTCATAGAAGTTAATTTGTCTATTTAATAGCTCTCGATTTTTATTTTTATTTTTTTTCAAGCCTGAAGTATTTTTATTTTTATTTGTCTATTTAATCTGTCTTTTTTTTTTTTCTTTTGAAATTATTAGTTTTGAGGATAAGGTTTATTTTTATTTTTTTCAAGCCTGAAGTAATATAAATTTATCAAAGAAACCTTATCCTCAAAACTACTAATTCAAAATAATAACAATAATAATAAAAAATAAATAAATAATTTTTGAAATTCAACTTAGTCTCATTCATGAAAGATCAAGAGCAAAACTCTTAGAATACATGACAAACCCTGAAGTATCTGTAGCTTAAACTACAAAGATACCAATGTCATACCAACATTTATCCTCCTCGACTAGAAAGACAGGATAAAATTCACGTCCACAACCCAAAAGTTTGGACCAAGCATCACACCCAAAAGCAGGCCAATCGAGAAAGGACTTATTACAAGCAAATAAACGACAGAAATACAGGAAAATAAAAGCTGATCGCATGCAAACTGAAACCGTACAATGGAGGGGGCGTTGAAAGCTTGTCGCGGTGGGAGCACGAAAAAAGGCCTGACAATGGACAGAGGACGGCGAAATAGAGGTAGAGGAGATTGGCAAAGTTGCAGAAAAATCAAACAACAAGCCAAAAAAAAACAAAGAAAACAGCCGGAGGGATGCCCAAGCATGAGCTGGCCGGAAATCGCTGAAAGAGGTGGCGGTGGAAGCTTCATGCGGCGGGGAGGCGTATAGGACCTGCATTAGGCGATAATTGGCGAAAAAACTAGCGCGGAGGCAGCACCCATAAAAACCAATCGGAGCGACAAATTCAGTGCAGAAGATGGCGGATCTGGCTGATCCCGCTCCAAACTCGACCCAAAGGAGGAAAACGCTGCTGACAAGGACAGCTATGGAAGAAGCAGCTAAGGAGAAAACAGATGGAGGTGCAAATAGCTAACACCCGGGGGATAAGAACGCTGCAAAAGGTAGATGACAGAGGAAGAGGAAAGGGAAGGGAGGGGCACCAAGACTAAGGGTATCAAGTAAATAAACTAGTGCCCGGTGTGAAGGGGGCGAGGGGGGCAGCTGATGGCCAACCTTCCTCCCCTGAGGCTGTGGCGCTCTGGAGGGGAAGCTAAAGTGATGAAACCTTAGCTTGAAAGAGAGGGAAATAAATAACTTTTATAATGACATGACACAAACGAAATCTTTTATATCTTCTATTGAAAAGATGACACATCAGCATCTCCATCAGAGATGGCTATTAGTTTGCCCTTATCTCACCTCTAAAAAACTAAATATGCCCTTAAAAAACTTGATTTAAAAAAAATGTCCTTAACTTAAAAGCAACACAAGGGTAGTTCAACCACTAACATGTTTGAGGGTACCTTGGGGCCACCCCTCCTCTTCATTTTGGGGTGGTTCGGCCACTCTTTCAATTGCTCATTTTTTATTTTAAATTTTTGTTTTTAAAAAAATATGTGTATTTTAAGAAGAATGAAAGAAAAGTGGTCACTTTTTTCTTTTTTGTTTCTTTTTTTTTTTTTCTTTTTTTCCCACAATTTGGTAGTTTAATGAGTACAAACAGATGATAACTAAATATTTAGAGATACACAACTCATGGATAAGAAAACCATTCAAAACTCAAAGATTCAAGATATATCTCCAAATCAAATGACAAGTTCAAACACAAGGTAACATCGTAGATAATATACATTCAAATATAAACTATTATCATGTAGAGTTTAATCTTATCACAATTGTATTCAGAGTTACTTAATTATCTTGTAAATTGTTCAGCTTATAAATATACAAAGCCTATACCATGTTTGGGTAAGGCAACAAACGTATATTCAAAGACTTTATATGGTATCAAAGCAAAAGGTTCTTGGATCGAACCTTGACTCTGTCAAATCACCTCCCTATTAAATAAAATATTACATGTGTTGGGTATCATTTATTAAAAATGAAAGCTTTGATACCATATAAAGTCTCTAAATATATTATTATTTTATTTTTTATATATATAAAAGAACGTAATGAGAATTTTGAAAAGAATATTATATTTTACTTTAGCCAATAAAAGGAGAACTTGTCACAGTCAAAAGGCTCACGACTGAGCCTAGAGAGAGTGGCAACACGTTTATGAATAAACCGTGGTTATATTATGTAGTAGTAGAATTTGGCAGAAGGTTATGAGGCTTTGTTGTGTGCTAAACCAGCCTATTTATTCGAATAATGCAATGTCTTTAAGGATGTAAGAGTAGAGGAGTAAAACTATATATGAATGCTTATATGTGTCGATCAGTTTTTGTTTCTACAATTTATTACATTGGAGGAATAAAAATGCATATATAGTATGAGATGGATTCGAAAAAGTAACCTCCACTTTACGAGGCGTGGTTCTTAGCGAATTAAATTACCCCTTGGAGGAATAGAAATGCATTAAGACATAGTAATAATCTTTGTACTAAAGAGAAGCTTATATAGCATATTAATTGAGAGGTTGAGAGGTGAGGATTCAATTTACTTCAAAAGGTAAATTTAAGAAGAATAGAAGGAATGATAGTCTTTGTACGTAGTGTTTAGGGTTATAAATTGAATTTTGTTTTAATTCTTTGTATGTTGAGATGGTGGTTGATAGTAAATTGATGTGTATAGAGATTTTGAAGCTTTAGCTGTAGCCCTTTTTTAAAAAAATAATAATAATTTTTTTAATTAATTAATTAATTAATTTATTTTTAAAAGAAAGAGTTGTTTTGTTAATGAAAGTTAACTTGAATGATTAACTGTAGTTAGTCATTATTCCTTGAATGAGTCGTACGTGTACTAATTATCCCTTGAAATTGAAATTTGAAAGAGTCCAGATGAGCAAGCACCTCCATATATATATATATATATATATATATGGAAAAAATATAAAGAAGTCCTCCAAACTACCAGTCATTTACGATTTAGCCCTCTAAAGTTTCAATTGGTATAAAATAGCCCCAAAAACTACCAACCTCTTATAATTTGGCTCCCTCTGTTAGATGAAACTATGAAAATGGATGAAAACCCAAAACGACGTCATTTTGGGATGTAGAGTTACTAAAATGCCCTTGTTAAAATAAAAAATAAAATTTTAAAAAAACCACCCCTAAAACGGCATCGTTTCATGGCCAAACAAGAAAACCCCTTCTTCCCCCTCCCCCCGTCCCCCCGTGTTCTTTCTTTCATCGTTGCTTTTTTTTTTTTCTTCTTCACATTTTCAGCAAATCTGCTCAATATGCTTAACCAAAATGAAACAAGGTGGTGGTCAAGCAATTTTCATTGCTGAATGCTCATATTCGTTTCATTTCCACTGCATCTACATCGCTTCAAGTGTCAAACATGGCAACCAAATCTGCAAAATGGAAAGAAATCCCTGTGCAAGGTCCTAGTTTGGATCCTCCCTCTAGGAGGGCATCAATCAGTCCAGTGGGTTGGCCCCAAAATGATGCTTTGATGACTGTTGTTTGCCGATTACCTCCAACTCGAAGAGATTCAAATCGGCGGCATATCATGCCACTATATCAAGTTGCGGAGGGCATCAATCAGTCCAGTGGGTTGGCCCCAAAATGATGCTTTGATGACTGTTGTCTGCCGATTACCTCCAACTCAAAGAGATTCAAATCGGCGGCATATCATGCCACTATATCAAGTTGCGGAGCTGGCTGTATTTGACAATGATGAATCCTTAGGTCACGAGCTTGTATTTTTGAAAAAGAAGTTGTTGCGAGAAGAATGTTGCAGAGGATAGTATTGTTAACACAATAAAGATAAAAAAAGATATCCATAAGTTTCAGCTGTTGCTCGGTTCGATTCTTGCAATAACTATACTGTTTTGGTTCATATCAAAGCATCTGCTTCAATTAATAGAACAAACCCTAGCTATTTTGGTCCTCGTTGCATTTCTTCAACGCACCCAACAACTTCCTTCTCTTGTCGACAACCAATTCGGGCATGGCTTCCAACCCCATCAGCCTCGCCACCAGTCTTTGGAGAGTCGAGAAGTTCAAGGGCAAAAGCCGATGTCCGGCCGGCAGTCGAGCTCCTTTGCATGTCGCAAGAGAATCTCCAAAGGTCAACCTCTTTTCTGCTCTGTCCTTGCATTGTTGATGGGGAAGTCGAGGAGGGTTTGAGCTTTGTCGAAGTAGAAGCCTCATTCTTTTCCTGCTTCTTTCCTAATCCAACACCCACAGACGAAAGCTATTTTAAAGACAAAAAGAATAAAAAGAAAGAAATAAAATGGAAGAAAGATTACGAACCAAAAATGAGGAAATTGTGTCGATTTTGGTATTTGCAAATGAGGTGGATAATGCCGGACATGCATCCGATGCTCCTCCCATGGAGGGTTTTCGGCGCAATATTTTCCCAGTAAGAAGACGATGACACAGGATTGTGATCCTGCCTCTTCATTGATCCTGATGGACCAATCTCTCTTTCAGTTTAGCTTTGGCTGTGATGTTTTCAACGATGAAAGAAAGAACATGGGGGAAAGGGGGAAGAAGGGGTTTTCTTGTTTGGCCACAAAACGTTGCCGTTTTAAGGGTGGGTTTTTTTTTTTTTTTTTTTAAATTTTTAATTTTATTATAACAAGGCTAAATCGTAAATAAGCTGATAATTTTAGGGGCTTTTTATATTTTCCTATATATATATACCAAGGAAAGGGTGGAAACACGATATGTAATATGAAAATAGTGTAGGAAAAATAGTGCAATAAAGAAAATAATGCATTAAAAGAAAGCAATAGAACCATCATGAAGACGGTATGTAGAATATAAATTGTAGAATGAAAATTAATTAATATAAAAGTAGTAGAACCGTTCAATATTAATATAATGAAAATAAATTAGTTTATTATTGAAGTGTTAAAATCACACTTACAAAAAGTAATAGGAAACTAGATGGAAATTACAAGTAGGAAGGAAGAAATGGCTAGAAGGTTTGGAAGAACCTCTCAAAAAACCTCTGCCTTACAATGGGTGGGGGAAGTTTCTTTTACAGAAGAGCTTCAGCCAACAATCAGAATAAAAGTACAAGGTAAAAGTTCAATTTTTCTCACGGATGAATAGTAATCATGAATAGTGAATAGTGTAAATTATGACAACCTTGAATCTTTGCCAGACCAAATTGTCGACATTCAGGTCTTCAAAATAGTCTAAAAATCTTGAAAATCTTGGGCAAAATCTTGAGAAAATCTTGGAAAATCTTCAACAGGAATATCTTGAAATCTTCAAATCGGACAAATCTTGACAATGCAATTTGAACAAATCTTGGGTAAATCTGACAATCTTGGGTGAATCAATTCTTCAACTCATAAATCTTCAAGTCTAGGAAAATATTCTTGAGTATCAATTCCAGATTGCCAAAGAATTCCTTTGTGGATTGATGGTAGCATTGGAAGATGCATCGATTCTTCATCTTCATCGAACCAACATCAAGAGATTCCAAAAGGCCTTCATTAAAGCTTTCTTTTCTTTTTACTCAAGGAAGTCTTTTTTGAAGAGAAAGAAGTAGGAGGAGAAACCTTAGAAATATGTGAGGCTTCTTTAACTAGAAGAATCATCAAGAGTCAAAAGGGTAGGGGGAGCATTGGGAAGTAAATTATGGGTAGTATTGGAGGGTAAATTCAGGTAGTGTTGGAGGGTAAATTAATTTTGACAATGTTATCAATAGAAAATTTGTCTCACCATAATATACCAATGTCTTTCGAGCTTGTCTTCTACAATGACATATTACCATTTTAGAATCCAAGGAATCTTATATTTTTTGACAAAATGGAGAATGTGGGAAAATTTGGAACCATAAGCATCAGTCTTAAAATGGTCCTTAAAAGAGTGAAACTTTCAACAAGTTTAAGGGAGGATATCAGGATAAGACCAAAATGCATCCACCACCTAGAAAACCAAAGGGAAGAATTCCTCCAAAATTGTCTCGGTCAAAAGTAACAAACCAGAATGGTCAAAATTGGGAGTTTGGTAAAGGAAAAATCTGACCAAGCATCAATGTAATCATAATAATTGTAAGGAGCATTACAATCATTAAGAATTCTAGAAGAGGATGGATGATCACCCCAATCTTTTTAGAAAGTACTATCAATATAAGCATTGTGGAAAATTATTTTCTTGGTAGGAGTTTGGCAATAAATTGGTTTGAAATGAAGTGATTTGGTTTGCTTCAAAATATTGGTATAATAAGTAAGGTTTTCTTGGGATGTTCAGGAATCCAATGGAAATTCTGAGAAAATAAGAGGGCTAATTAGTTGGGGATTTGATGGAGGCATGGTTCATTTCAATGGTAAATAAATGTTGGAAATAAGGAGAACCATATAAGGTGAGGGTTTTTTTAATCAATAAATGGAACTCTGGATTTCTATGGGAAATCTACAAATGGATCATAAGGAGAAATTAAAGTCTTTGGAATAAGAAATGGTAATTACGAGCTAAAATGTGAAAACCTATTAGCCAAATCGACTGAAAAAATCGGGGAAGAAGTAGCAAGAGTTGACTCTAGTTTCAAAACCAAAGCCTTTGAATCAATCTTTCTTTTTCCTTTATCCTTTTACTTGCCATGGCCTTTGCAAAATTCAGAATAAGGAAAATCAGATTTAAATTATAAAAATCTTTAATATATTCTTTATCAAAATCAAAAGTATTCAAAAATCTGTTTAGATACAATGTTTTTTAACAACAAAAAGAATTGCGTAACAATTCTATAAATATATTGCGCAGAATTCCAAGATCCGGAATGAAATTGAACAATTTGTTCAGAAGATCTTGGTGAAACAAATTGTTTCAGAATTCCTCTAAAACCAATTTTAGAGGCATTGGTTTCAACAATTTTATAAACAGAAGGAGTATCTAAACAATGTAATGTTCTAGTATGAACTAAACTTGGAGATAACTAGGAAACATCAATTTCAAATCTTGAGGCAAAATGGAATTTAACAGGGACACCCATCTTAACTGTATAGACTTCGTCTAACTTGGCTTTGAATGGGTAAAGCATAAAAATAAAAGGAATTCCAAGAATGAATGAATAGAGAGGTTAACCCTTTAGGGATGGTACTACCTAAAATGGATTTGATCATCCTAAATTTAGAACTAATGCCTTAATTTTGGTGTTAATATCTCAAATTTGGTACTAATGCCTAAAAAAACCAGTGGTGAAGGTCACAATAATTTTATTTTTTCTTCAATCATATTCTACGTAAAACTGGGAGAACGTTAAGAAAATATTAAAAAGAGAACCCATAGCATTTTCCTTTTAATAATGAGAAACGGCCAACTGCATGCAATTTGGTACAAAATATAAAAGAAATTGAACTATTCGGAGTTGTCATTTATCATTGACTTAATGGTTCTTTTTGTTTAATTGTAAATTGTGTTTAACTCATGCTTCCAACCTTTAACTGAAACATGATTTGGGTTTGAAATTCTCCTTTCATTTTTTTTTTCTAATTAAATATACGATCTAAATGAGTCGTACGTACATGTACAAATTATCCCTTCAAATAGTCCAGATGAGCAATTAATGCAAGACATCTCCAATTCTTTATATATATACTTTAAGAATAATATTAAAATTTCAACTGCCTCTTATCTGGACTTGGTATAAAACTCTACTTTACAAAATTTAATAGAAACTTGATACATTAAATAAAAACATTAAATATAATAAAGATGAAACTATCTTATCTTTAATTGAAATCAATCAAAGAACTTTTTTATTCATTTTAACTCAACGCCCACCACTTATCTTTGAGCTCCTAATATCGAAGTCTCCAAACCAATCAAGACAATGGTTCTAATAGTTTTGTCAATATAAAATAAATAAAAATAAAATTACATAGTAGGAAAAGTTATATTATTATTTGATATTTTAAATTTAAGAATCTACTTTTTATTTGATGGTACAAAAGACTCAACTTACATGATTACAAGATTAAAGTTAAAATTTCAAGACATAACTTAAAACCAAAACATAACTTTTAAGAAAAGAAGAGAACAAAGTTTGACTACCTACCTACAATTTTAATAATGAGAAATGCCCAACTGCCTGCAATTAATTGCAAGAGAGGAGTCCAAACATATATATATATATATATATATATATATATATATAGACTTGTATTCTTAATTTTTACCATTTGAAAAAATTAAAATGCATTAAGATATGATAATAATCATTGCACTAAAGAGAAGCTTATAAGTACAACATATTATATGAGAGGTGAGGATTCAATTTACTTCAAAATGTACAAAGGAATCATATTTTTTGTAGTGCTTGGGGTATATATAAATGAGATTTTGAGTTAATTCTTTGTAGGTTGAGATGGTGGTTGATAGTAGATTGATGTGTATAGAGATTTTGAAGCTTTACCTGTAGCTTTGTTTAAAACAAGATTTTTTTTTCTCCAAAGTGGAGGAAGGAAAAAAGAAAATTACAAAAATACAAATGAAATCGACAGAGTTGTTAATGAAAGTTAGTCATTATCCCTTGAATGAGTTACTCCTTGAAATTGAAATAGCCTAGATGCGCAAGCACCTCCATATATAAGTAATTATCTTTATATATATATATATACACACACACACAAGCAACACTTAAGTCTTTCCATTATCATTTAAGTCTTTGGCCTACGTATGACAATTTCAAGGTTAGGTTTTGAGTTAATTAACTATTACAGAAAACATATATATGGTGACAAATGAATTTAATAATTTAAAAATAATTAAAAAAACAGAACAATTGTATATTATTTCAACATGCTCGTTACTTTTCCACGCAGATGCTCTAATTAATATGTGACACGGACATATAAATAATACTCTAGTATATGCATGATATTAACATTAAAAAAATTGTCAAAAAAAAAAAACGATTGCCACACACATTAATTAATTGATCACCTTTATTTCACATACGAATAAAGCAGAAAATGAATAAATTGAGAAATTTGATCCAAATTTAGAGAAATATTAAATAAAAACAATGATATATATATACTTTTTTGAAACATTCTTAAAGAAATTAAAAATGTTTCAAAAAAGTATATATATATTTGACTTTAACGAATCAAGAAGAAGTTGTCGTATTGGAGCGGCAGGCAATTACGCGTTGATGAATGAATCTAGAGGTGACCCAGACAATGTGGTGAGTGTATAAATTGATGGGATACCATTCACCTTTCTCCATTATCTTCTTTCTCATCTCTCTTTTGCCTCAAACAGACAAACTAAGATCGATCCATCAATTACTGGCGGCAGCAGCAATGGTTAACAACAAGATGATGAGTTGGATGAGAAATTCAAACAAGAATGCAGCTGTTTTGTTGCTTATCTTTCTCTTTCTCAGCAGCTCTACTTCAACCTGCAAAGCGCATCTTTCTTCTCACTTTTACGACCATACCTGTCCGAATGCGCTCAGCACCATTCGTAGTGCTATCAGAACAGCAGTTTCACGCGAACGTCGGATGGCGGCGTCTCTTGTTCGTCTCCATTTCCATGATTGTTTTGTTCAGGGTTGTGATGCATCAATTCTACTCAAGGATTCCCCCTCTATTACAAGCGAAATAAACGCATCGCAGAATAAGGATTCTGTAAGAGGTTTTGAAGTGATAGACAGTGCCAAAGCTGAGGTTGAGAAGACATGCCCCGGAGTTGTTTCCTGCGCAGATATTCTTGCGTTGGCTGCACGTGACGCATCTGTTGCTGTGGGTGGCCCATCTTGGTCAGTGAAGCTCGGAAGAGATTCCACCACTGCAAGCAAAGTTCTAGCCGAGGCACAACTTCCACGCGCCATAGACGACCTTCAGAAACTTATTTCTAACTTTGCTGGCAAAGGCCTTACTGCAGAAGATATGGTTGCTTTATCAGGTGAAGACTCAGCTCTGATACCGTATAATATTGATTATTATAATAAATTTAATCAATATTCTAACAAAATTAATGTCCAAATGAATGCAGGTGCCCACACTCTAGGGCAAGCTCGATGCACCACATTTAGGAACCGGATATACAATAGTGAGAGTGACATTGATGCTGGATTCGCTAGCACTCGGCAGCGCCGTTGTCCTGCCACGGGTGGCGATGAAAACTTGGCAGCACTTGACTTGGTGACACCAAATTCTTTTGACAACAACTACTTCAAGAATTTAATTCAAAAGAAGGGTCTCCTTGCCTCAGATCAAATCCTCTTTAGTGGAGGCTCGACGGACAGTGTTGTTTCAAAATATAGTCGAAGCCCTGCCACTTTCGAGTCTGATTTTGCATCTGCCATGATTAAAATGAGCGAAATTGATCTTCTCACTGGCTCAGCTGGGCAGATAAGAAGGATCTGCAGTGCTGTCAACTAGTTAAAACTAGTCGTTTCCAAATACTCAAGAGTACTACTATATGTTTGTATCAACTTGTTCCGCGCGTTCTTCCTATATGTCAGTTTTTGGTTCATATATATATATATATATATATATATTGGAATTATCGCAAGCGTAAAATTGAAATTTTTACATATTGTTAATTGTAATGAGATTCATTGTATTATATTAATTCTCGCCTATCGATTGTAGAGAATTCCTAGTTGTCGTTCGAACGTGTCTTACTCTGAGTAGCTTGTGCGAGTGGAGTTGAGTTGTGGGATTAAATTTATAAATCCAATCATGAACTATCATTTAGAGTATACACATCTGTTAGTTTGAAGTATTGGCTAAGTTTAGTGAGCAAAATGAAAAGAAAAGAGCCAAGCATTGGATGGATTCATTGCCGTTGGACGTGATGCGATCAAGGACTTTAGTACTAAAACCGAGAGCTCCGTTCGCAGCCCGTTCGCATCCGTTCAAGCCCGTTCGACGCCTTACGCGCGTCAAGATTGAAGAATGCGTAAAGCGATGAAACCTAGAAATTTTCACATCAAGAAGTGACCGTCGGACGCCCATCATGACCGTCCGGACGGCTATAGCCTTCGAAGCCCGTCATCCATGTATATTCAAGTGACCGTCCGAGCGGCCAATCTTCCCGTCGACGCTACCTACCTCAGTTGTATTTGGATTATGCATGTCCTAGGTTTAGGTCTTGTGGGGCTATTATAAATACACCTCTATAGAATGTTAGAGTGATTTTCACCCAGAGAGTTCGTGAGAAATGTACTTAAAGAGAATTATTGTGAGCCTTGTTGTTCCTCTTAGAGGATCTTTTTGTTAGTTTGTTTGTGGCGAAAATTGAGAAGTCTATCGGAAGGGTCCGGTAAAGGAGAATCACGTTGAAGAAGATTGTGAGCAAGCCAGTTGAGGCTGTCGATCTTACTGAGCCAAGGTCTTGCAAAGGGTTGTAAGTGTTCTAGTGTCGTAATCTCTGGATAATCTTTTGATAGTGATTTCTGGGTTTTCTGCAGAGGTTTACTTTTAGATCTTTCTAAAAGGTTTCCTCTTAAATCACCAAAATCTTTTGTGTTTGATTGTTCATATTTTGGTGATTGCTTGCTTAGATTTAAATATCCGTTAATTCCGCATAAACTGTGATCTGTTTAGCGTTTTTCAACATCAATTTAGTTATTGGAATGAGAAAATTAATCTTTTTCTCCTATAATTATAGTTGATATATTTATACAACTTCAAATGGCCTGGGCATAAATGGGAGTGCTCAATAATTTTAAATTTAATTTTAGATTTCAATTTAATTCTATATTTCCAATTTTGACAATTAGTTTGTTTTACGTACAATAATTTTAAATAGGTATTTCTGTCAATCTACCATCCAATTTACTGATTTATCACCTGCAGTCACATGTCTCAATTTTACATATCATGCACACACTATCAACACCATATCACTTTACCTATGCACGCCAAAATAGCTGATTTTTGTCACATTCCTATTTCAAACTTTAGCTTTAGCCAATTGATTTCCTTTTCTTTTATGATTTTCATCTAAGTGTACACATGTCGGGTCCAAGCAGGTCTTGATAGTGGTACGGTGAAGTCTTAGAGGGTTTCGGTGACTTTTCATTTGAGTCTATTAATTTAAGAATAAGATGCTCAAACGAAAAAAAGAAAAAAAAAAAAAAAGATTTTCAGTTTTTAAAAGTATAAACTATTTTTTGAAAATTAAAGATGTTTTTTATGAAATCAAAAATATTTATTATTAATTATTATTTTTTGTCGCATCAATCACCTAAAAATAATATTCAAAAATCATTTCACACAAAAATAAATGGATCGCTAGATAGATTAGAGAAGAGAAGTAAGTTTGACCACGTACCATTTTAATAATGAGAAATGGCCAACTGCATGCAATTTGGTATAAAATATCAAAGAAATTGAACTATTCAGAGTTGTCGTTTATTATTGAATAAACGGTTTTTTGTTTGTTTGGATTAGCTAGTGATCAGGATTTAAGAGTGATTGTGTTTAAATGATGCTTCCAACCTTTAACTTAAAACATGATTTGGGTTTGAAATTTTCCTTTCATTTTTTTTTCTAATGAAATATACGATCTGAGTCGTAATTATATATATACTTTAAGAATAATATTAAAATTTCAACTTCCTCTTCTATCCGCTTCGCTTCTGCTCTTTGGGTAGTTAGGAAAGTTCACAGAAGTGTAAATTTCTATATCCACCATATGACATTTTGGGCCCTAGCAAAAGTCTTCTCGGACTGCATTCCTACTTATTTTTTTTCTCCTCCTTCTTATCCCATTTGTAGTGGAAAGGATCCACCTTCTTTGATTGTCTCTACTTGTAGTAGTTTTGGTTCCTTGGTTTGTTTTTGTTTTTTTTTGTTTTTTTTGTAACAAACATTGCATTAAACACAAGAGAACATACAACCCTTTAAGGGGGGAAAAATACGTCAGGAGGTGCTAAGCCACTGCAGAAAGAAAATGGAGAGAAGAGAGGGGGAAAGGTGGGAATGCAGCCTGAGTAAACTGTTGCCGTGGCCCAAGTTGCCACATGATAGGCGCAGAAGTTTGCACTTCTATTAATCTTATTTGCTTCCCACATAGATGTAGGAGAAAGAAGAGCTAAAGTATCATGAATGAGATGTTCAATGTGCCAATCAGAAATGATAGCAGGAAAAAGCAAAGCAGAAATGACAATTTGAGAGTCTCCTTCTATTACAAAATGACTAAGCTGCAGTTGAGAAGCTAAAGTAGCAACTAGAAGGGCTCCTTGAGCTTCACCATAGGCCGGGGTGCAGGGAGGAGAAATCTAAGAAATAGCTTTTACAATGGCTCCAGTATGATCTCGGCAGACTATAGCTTGGGCTGAGAAGTGGTCTCGGATTGCTGTATCAAAGTTAAGCTTGTAGTGACCTTCCAAAGGAGGGCTCCAAGCTTGCTCTTCTGTGGCAGCTACTGAACCCCAGGCTGTAGCATGAGCAGAAGCTGTTTTCTTGATGCAAAGAGCAAGTTTAGAGATGTCAGGAATTGTTCCTTCATGAATGGCCTTGTTCCTGCAAAACCATAACCTATCACAAAGAACAAATAAAAAGATCTGAAAGAGATGAACATCATCTTTTGGAATGCCAAAAGCAGCATGAGGAGAGATGATGCCTTGAACCTAGCTAGACAAGGAAAGGGAATTATGTAGCGCCCCGACTTTACTTAATGAAAGGCGAAAGTGGAAATCTCCAATTTTCACTAAACACTACTATCTCATCCTTGATATTATCAGAGATTATAAATCTAGCAACGGAATATTTTTTTTTTTATAAACAACCCTCACGGAACATATCAGAGCTGACAATAAAACTTCTATATCAAACAGATTTCTACATGGTACTTTACACAACAAAACTCACTAGTCAAAAGTGCCACAAGCGGCACATAAATAAATATACACCAAGTGTATCTAGTACAAGTTTAACTATAAATACACTTCCGATTGACATAATATTTTATTGAGATACCAAAACCCTATCCATAATATCCTAACAATATCTATGTAGATGTGGCATAGTTGAATTAATGAGTCATGATGATTATAATAACAATGTTAAGTTTTCCAAACATAATTATTTTGTATAATCCATAGCTGATAAAATAAGCATCAAAGAGTTGTTTGTGATAAAATTCATTTATCTTTCTAAACAACTTTATATTTATACATATATGCATTTTACTTGCATCTCATAAAATGAATATGCATATAAATACAAAAAAGTAAAACAATTAAATCATAAATCACATTATTCAATGTATGCAATGCAATCTCTAGTCTTTCCGGCTTTCTAAAGGACTTTAACCTTTCGTTTACGGCTCAGGAGACACATTTGGCTCCTCTTGACTTTCTAAAGGACTTGAACCTTTCGTTTATTTTTTAGAGACACTTTTTGGCTCCTCGTTAGTACCAGCTTCTTATTTTAACGTAAGGCTCCTTGCTTACACGTTAATATAAACACCTCAACATTTTACATTCAACTTTATGAAGACAAAAGGCTTCTTATTTAACTGAGAGGCTCATTTGGCTCCCACCGTTAACATAGAAAACCTTTTGCTTCATATTTAATTAATCTCTTATTCTCAATGTTCAACAATATGCAATAACATGTCTCTTAAAATCATTCTTTTGTTCTCATAATCACCCCATTTCATTTCTCAACTCATAAAAATAATTGAAAGCATATCATGTTATTCATAAAATATTCAGGCTCATATAATAATCACATTTCAAAAGCTTTATAAAATAGTATCAATCTCGATAAGCAGTTGTACTCACTAAAATAATACCATGCTCGTAAGTAATTATACTTACTTGTCACGTTATGTCGGATTCCTTTCTAATCATTGATTCTAAATTTTGCATTTTTTGTGACCATATATTAGTCTAAAATTATAATTAAAAGGCTAAAATAACGACCTCTTAATTCTCTCTATACTCTATCTAAAATTGGGCAATATAAGCATCTATCTAAAATATTATAATGTCACTTGGGCATTATAACGACTATGTAGCGTTACCACATATTTTATATAGGCATTACTACGGCATTAATATAATATTTATCTAAAATGTCTAACATTACTTGGGCATTACAACGGCTATTGTAAAATACCTAATAAAATTTAGGCGACAACTGTGACACATTTGTAATATTTAAAAGGATGATTGAATATAATATCTATTCCAAATATTCAATCACACTTTCCCTAATTTAAGCATTATAACGATGTAATTTAAATTCTAATACAATAGAATTGAAATTCTAAACTAAGGATAAAAAATTTATATAAAAACCTCACTTGAAGTAGCTCTCCAAAGCTTTATTACTAAATTATAACTCACTTTTTTCTTTTTTTTTTCTTTTCTTTTTCTTCTCTGTGTGCAGTGGGAGAGAGAGCTGTTCGTGATTTTTATTAAACAAGGTAAACTGGTCCTATTTATAGGAGAAAGCTAGGGACACAGCTGGAATTAACATATAAGGCTGAATCGGTGGTGAACAGCTATTACACTGCTGTTATCTCCTTCATCTGCAAGTGCCGCACAGGTACCAAATAGAAACACTGCAGCTGATATATATATATATATATATTATATATATATATATATATATATATTTAATGAGCATTATGAATGCTCCACGTACATCCCAATATATATATTATTTATATATAAATAAATGAATATATATATATAAAGCAATCAATAAATCTTAAATAAATGAATATATATTATCATATTAAACCAAATCAAACAATTATCTAAAACACTATATTCCTATTACTACTAACACTTAGGTAATTAACTAGGTAAATCTTAAATGCCAAATAATTCATAATTTAGACATCAAATATATTTTCCCAATATATTTGATTTAACTTGAGACCAAAATTTACATTAAAGTATTCTTAATAATTCTATTAAAATCCTTGGGTGTTACAAACTCCAAGCTTGGGAATCAAGGGGCCAGAAAGAGGATCTCCATGCAATCCTTGCAAAGCTGCAATTGAAAAATAAATGGAGGAGAGAGTCTTCTTCCATATTGCACAGAGGACACATTGAATCATCAGGAGAAATAGGAAAAACTGTTTTGAGCCGAGCCTTGGATGGAATTATATCCCAAGCTATTTTCCAGAGAAAGAGTTTGAGCCTGGCATTTAATTTTAATTTTCATAATAGCTTCCACTGAGCAGGAACAAAAGGAGTCGAATAAGCTGAGACTCTAAGGGAGCTAATAAACCTATAAGTTGAGCTGGAAGAGAACTTGCCAGTAGGGGAAGGGGTCCAGATAAATTCTGAGTTTGAGGGAGAGCTGATGGCAGTTTTTTTGGTTCCTTGGTTTGTTAATGCACTGCTGTTACCAAAAAAAAAAAAAAAAAAAGGATCACAATTTGTCTAGTAATTATATCTTAAAGATAAAATTTTATCCAATCTTGCTTGTTGGAAACTGTCCATGCTTCATAACAATGGCCAAAAAGACAAGAGAATACACAATTGCAGATTTAACCGTAACTTGCATTGTAAAGCAAAAGGATAATTACTACTAGATTGACATTTTATCTTGCATGTGGTGAAAACCCATTGAATTTTACAAATTACAACTTAATTAATGTTACAAAAATCAATATGTTAAGGGTTTATTTTATTTTATTATTTTTTTCTATATATAAAGCATCCATGGAAGAGTACCAACAGTTATTTCGTGACATTTTTTTTCCTTTTTTTCTTTTTTAACATTTCCACACAAGAGGGAAGGAATTTAATGACCTCTACTTCATGAACAAATTGAACGAACTTTTATATATGTTCAAGACTTACAATTTATAATTGCCTCAATGAGCAGAGTTTTTTGTTTTACTTAAATGAAGTTTCCAACCTTTAACTTAAACATGATTTGGGTTTGAAATTTTCCTTTCATTTTTTTTCTAATTAAATATACGATCCAATGAGTTCATGTGAAAACTTGGACATGGTGACTCTAAAAGGAGGAGCTCAAAATAAATTATTATTTTTTCTTCGAGACCAACGTCTGCTTCCACGCCATCCGAAGCAAGATTCGAAAAGCTTTGGGACGCCAGAATAACTCTCTAGGTAAAACATCAAATACAATAAAATGAAACTATCGTTTTAATTGAAATCAATTAATAAATTTTTTCATTCATTCTAACTCAAAGTCCACTACTTATCTTTGAGCTCCCGATACCAAAGTCTCCAAAATCAATCAAGACAATAAAGAAGATTATTTAGTAGGACGAATTATATTATTATTATTTTGATATTCTAAACGTACATATCTACTTTTTATCTGGTGGTATAAAACACTCAGATTTACATGATTACGAGATTAAAGTTGAAAATTTCTAACACAACTTAAAAACAAAACATAACTTTTTAGGAAAAGAAGAGAACAAAGTTTGACTACGTACCTACCTACCATTTTAATAATGAGAAATACCCAACTGCCTGCAATTAATTGCAAGAGGAGCCAGTCCAAACATATATTACGCAAAGAATTTCATGTTTGACTTGTACTCTTAATTTATTATATATATATATATATATATATATATATATATTGTTCATAAAAGGAAAGAATAGTTCAAAGGAGAAGTTGTTATGCGTGGAGGGTAGCTGAGAGTGGCAGGCATTGGCAACGCGTTTATGAATGAATAAAAAGGTGACCCAGACAAAATGGTTAATGTATAAATTGATGGGATATCATTCAGCTTTCTCCATTATCTTCTTTTTCATCTTCTGCTTTCTCATCCATCTTCACTCTCTTTTGCCTGAAACAAACTAGAAGCTCAAAGTAATTCGATCGATCAATGGCGGCATGCGCAGCAACGGTTAACAACAAGATGATCATGAGAAATTCAAACATGAATGCAGCTGTTTTGCTGCTTATCTTGCTGTTTCTCAGCAGCTCTACTTCAACCTGCAAAGCCCATCTTTCTTCTCACTTTTACGACCATAGGTGTCCGAATGCACTCAGCACCATTCGTACTGCTATTAGAACAGCAGTTTCATGCGAACGTCGGATGGCGGCGTCTCTTGTTCGTCTCCATTTCCATGATTGTTTTGTTCAGGGTTGTGATGCATCAATTCTACTGAAGGATTCCCCCTCTATTACAAGCGAAATAAACGCATCGCAGAATAAGGATTCTGTGAGAGGTTTTGAAGTGATAGACAGTGCCAAAGCTGAGGTTGAGAAGACATGCCCCGGAGTTGTTTCCTGCGCAGATATTCTTGCGTTGGCTGCACGTGACGCATCTGTTGCTGTGGGTGGCCCATCTTGGTCAGTGAAGCTCGGAAGAAGAGATTCCACCACTGCAAGCTCAACTCTAGCCGAGGCACAACTTCCACGCGCCATAGACGACCTTCAGAAACTTATTTCTAACTTTGCTGGCAAAGGCCTTACTGCAGAAGATATGGTTGCTTTATCAGGTGAAGACTCCAGCTCTGATACCGTATAATATTGATTATTATAATAAATTTAATCAATATTCTAACAAAATTAATGTCCAAATGAATGCAGGTGCCCACACTCTAGGGCAAGCTCGATGCATCACATTTCAAGATCGGATATACAACGGTGGGAGTGATATTGATGCTGGATTCGCTAGCACTCGGCAGCGCCGTTGTCCTGCCACGGGTGGCGATGAAAACTTGGCAGCACTTGACTTGGTGACACCAAATTCTTTTGACAACAACTACTTCAAGAATTTAATTCAAAAGAAGGGTCTCCTTGCCTCAGATCAAATCCTCTTTAGTGGAGGCTCGACGGACAGTGTTGTTTCAAAATATAGTCGAAGCCCTGCCACTTTCAAGTCTGATTTCGCATCTGCCATGATTAAAATGAGCGAAATTGATCTTCTCACTGGCTCAGCTGGGCAGATAAGAAGGATCTGCAGTGCTGTCAACTAGTTAAAACTAGTCGTTTCCAAATACTCACGAGTTTCCGTTCCTCCATTAATATGTCATTTTTTGGTTTTGGTTTTTTTTTTTTTTTTTTTCTTTTTTTGGAGTTATCGAAAGTGGTGTAAAATTGAAATTTTAACATATTGTTAATTTCAATGAGATTCATTGTATTGTATTATATTAATTCTCGCCTACCTTTTAAAGTACATACAAGCTAGTTAATTACGTCTTCATCGGAGAGAATTCGTTTGTTAATCCTGTACGTGCTTTGTTCTTAATTTAGTGGATGTTTTATTTTTAGTTGCTTTTAACGTTTGTTTTGTGATTCCGTAGCTCTGATTTAGAATCTCAATAAGTATCACTCAAGAATTGCCGATCGAAAGCATAATTAAGCCTTGTCAAAGTGCTGCATGGGTCCATTGTTTTATATCTTTTGTCTTCACTAAAATCTTAGTATGTACCTTAACTAAAATCTTTTGTAAAGGGCTGTCAAGTAACATCTTGGAGCTTCCTATTGAGGATCCCCTTCCCACAGGTTTCCTCTTACCTCGCCCCCCAAAAACACTTGCCCTGATCTCTTATAAGTATAAGCGGCTTTTAGATTTTTGCTACGACTGTGGAAGATTAGGTCATTTATCTTTTCATTGCCTAGAGGTTCCTAGCCCTACAAAAAATGAAAAATATGGTCCAAAGCTTAAAGCCAATCTTGCATTTCTCAACTATGTGGAAACTCTACTCCCCACTCAAAGGTACTAATTATCTGAGACAACTACTAGTTTAGTTCCTCAGCTCCATGCGGCTCCCTCCTCTGAGTCAATTCCGACGGCCTCCAGAGTAACTCTACGGGTGAGTTTTGGAAAGGACTGAATTGGAGAAAGTGGACTGGTACTGTAGCATATTTGATTGATGCGAGGAAAAAACGTAAGAATATTTTGTATAAAAAAGTGAAAATTTTTGTTTTGTAGTGATTTTTTTATTTGAAAAGTAATAAAAAGTTATTGATATGATATAAAAAAGTAAGAATGTTGAGATTGATTTTGAGAAAAAAAATTTGGGACTTTACAAAGTCCAGTCTGGTCTATTGGCAAACATAGCCTACACAACTCAATCTCTCGAAGGCTAGCATCGGTTCCCAAGAAAAGAAGCCCAACCCCATCACCTCCGATCTCACTATTTTACACCCTGATTTAGACTTTAATTCGGCTGCATTGATGAAAAAGCCTTCTCTCGTCAACTTTTAGCTAACCCCAATCACTTCCTCATTAATGTTCTCCCAAGTTGCTAACCTTAACAACCTACAACTAAACATCTCAAATTTGGCTTGAAATCTTCCCTCCATCTCAGAAGGCCTCACATCCACCAGCTTAATTAGTTCATTCTTAACTAATTCTACGGACACCTTTAGCTCTTCAAATGCCACGTTGTTACCCCCCACCCCCCACACAAGCCAACCCATTGCCACGTTGATATCCCCCCCACATAAGCCAACCCACTGCCACAAAAATCTCTTCCCCAAACCCGTCACCTCTTTCCTCCAAGCATTCCTATCCTCACTCGCCTCTCAAACCCCCCAAAATTCTAGCAAAACCTTTACCAAATAAAATTCATTTTCACTCTTACCCCAAAGGCCCAAATAGCCCAAGCCAAATCATGTTCAAGTTTTATCTCCTACAACTTCCCACCCCCAAATTCCTCTTGCAGCCCACAACTCTCATGTCACAAAGTCTCAGTATCCTTCTGAAGAGGTGGGTGTTTCCACGCCCCCCCTCAGTTCCATGATTATTCTCACCATGAATTGCTGTGGTTTCGTCCATCCTGTAGCAATTCGTTTCCTTCGCACCCTTTGCAAGATTCACAACCCTGATATTCTTTTCCTATGAGAAACAAAAATCCAACTCTTTGACTCTCCCAATCCCCTATCTACCTTCGGTTTCTCTTCCCTTCTTCAATTTCCTACTATTGGCACTAAGGGAGGTTTGGTTCTTGCTTGGAAGCCAGGCATTAACTTAAAACCCATCCTCCTCAACCCTCACCATATCTCTTGCCTCGTTTTCTCTGATCCCCTTACCTCCCCGTGGCTCCTCTCTTCCATTCGTGCTCCCTCTCAATGGAATCTTATATCAGATTTTTGGCCTCTCCTGAGCACACTAGCTCTCATTTTGGTGGGTCTTCACTCCTAGCAGGTGATTTTAATGCCATCTTAAGCCTAGAAGAAAAACTAGGTGGGAGAAATTTTGGCTCCTCCCACAACGCTTTTGCTAATTTTGTACAAGATATGGGTCTGGTTGATCTAAGCTATAATGGCAATCCCTTCACTTGGTGTACTAGAAGACATGGAAGGGCTAAGATAAAAGAAAGGTTGGACAGAAGGCTTTCTAAAAAAAATTTCTATTGATGGATTTGGCTCCTCTCCCCCAAAACCCTTAAAGTTTGAATCCTTTTAGACTAGAGACAATTCTAATCACTTGACCATTGCAAATGTATGGAATCTTCCCTCTCAAGGCTCAGCAGTGCTTTCTCTCAGTAAGAAGATTAAATATACCAAGGTTACCCTTAAAAAATGGAACGTGGAACATTTTGGGAACATCCACGCAGAGATTAAATCTTTGCTTGAAAAGCTCAACAGCATTCAAAAAGAGCCTCCTTCCCCTGATTCAGATTCTAGAGAAGCAAAAGCCCAAGCTGCCCTTCAAGAGCAATTCATTCGGGAAGAGCAATTATGAAAGTAAAAATCTCGTGAACAATGGTGCTCCACAAGAGACCTCAATACAAAATACTTTCATGCTTCCACGGCAATTAGACGCAGGTATAACTTGGTCACTTCTCTTAAGTTTGATAACGTCACTTTTTTTAGTAAAAGAAAAGATATTAGAGATGAATTTGTTAGTTTCTTTTTGGATGATGATCTTAACAGTCTGTTCTCCCCTATTATTTTTTATTTTGAAAATGTTGGCCTTTGCAAAATCCTTAATGCTTTAGAGATCTCATCTGCTATCTCTAGCTTAGGCCTCACCAAAGCGCCAAGTCCTAATGGCTTTACTAGGTTCTTTTACAAAACGTATTGGAATATCATTAGTAAAACTATCATTGTTTTTGTCCAAGCTTTTTTTCGGAATGGTTATCTTCTTAAAGATTTTAACCACTCCCGCATAGCCTTCATTCCAAAAGTGGACAATCCATCCAAAGTCAATTAATTTAAACCAATTAGCCTTGCAAATTTCAATTACAAAATAATTTCACAAATTTTGGCAACTAGGCTAAAGCCTTTTTTGGACAGAATTGTCTCACCAAATCAATCTGCCTTCATCAAAGGTAGATTGATTCACGACAATTCCATCATTGCCTATGAAATTTTTCATTCCATGAAAAACAAAATGGCAATGGTGGTCTCATGACTATTAAATTGGACATGGATAAGGCTTTTGACTGTATGGAATGGAGTTTCCTTTCAAAAAAAAAAAAAAAATTGGCTCTTGGCTTCAACCATTCATGGAACCATCTAATAGAGCAATGCATCTCCATTATCTCCTTCTCTATTTTGATAGATGGTTCCCCCTATGGCAAGTTTTCTCCCTCTCGTGGCCTTAGGCAATGAGACCCTTTGTCCCCTTTCATTTTCATCCTAGGCTCAGAAGTTATCTCTAAATTAATCAGTAAAGAGAAGGTGGTTGGTTCCATTCATGGAATCAAGATTTCCCGTCATAGTCCTCCTATCTCATACCTCCTCTTTGTGGATGATCTAAGGATTTTTGCTAAAGCCAAGGCAAATGAAGCTTCCTCTATTCTAAAATGTCTTAGCAAGTATGTGGATTAGTCTGGTCAGAAAGTGAACACTTCCAAATCTTCCATTTTTCTCACTAAGAACTGCACCCCCTCCACTATCTCTTCAATTCTTAATATCCTCAACCTTCGGCAAATTTCCTCCAAAGTCAGGCACCTTGGCATTCCTCTCTTTTTCCATAGGAATAAGGGTGTTGCTTTTGTTAACTTAAAGCAAAAAATCTTTAACAAGATTTCTGGTTAGAGAGCAAAGCTGTTGACCCAAGCAATTCGGACCACACTCATAAAAACCGTAGCAAATGTCATTCCTAGCTACTTAATGTCCCTTTTCCTCCTTCCAAAATCTCTCTGCAATGACATTGAATCCAACCTTAGGAAATTTTGGTAGGGCTATACTTTGGGAAAAAAAAAAAAAAAATCTCATGTTACTTGGCTGGAATTCCATTTGCTCCCCCAAATCTAAGGGAGGTCTAGGCATTAGGCCTTTAGAATCTCAAAATAGGTCCCTTCTTGCAAAATTGGGTTGGAATATTCTCTCCAAAAAAACCTTCTTTGGGTTTATGCTCTTACCTCTAGGTATCTTAAAAAAGATGATTTTCTCACCTCCAACCCCCCCTAAAGCCTCTTAACTTTGGAAGAGCATTTTAAAATGCAAGAATATTGTGGAAAAAAGAGCTTGCTAGTCAACATCTATGGGAACACACCTGAACATTTGGAACCAGCCTTGGGTTCCCACGCTTGATGGTTTTAAACTTATCCCAAACCCTTCTCTTGCCATCCTCCCCAATCTTACCATGGCAGATTTAATCTCCCCCAACCATAGAAGCTAGAACCAACCTTTTATCAATTCCATTTTTACCCCACCTCTTCCTCAAAAATTTTGGACATTCACCTATCATAAAGACCCTTTCCAAATAAACTGATTTGGACCCCTTCCCCCATGGGCAACTTCATTGTAAAATCAACTTTTGAAATAGACAGCCTTCCTCCCATTCCGTCTCCCCTTTCCTCAGCAAATTGGAATGACTTATGGAGCCTTAAAATTCAGCATAGGCTTAAGTACCTCTTTTGGAAGATCACTTGAAATTAGGGCCGACAATTTTTACACGACCCGCGAAAACGACACGAACACGACACGAATAAACAGGTAATGGGTTTGGGTTAATCGGGTTCGGGTCTTAATCGGGTCTACCCGTTTAAGACCTGCGAATTTTCATGTTTATGGTCTACCCACTTGTTCATGGCGTAGACCCCAGAGACCCGGCTAATATTCGGGTCTAACGGTCTACCCGCCAGACCTTTTTTTTTTTTTTTCTTTTTAGAGAAAAAGAAAAATAGAAAATAATAAATTAATTAATAACAAAAAACTAAAAACTAAAAAAAAACAGTAAAACACTAAACACTAAGGTTCAGTGGTTCACCCTTCACCGTTCATTCAGAGTCTCAGACTTCACAGACCCGTGCGTGACTTGATACCTAGCCGGCTGTGCGTGTGCCTCCACTCCCAGCCTTCCACCGTCGTGCCTCCATTCCCAGTCTCCCACCCTCGTCGTCGTCAAGTCTGAGCTCCCTCTCAGTCTCGCCGGACTCTCGTGGACGCAAACCCTCGGCTCTCTCTCTTTGTCTCTCAACTCTCTCAACAGTTCGACTCCACCTCTCACCGTCGCTGTGAGCCACGCCTCCTCACCATCACCTGCAGCTGCACGACGGTATATCTCTTACTCTATCTTTGATTTTGGATTTTTCATTTTTGGGACCTTGGGTTAGGGTTTTGAGTTCGAATCCCATGTGAGTTCGAATCTCCAATTCTCCACAGCCCATTTCCGTTTTCGAGCTTATTTTCATCTGGCTATGTAAAATTGTTGAATATAATAATTGGGTATGCCCAGTTCGAACTTTGTTTCCTAGTTAGGCATGTTATGCAACAAACTGGGTTGGGTTTTTTTTTTTAAAAAAAAAAAAAAAACTTTGTAGTTTGTGGGTTAGCTCTTGTATGTAACTAATGTAAGTATGTGGGATTGTGGGTAGTTGAGGAAGACTTATCCCGTGTGCCTGGTTCAAACTTTGTTTCCTAGTTGGGCATGTTATATTGTTATGCAACAAACTGGGTTGGGTTTTTTTTTAAAAAAAAAAAAAAAAACTTTGTAGTTTGTGGGTTAGCTCTTGTATGTAACTAATGTAAGTATGTGGGATTGTGGGTAGTTGAGGAAGACTTATCCCGGTTATCCGTAGTTCATGGTTCTTATGATGGGACTGCCTTTACATTTAATTTTAAATTTCCTAATTTGGGTTTGTTTTGGTTCATTTATTATTGAAGCATGTCTGATAAGGTGCAATGCATTAGGAATTTAGGAGGACCTCAGCTACTATTTTCATTGCTGCGAGAATCCTATAATTCTTGTTTTTCTTAGTATGGTTTAATATTTTTCTTTAATATGGATGATTGTGTCATTGTGTGTGTAGATGAATATTGAAGAAAGTTACAATCACTAGAAACGGGCTCTGTTTCTGGAGAGTAAAAAAAGGAAAGAAGCGTGGAGGACCTCACTGTTTGGCGCTTTTTGATATTGTACCTAATGCGATCCGTAAGACCCGGAGGTATGGGCAAAATGCAAGAAGTGTGGCCATAAATATAAGGCTAAAAGTTCATTTGAACTGGAAATTTAAGAAAGCACGCCAAGCTTGCCGGGGCAAACAATCGTGATGTTGGGCAAATGCTTTTAGTCTGGCAAATCGGATCTTTGTCGAAGTAACTCCAATTTTGATCCCAAAGTATATAGAGAATTGGTGGTTATTTCAATTATTAAGCATGATTTGCCATTTTCATATGTTGAATATGAAGGTGTAAGAGATACCCATCAAGATTTATGGTGATGTGCCTTTTATTTCTAGAAATACTGTTAAGTTGATTTAGTGAAGATGTATTTGAGGGAGAAAGAAAAGGTTAAATCTATGTTAAGTGTTTGTCGAGGAGGATTTGTTTGACATCCGATTTATGGACTTCTTTAACAACGATGGATATATATGCTTTATCGCACATTTTATTAGCAAAGATTGGGTATTAATGAAAAGGTGTTAAATTTTCATTTATGCCCCACCACATAGTGGTAATGCTTTGTCGATATGGTATTACATTTGTTGCAAGAGTGGGGATTGATAAGAAGATTTTTACCATAACATTAGACAATGCTTCTGCTAATGATTGATGTGCTGATTTGTTAAAGCAAAAATTGAACATTAAGAAAGCTCTTCTTTGTGAAGGTGAGTTCCTTCATTTGCGTTGTTGTGCTCATATTTTGAATTTAATTGTTCAAGATGGATTGAAAGAAATTGATGATGCTATCGAAAAGGTTCGAGATAGCGTGAAGTATGTTAGGGGATCACAAGGGCGAAAACAAAAATTTCTTGAGGCTGTAAATCAAGTGTCCTTGGATAGTCATAAGGGGTTAAAACAAGATGTGCTAACGAGATGGAATTCTACCTATCTTATGCTTGAGAGTGCAATTTATTATAGGAGTGCTTTTAGTTATTTGGAGATGACTGATTCAAACTATAAGCATTGTCCTACTGCAGTTGAGTGGGAAAAGGTGGATAATATCCGTAGTTTCTTAGCTTGCTTTTATGAAGCTACTTGTGTTTTTTCTGGTACTAAGTATCCCATTGCTAACTTGTACTTTCCTGTGATTGCCATGATTTATGTATCTTTGAAAGAAGAACTTATGGGTGAAGATGAGCATAAGAAATTAATGGCAACTCAAATGATTTCAAAATTTGAGAAATATTGGCTTGAATTCAGTGAAGTGTTGGCCATCGCAGTTATCTTAGATCCTCGTTACAAGCTTCATCTTGTAAATTATTACTATTAAGATCTATGGAGTTATGGATTCCCCAGTTTTTGAATGTTCGTGAGAAATTAAAAAGCCTTTTTATGGAGTATAGTACTTCTTTTAATACTTCAAGTTCAAGCTCCACAACTTCTCAGCGGCCTCAAGTATCTCGAGCAAAACTAGCTTGGCAAAAGGTAAATAATATTATCAATTAGCATTGTGCTTAACATATATTTTCAAGTATAGGGATGGGGGGTTTAATGTCACATAAGTCTACCTTAATTTGCAGAAATTAATATGCCAATTTCTTAATTATTTATGTTTTATATTTATTTCTCATGTAGGATTATTTAGCATTTACTGGAGATGATGCTAGTTTTCGAAAGAATCAATTGGAAATTTATTTGGAGGAACCTAGATCAGTGGATTTGGATGAATCATTTGACATCCTTTCATTTTGGAAAGGAAATCAATTCCGATATCCTGAAGTGGCTGCTATGGCTGAGAGATATTCGAGTATTCTGCTTTCTCTTGTTTTGCTTGAATCCACTTTTAGTGTTGGTGGACGTGTAATTGATCAATATAGGAGCTCACTCAAGCCTAATATTGTAGAGGCATTGGTTTGCACCCGAGATTGGTTATATGGAGATAAAGGTAATATTAGTTATTTACATATTTAATTTCTTCATTTACTTGTATTATTTTTGTACTACACTATAATAAAATAACACTAATTTTTCTTTTTTTTTTTTTTTATAGAACTTGCACAAATGAAGTTGGATGGCAATGAAGATGAAATTTTGACTATTGATGTTGATTCCTCTGACATTCCAAAATCATGGAATGTAATCATTAATATTTCTTAGGTTGAGCATATTTAATATTTGTAATATTTTGAATCTTTGACTACGATGATGGATCATGGATCCTTCAAGACTTCAAGTGGATAATAGTCACAATATCGGGCATAATTAATTAATTATTATTAATGGCCCATAGAAACCTAATATGTAATGAGTCTAATGATGAATTGACGATGTAGTTTTGTGTTTTGTTTCTTTTTTCATTTTTTTTGTTTTGTTAGCTTTTTTTCTTCTTTATTTTAATTATCATTTTCTTTATTGCTATGAGGTATTTTCTTAATCAAGATATTTGATCAACAATTAAGGACTTTAGAAGAAAAATAATTACACGTATGTGATTGTCTCATAAATACTCTCTTTGATTACTTGGTTGTGACTTATGTATGAGAAGTATATAAAAGTAACCAATTAATGTATAAAGACGATTGAAGAGAAATTTCACTAACAAATCAACTTCTTTTTTTGGTGGGTATATAATATAATTTGGCTTTAATTTCAGTTCCTATAGTATGGTCAAAGTCTCAATAACTCATATGAATATTCCATTGGTTATTTGGTTATATGAAAATTGGCCCAATTGGGTGAGACAAATATGGAGATTGGCCTGATTGGGTGAGACCGAGACAATTTGGTTATAGGAATAATAGGATACTTGATCTAACCACATTAGGTAATTAAGTGAGACAATTATGAATTATATAGTTGAATACTTAAATCACAAAGTTAGTGTTAATAGTAAATGAATTCATTGAATTGTAATAATAAATGAAATGAATATTAATTCAAAATTGTAAATGATAATAATACAATTTTAATTTTAAAAAATAGAGACATAGAGTTTTAGCCTTTTAGGGGTTTTAGGGTTTTTTATCGGGTCGTGTCGTGTTTACCCAATAAGACCCGGTTAAGGTAAACAAGTAAAACAGATCGTGTCGGGTCGTGTCTACCCAATAAGACCCGGTTATTGTAAACGGGTAAATCGGGTTGTGTCGGGTTACCTGTTTATTTTCGTGTCGTAATCGTGTCAAACCCGATTACCCGTTTAGCTAAACGGGTCGTGTCTGGGTATAGCCTAATCGTGTAACAGGTACCCGCGAGTCTAATCGTGTCGGGTCGGGTTACCCGTTTTGCCACCCCTACTTGAAATATTCTCCCTCTAAAAATTAATATTTTTAAGTTTTCTCCTTTGATTTCCTAGGATCAATTGTCTTGTGCCATCTTCTAGGGTTCAGCTGAGGGTATTAATCACATCTTTCTCTCTTATCCTTTTGCAAGAGCTAGTTGGATAAATACTGCTTGGCCTCTCAACACTAACAGATTCACCTCTCTCCCTATTGGTAGTTGGACTAAGGCTTTGCTAAAGCCCCACTCTCTCCTCAGCATCCCTAGGAGAGCTGTTTTTGATTTCCAGCTTAATGCTTTGATCACCATTGATAACATTTGGTTGGCCAAGAACAAGCTAGTGCACAAAGGCACCATGCCGAAGCCCCTTGTCCTCAAGTTCATCAAGAACTCTGTTTCCCACCATATAGTTACTTGGAAATCCAACACTAATTGTGTGAATGATTGGTCCACTTCTCCTAGGAGCTTTCTCAAAGCAAACTTTGACGTAGCCATTAAACCCAATTTTGCCGTGGCTTCTGCAATCCTGAGAGATCTCCATGGGAGATCATTGTTGCTCATTCTCAAAGGCTTCCCCATATGAATGCTAACCAGGGAGAGGTAAAAGCAGATTATCTTGCAGTGCAGCTAGCCTCCAGTTTTGGCTTTCCCCCTCATCCTTGAAAGGTATTCTCTAGTCACCATCCTTGCTATTGATTCCCCTCACATAGCCATTGAATGGGCCTTTGCCCAAGCTCTTGCGGATGTCAACCAGCAGCTCTGCCTCTTCCCCAACTGGACTACTATGAAATCTTCTCGATGTTCAAATTTCAATGCACACCATATCACCAAATGGGCCGCTTCGAACCAAGTGTTTGGAAGCATTCTCAACCACTCTCCCATTTTATGTTCTTTACGATTTAGAAGTGGAAAAGATCCCCCTTTGTATGCCTTTCCTTATATTGAATTAAAAGGGGAAAATTCACTTTTAACCCATGAAGTTTCAGTGATTTTGCAATGTTAACCCCAAAGTTTAAAAATTTGCAATCCACCCCCATGAAGTTTCAAAACTTGCAATGTTAACCCCAACGTCAATTTGGCGTCAAATTGGATGGATTCAAATCCGTATGCCTCACGTGACCGTTTGGGTTAAATCTTCCGGTTTTACCCCTCATTTAGGGTAATGCCTTTTTCTCACACTTAAGTAAAATAAACCCCACACACCACCCTTTTCATTCTCAAACACACGACACACACACCCCTTCTCACTCAAACAACCCATGCTCCACACACTGAACGGCGACAAGAAGAAGAACCTTCAAAAGTGGTCCCTAGTTGATTCAAGCAACAAATCGCGAGTACCAAAAGTGGGATTGTTGCCCTCCGTGTGTTGCTACCCCACCCATACACGACACATGAAGCCGACAGTTTTGGTGAAGAAATTCGTGGTCCCCTCGTTCATGGACGTCTTGCGTGGAGAAATGGACAGCGCTTAAAAGTAAACTTCTCTTTCTTACAAGGTATGCCCCAATTTTCGTTTTAATTTTTGACCATGTACTTTAGGGTTTTTTGTAAAATATTTTTGGGGGAATATTAGGGTTTGTGGTTATTGGCAATTGGGGGAATATAAAATTTTTGTAGGGTTCTTGTCCATTTGTCCCTCATAACCAATTATTCATGTTTGTTTGTGGCATGCACCACTGGGTTGATAACCATGTTCGGACAATGTTAGGGTTTCTGTGTTCTTTCATTTAAAAGCCTTTTTTCCTTCAATTGGCGGTTTGGCTTGCTTTATGATGAAATTCATTCTAGGATTAAGGTTAGGTTCAGGTTAAGGGTATATTTAGGGTTTGTTGGCTTTGAAATTCATATGATTTCTTATTTAGGGTTTAGTCATGTCAATTTGTAAATTGGATTTAAAGTCTGTTTGGTTCTAGGATTTCATAGGCCAAAAGTGAGATTTTTAATAAAATATCACATAATTAAAATTGAGGTTGAAAATGTAATTATTTGATAAAATAAAATCCGTTGACATTTGAGTATTAATAAATAAATACATCATTATGGTCTTTTATAAATGAACACCTATCCAATGGTCCAATTTTTGCAATAGCTCATTCTCTCTGTTTAGGCTGCTTTGTTGGTTTAAGCTTTAAATTAGTCACGTAAAACACACGGATTAGTAGGGAAAAATATATATAGAGTTAAGGGTTTTATTAGGTTTAGGATAAACACCACCTTCAATAACAATATTTATTCGTCATTGTAGGATGGCCAATTCAAGATTAGTGTTTGAGGTCCACTATGGTGGCAGATTCGACAGGACAGTTGGGTGTCAATACATAGGGGGTGAGGTGGCACTCCATACAGAGAGTGTTGACCCTAATGAATTGTCCTATTTTGAATTGGAAGCCATATGCTGACCTTATGGGTACAAGTCAAGGGATTTAATATTTTTTCTTCATCCTGGTGAAAGTCTAGCCAATGGTTTGCATTTGATTACATCTGACCATAATGTACTATTTATGGTTGAACAACATAAAACTCATAACATTGTTCAGTTATACATTGTTTCTTTCGAGGAGGGTATAGTTGATGTTTTTGAGGAAGATGATGAAGATGAAGATGGAGCGAGGGTTGACCTTAATGACCCTTGGTGGCATGATAAGATTAGTGATGAGGAAGATCTATTTGATGTAGATGTTGATGACGATAGTCATGGGGTTGGACCATCCAGTGTAGTACCAAATAGGTCTAAGTGTCAGGAAGGGGAACAAGATAGGAATGAAAGAGGTGAGGGAGAGGGTAATGAAGATAATGATGGGGAGAGGGTAATGAAGATAATGATGGGGGAAAGGCTGCTGTTGATGAAGATACAGGGGGTAACAGTAGCTTTGATTTGAAGAGGCCTTTCAATGATGATGATGGTGATGACGATGATGACAATTCCGAGATGGGTAGGAGTGATATACTTGAGTCACCAATACCCAGTGATGACGATTGTGAGACACCATCTGCTACACACAGTAGATTTCACACATTTGGATCGACAAGATCCATCCATTACAATTGGGATGAAATTCCCAAACATTGAAATGTTTAGGGAGGCCATTAGGGTATACAATGTGAAGAAGGGGAAAGACATTAAATTCAAAAGAAGTGAAAGAATGAGGTGTGTATGTGTATGCAGAGATGCCAAATGTAAGTATAGGGTGTATGGAAGGAAAATGCGTGATGAAGAGTCATTTCAAGTCAGGTATATGCAGCCTAGACACATTTGTGGTAAGAAATATAGAAATACCATTGTAAACTCTACTTGGATTGCACAGAAACTATTTGATAAGTTTAGGGTTCAACTAAACATGCCTTTGGATGCTATCCAACATGAAGTGAATGATAAATGGCATGTGGATGTCAATCCAAGTATGATGTACAGAGCTAGGAGGAAGGCCAAAGTCAAATTGTATGGGAAGCTTGAGAATTAGTATGAGAGGTTGTGGGACTATTGTGAGACATTGAGACATACTAATAACGGAAGCTGTGTTGTGATGAAAGTTGATTGGCCAAACCCTAATTTGCCTCCAAAGTTTGGAAGAATGTATGTTTCCCTTGCAGCCATGAAGAAGGGCTTCTTAGAGGGTTGTAGGCCTATCATCGGGGTAGACGGGTGCTTTTTGAAAGGACCATATAAGGGCCAACTACTTTCTGCTGTTGGGAGAGATGGGAACAACAACATGTATCCAATCGCTTTTACGGTTGTCGAGGTGAAGGTGAAAGACAGCTGGATTTGGTTCCTTGAAACCCTAGTCTCTGATCTTGGTACCCATGCTAGGCATGCTAGGCTTACATTCATATCAGATTAACAAAAGGTAACTTTTAGTGTTTTTGTTTTTCCAACACTTTATATATTCATTAAATTATATTGATTTAGTTGGTAACATAATTTTTTCTTCTTTTTTTTTCGGTTTTGTTGCAGGGTCTTATGCCAACTTTTAATGTTGTTATGCCAATGGTTGATCACAGGATATGTGTCAGCATTTATATGCCAACTTTAGAGACATTGGTGGGCATCGAGGGTTGGCATTTAAGGAAAAGTTGTGGGCTGCAACGTCTTCATACACAGAGTATGAATTCACTGAGCATATGGAGGAGTTAAAGAAAATGGATGAGAAGGCATATGAATATTTGAGTGAGGTTGACCCTAGTACATGGTCTAGGGCATGGTTTAGTGACTACCCGAAGTCTGACTTGTTAGTGAACAACATTTGTGAGTGTTGGAACTCATACATTTTGAAGGCTCGTGATAAGCCAATCTTGACCATGTTGGAGATGATAAGAAAAAAGCTGATGAGGAGATATCAAGCGAAGAGGGAAGGGATAGAGAAGTTGACTGGGAGGTTATATCCTAGGATTGCTGCTAAGATGGAGGCAATTGGGTTAGTGGCAGTGAATTGCATTGCAGTTTATGCTGGTGAGTCAATGTTTGAGGTGAATTGTCTAGATAATAGACAATTTATGGTAGACCTTCGTAGACAGAAGTGTGGTTGTAGGCAGTGGGAGATCACTGGACTCTCATGTCCCCATGCAGTGGCAGCTATACTTTATGATTGTGGGGACTCTAAGGATTATATGGATGAATGCTTCACTATAGATGTGTATAAGAAGGCATATGCCCCAATTATATACCCAATGCCTAGTGAGGAATAGTGGATCAAGACAAGGCATGACAAATTGGAGCCTCCAAAAGGAAGAATTGCACCTGGCAGGCCAAAGAAGCAAAGGAGAAGGGCTCCCGTTAAGAGTAGAGACCCGAAGAACTCAAATCGGATGAGAAAATTTGGTGCAAGGATGAAATGTGGGAAGTGTCATGGTCTTGGACACAACAAAAGGGCATGTCCACTTAATATAAGTGAAGCATCAAATGTAAACTTTTTCATAAATGAAAGTTGACATGTTTAAATGTTTTATATGGTAATTTGACATTATACTCAACTTATTATTTTTTATGTTGTGTGTGCAGGCAAGAAGTATTGGTTCTAGGAGACTGAAAGTGACCAAGGGCAAAGGCAAACAAAGCAGTGTAGATAAGGTAATTGTACGTGTGCCATATAGGGTTTAGTGCTTACACAAGGCAATCCACTGTTTGACTGAATAATTTTTTTGCCTTTTTTTTTTTTTTTTTTTGAGTTATGTGTGCAGTCGCAAAGCCCTAGTTCGACTACACCTCAGGTAAACAAAGGCAAACAAACAGTTGCGGATAAGGTAGTTCAATTATGGCATGCTTTATTGAGTTTATTTCAGTATTAATGAAAGTGAACTGTTTTAGATTATTTGTATCAACTATAGAGTGTACTTGTAAACTAAGAAGTCAATGCCAAAAATTTTAATCAACTGTTTAACAAATGTATATTCATTAAATTATGAAGAGGGCTCAGCTGAGGAGTGGTCCACAATCAGCTTCTGTTTTTAAGGTAATTAACTATAAACTATTTTGCTATGTTTTGATTATTTGTTTTCCTGACTTGTCACCATTGTTGATTTGTTTTTAACATGTACATAAGAAGTCATCTACCAGCACTAAGGCATCTACCAGCAAGGCATCTACCGACAAAGAAATCCACATCCCATATCTTCTTGATGAGAGAGAGCACACACCACCTCCTGGATTTGCTGATGAACGCAAAGGATTATCGCCTACCAAAGTTGCTAATGAAGAACGAGTATCACCACCCTCTAGATTTGATGCAGGCATTGTATTACCTCCAGCATGGGGTGTGTCATTTAGAGCCTTAACCGATGATCTCATACTTCCCCCGGGGTTGTCCATAGGAGGGTCTGCATCAAGGACTCGCCATTCGGATCAGATAGCTGGTATTTGTCGCACCGCTCCAATAAAAAACACTGGCCCAATACACATTGACTTAACTGAAGACCTTGATAGTGAAAGTGAAAGTATTGCAAGAAGAGGGCCTAGGACTAAGGGTGGTGCAACTTTAAGAGCTGCAAGAAAAGGTCCTAAGACTAGAGGTGGTGCAGACACTAGTGGGACAGCAAGAGATGATGTTGCCACTGATGGGACAGCAACAAGAGGTGGGGCAGCAGCTAGAGGTGGTGGGGCAGCAAAAGGTGGTGGAACAACAGCTGTACAGGGCAGAGGTGGTGGAAATGTTTCATCGTCAAATCAAGTCAAAGGAAAACGAATTGTCATAAGCATAGAAAAAGGAATAGAAATTATGGAATCAAAAATGAAAAGAAAAGAACGAGATTGGAAGCCATAAAACTTTGTTGTTTAAAACTTTTTTACTTGACAATGTTGGTTTTGGTATCATACCAATGCCAGCTTTTGATGTTGTTAGGTGATTACAATGTTGGTTTTGGTATGCACATTTGTTTATATGTTTGTACTATATAATTATAAGTGATATGTTTAGCTATGGGGATGTAAACAGGTGATGAAATGAACAGCTTTGATATTATGGTATTTTGCCATTTTGATTATTTGTGTGTTGTATTGGCATTATGAAGGCCAAACCATATGAAATGCATAGAAATGAAAATATTAGGTATTATGTTTCGGAAGGTGATTTGGTATGAAGATCAATACCATAGTTGTGTGTGAAGATTTGATATTTTGGTATTATGGTATTTTGGTATTTTGGATATTTGTGTGTTGTGTTGGTAGGAAGGCCAAACCCTATGAAACGTTTTGGAATGTGTTTTGGTATGAATATCAATACCATAGTTGTGTTTTGGTCATAGTTTTATTGTCAAATATTGCATGTAGCTTATTTTTAGTTCAATTATTGCATGCTTCATTACCACTTGATTAGCAAGACAAAGACCACCCAAAAATGGTTTAGGTAAATTACCTAAACCCATATATGGTTGAAAAAAAACCCCAAACATTTACATTTTTTTTTTCCTTTTTTTTTTTTTTTATTTTTAATAATATTCATTCAATGTGTAACCCCATATATCAATCCAAATAAGCAAAAAATTGGTATATGCATTTGAAGTGATGGTTGTTGATTCGCTTCTAGTAATATATAACAAATTCCACACGGGACTAATAATACATAACAAATCATACACGGGACTAATAATACATAACAAATCCCACACGGGACTAATAATATATAACAACTTTCACATGGGAGTGACACCAAACCAACCCACAAAAGCCAGTGGCATATCAAACCCACACGGGACTAATGTCTTGATATTAAACAAATCTCACATGAGAGTGAAACCATAAGTACACAAAAAAAGTAGAACATGATCCACCGCCTCCACCATGAGGGACAACCTCATGACAGTATTCCATGGCCAAAGTTGCAGCCAACTTTTCGATTGTGAGAGCCTCCAAAGAGGCACATGCATAGTTCAAACATCGACGACGATCCCACGAATACACAAATGATAGTATGTAATTCTTTTCATCGCATGCATCTTTATATCCCTAATCTCGATTTGTTTCCGATAATTTGATATCTCATTCACAAGTTGTTCCATCTTTGCCTTGAGTTGCACAATTTTTCCCTCATCTTCTGCTCTCACCTTCCCAACCTCAACTTCAACCAATGTTTGACATCGTTTTCGCTTTAGCCTTCAATTGTTCATGCCTTTGATGCAAACGATGTACCACCCTCCTACCAAATGAGCACATTTTAGGATCAACCCATGAAACCATCTTGATTACTATGCAAAACACATTACAACTCACAATTACTACGAATTAATTGAATAGATAAACTAAACAAAATTATGAAGTTATGCCCTAGGATTGCTACATAAAATATGAAGAACTTGCCTTCCAATTTCTTTAAGCGAAACCTCCTTTCAAAGTTTTTCTCGGTGTTTGCGGTTTTCTCAACGGTGGACGTCACAAAGCATACATCTGCCGCACTTGAAGCCTCATATTGCACGAATCATAATAAAAGCTTGTACCTTCATGATGAAACTTGCACTTTCATTCGAGGTATCCATTCTACATGTCGATAGAATTAGTTTGCTTGCACATTTAAAAACTGTTTATCACATTTCAAAGCTTGCACCAAACTACCATCTCGAAATGACCAAATGCCCTAATTCATGCATGCATCAGACCAAGGTTTTCTGAAACCTAACTAACTCTATTGGTTTTTTTTATATATATACATTTTTTTTTCGGTTGGCAAAATAATTAGACAAAGAGTGGAGTGGAGGAAGCTTATTTCAACCTGAATTTTAGGTTAACCTTTGGGCTTATGCTGACGAGCTTTGTCTGATCCTATCATCCTTTAATTATTTACATAAATAGAAAATAAAGTGGACATAACAATTGCTTATAATAGTTCAATAGAAAGTCGACAGTTCAATACACTACTAAATTCATCCATTAATCGTTGCAGCATGAAAAATTCATGTTAATTGAAGACTAAACCATAATATTCCCATAAACAACAAGAACCCTAACAAATATTCCCACAAAAACCAAATTTTACACAGAAACGAGCTGAAATTTGGGCATACCTCTTCTATGTTTGAAAGAGGGGAAATGCCAAAATCGTCTATGTGTCGAAGACGAGAAATGCGGTTCAAACCTTGTGGACTCCAAAGCTGTCGCTAAAGTGGGAGCACGAACGAGAGTTCCAGATTCAGCAGGGGTTGTTGTCGAAGAGGGGAAATGCCGAAAAAACCTTGTGGACTTCAAACCTGTCGCTGGAGTGGGAGCACGAACGAGAGTTCCAAAAGGAGGGGTCGTTGTCGTGCAACTTACGCTCGTGTATTTGGTGTGTGGGTGGGTGTTTGAGTTATAAGAAAGAGGATATGGTCAACAGCACGTGTGGGTGGTGGGCAAAAGAGGAGGGGTAAAACGGGAAGATTTAACCCTAAATGGTCACGTGAGGTGCACGTGGGACAGAATCCATCCAATTTGACGGCCAAATTGACGTTGGGATTAACATTGCAAGTTTTTGAAACTTCATGGAGGTGGATTGCAAATTTTTAAACTTTGGACTTAACATTGCAAAATCGCTGAAACTTCATGAGTTAAAAGTGAATTTTTCCCGAATTAAAAAATAAAATAAAATAATAATAATAATAACTTCTTGGAACTGTTAAAGGTCCCATGCATTTAAAGGGATTGGAAAAATTAAATATATTCTTTAAGTTTCCATTAGATTTCAATTTTTACAATTAGTTTGTTTTACAATAATTTTTAGTAGATAATTCCATTAACTTACCGTCCAATTTAATGATTTGTCATTTGTCATATGTCTCATTTTGACACATCATGCATACGTTATTAACACCATATCACTTTACCTAACTGCACACACCAAAATAGCTGATTTTCATCACATTCCTATTTCAAATTTTAGCTTTAGCCAATTGATTTCCTTTTCTTTTATGGTTTTCATCTAAGTGTATGTACACAGTCGGGTCCAAGCACGTCGAGTGGTCCGATGCAGTCCTAATAGGGTTTTGGTGACTTTTTAGCTGAGTCTATTCATTTAAGAATAAGACGCTCAAACCGATCAAAAAACAATTTACAAATTTTAAAATAAAAACTATTTTTTGAAAAATAAAAAATAAGAAATTATCAAATCAAAAATATTTTTTATTAACTATTATTTCTTGTCGCACTAAATACTTAAAAATATTTTTTATAAATAATTTTACACAAAAATAAACGGAATGCCTTAATTATGTGGGCATGCTGTCTCGTAGCTAGATAAATTAGAGGAGAGAACAAAGTTTGACCACCTACATACCATTTTAATAAGGGGGTTTGCTAGGGGTTCCCCCCCTCCCCCTAGTGTTATCTTAGCGTTCGCCCAGTCTTACGTAAAATTTGATTTAAGAAAAAATAAAATTGTGGTTTCCTTTTTTTGCCAACAGATTAATTTTTATGAGTTAATATTTAGGTTATAATGCTTTAAAATTTGTTTTTGGATTCAAAACTAAAACCTAGGGGTGGAGGTTAACCCTTTAGAGATGGTATTATCCAAAATAGATTTGATCATCCTAAATTTAGAGCTAATGTCTTAATTTTGGTGTTAATGTCTCAAATTTGGTACTAATGCCTAAAAAAGCCAGTGGTGAAGGCCACAACAATTTTATTTTTTCTTAAATCATGTTTTACGTAAAACTGGAAAAATGTTAAGAAAACACTAAAAAGAGAATCCATAGCATTTTCCTTTTAATAATGAGAAACAGCCAACTGCATGCAATTTGGTACAAAATATAAAAGAAATTGAACTATTCGGAGTTGTCATTTATCATTGACTTAATGGTTCTTTTTGTTTAATAGTAAATTGTGTTTAACTCATGCTTCCAACCTTTAACTGAAACATGATTTGGGTTTGAAATTCTCCTTTCATTTTTTTTTTCTAATTAAATATACGATCTAAATGAGTCGTACGTACATGTACAAATTATCCCTTCAAATAGTCCAGATGAGCAATTAATGCAAGACATCTCCAATTCTTTATATATATACTTTAAGAATAATATTAAAATTTCAACTGCCTCTTATCTGGACTTGGTATAAAACTCTACTTTACAAAATTTAATAGAAACTTGATACATTAAATATAATAAAGATGAAACTATCGTATCTTTAATTGAAATCAATCTAAGAACTTTTTTATTCATTTTAACTCAACGCCCACCACTTATCTTTGAGCTCCTAATATCGAAGTCTCCAAACCAATCAAGACAATGGTTCTAATAGTTTTGTCAATATAAAATAAATAAAAAATAAAAATTACTTAGTAGGAAAAGTTATATTATTATTTGATATTTTAAATTTAAGAATCTACTTTTTATTTGATGGTACAAAAGACTCAACTTACATGATTACAAGATTAAAGTTAAAAATTTCTAAGACATAACTTAAAACCAAAACATAACTTTTTAAGAAAAGAAGAGAACAAAGTTTGACTACCTACCTGCAATTTTAATAATGAGAAATGCGCAACTGCCTGCAATTAATTGCAAGAGGAGCCAGTCCAAACATATAATATATATATATATATATATATATATATATATATTACGTAAAGTATTTCATGTTTGACTTGTATTCTTAATTTATTACCATTTGAAAAAATTAAAATGCATTAAGATATGATAATAACCATTGCACTAAAGAGAAGCTTATAAGTACAACATATTATATGAGAGGTGAGGATTCAATTTACTTCAAAATGTACAAAGGAATCATATTTTTTGTAGTGCTTGGGGTATAAATGGGATTTTGAGTTAATTCTTTGTAGGTTGAGATGGTGGTTGATAGTAGATTGATGTGTATAGAGATTTTGAAGCTTTACCTGTAGCTTTGTTTAAAACAAGATTTTTTTTTTCTTCAAAGTGGAGGAAGGAAAAAAGAAAATTACAAAAATACAAATGAAATCGACAGAGTTGTTAATGAAAGTTAGTCATTATCCCTTGAATGAGTTACTCCCTTGAAATTGAAATAGCCTAGATGCGCAAGCACCTCCATATATAAGTAATTATCTTTTTATATATATATATACACACACACACAAGCAACACTTAAGTCTTTCCATTATCATTTAAGTCTTTGGCCTACGTATGACAATTTCAAGGTTAGGTTTTGAGTTAATTAACTATTACAGAAAACATATATATGGTGACAAATGAATTTAATAATTTAAAAATAATTATAAAAACAAAACAATTGTATATTATTTCAACATGCTTGTTACTTTTTCCACGCAGATGCTCTAATTAATATGTGACACGGACATATAAATAATACTCTAGTATATGCATGATATTAACATTAAAAAAAATTGTCAAAAAAAAAAAAAAACGATTGCCACACACATTAATTAATTGATCACCTTTATTTCACATACGAATAAAGCAGAAAATGAATAAATTGAGAAATTTGATCCAAATTTAGAGAAATATTAAATAAAACAATGATATATATCCTTTGATTCTCCAAAGTCAAATATTATATATACTTTTTTTGAAACATTCTTAAAGAAATTAAAAATGTTTCAAAAAAAGTATATATAATATTTGACTTTGGCGAATCAAAGGAGAAGTTGTCGTATTGGAGCGGCAGGCAATTACGCGTTGATGAATGAATCTAGAGGTGACCCAGACAATGTGGTGAGTGTATAAATTGATGGGATACCATTCACCTTTCTCCATTATCTTCTTTCTCATCTCTCTTTTGCCTCAAACAGACAAACTAAGATCGATCCATCAATTACTGGCGGCAGCAGCAATGGTTAACAACAAGATGATGAGTTGGATGAGAAATTCAAACAAGAATGCAGCTGTTTTGTTGCTTATCTTTCTCTTTCTCAGCAGCTCTACTTCAACCTGCAAAGCGCATCTTTCTTCTCACTTTACGACCATACCTGTCCGAATGCGCTCAGCACCATTCGTAGTGCTATCAGAACAGCAGTTTCACGCGAACGTCGGATGGCGGCGTCTCTTGTTCGTCTCCATTTCCATGATTGTTTTGTTCAGGGTTGTGATGCATCAATTCTACTCAAGGATTCCCCCTCTATTACAAGCGAAATAAACGCATCGCAGAATAAGGATTCTGTAAGAGGTTTTGAAGTGATAGACAGTGCCAAAGCTGAGGTTGAGAAGACATGCCCCGGAGTTGTTTCCTGCGCAGATATTCTTGCGTTGGCTGCACGTGACGCATCTGTTGCTGTGGGTGGCCCATCTTGGTCAGTGAAGCTCGGAAGAAGAGATTCCACCACTGCAAGCAAAGTTCTAGCCGAGGCACAACTTCCACGCGCCATAGACGACCTTCAGAAACTTATTTCTAACTTTGCTGGCAAAGGCCTTACTGCAGAAGATATGGTTGCTTTATCAGGTGAAGACTCCAGCTCTGATACCGTATAATATTGATTATTATAATAAATTTAATCAATATTCTAACAAAATTAATGTCCAAATGAATGCAGGTGCCCACACTCTAGGGCAAGCTCGATGCACCACATTTAGGAACCGGATATACAATAGTGAGAGTGACATTGATGCTGGATTCGCTAGCACTCGGCAGCGCCGTTGTCCTGCCACGGGTGGCGATGAAAACTTGGCAGCACTTGACTTGGTGACACCAAATTCTTTTGACAACAACTACTTCGAATTTAATTCAAAAGAAGGGTCTCCTTGCCTCAGATCAAATCCTCTTTAGTGGAGGCTCGACGGACAGTGTTGTTTCAAAAATAGTCGAAGCCCTGCCACTTTCAAGTCTGATTTTGCATCTGCCATGATTAAAATGAGCGAAATTGATCTTCTCACTGGCTCAGCTGGGCAGATAAGAAGGATCTGCAGTGCTGTCAACTAGTTAAAATTAGTCGTTTCAAATACTCACGAGTTTCCGTTCCTCCATTAATATGTCATTTTTGGTTCTTTTTTTTTTTTTTTTGAGTTATCGAAAGTGGTGTAAAATTGAAATTTTAACATATTGTTAATTTCAATGAGATTCATTGTATTGTATTATATTAATTCTCGCCTACCTTTTAAAGTACATACAAGCTAGTTAATTACGCCTTCATCGGAGAATTCGCTTGTTAATCCTGTACGTGCTTTGTTCTTAATTTAGTGGATATTTTATTTTAGTTGCTTTTAACGTTTGTTTTGTGATTCCGTAGCTCTGATTTAGAATCTCAATAAGTATCACTCAAGAATTGCCGATCGAAAGCATAATTAAGCCTTGTCAAAGTGCTGCATGGGTCCATTGTTTTATATCTTTTCTCTTCACTAAAATCTTAGTACGTACCTTAACTAAAATCTTTTGTAAAGGGCTGTCAAGAAACATCTTGGAGCTTCCTATTGAGGATCCCCTTCCCACAAGTTTCCTCTTACCTCGCCCCCCAAAAACACTTGCCCTGATCTCTTATAAGTATGAGCGGCTTTTAGATTTTTGCTACGACTGTGGAAGATTTGGTCATTTATCTTTTCAATGCCTAGAGGTTCCTAGCCCTACAAAAAAATGAAAAATATGGTCCAAAGCTTAAAGCCAATCTTGCATTTCTCAACTGTGTGGAAACTCTACTCCCCACTCAAAGGTACTAATTATCTGAGACAACTACTAGTTTAGTTCCTCAGCTCCATGCGGCTCCCTCCTCTAAGTCAATTCCGACGGCCTCCAGAGTAACTCTACAGGTGAGTTTGGGAAAGGACTGAACTGGAGAAAGTGGACTGGTACTGTAGCATATTTGATTGATGCGAGGAAAAAAGTAAGAATATTTTGTATAAAAAAGTGAAAATTTTTGTTTTGTAGTGATTTTTTTATTTGAAAAGTGATAAAAAGTTATTGATATGATATAAAAAAGTAAGAATGTTGAGATTGATTTTGAGAAATTTTTTTCGGTTCCCAAGAAAAGAACCCAACCCCATCACCTCCGATCTCACTATTTTACACATTGATTTAGACTTTAATTCTGCATTGATGAAAAGCCTTCTCTAAACTTTTAGCTATCCCCAATCACTTCCTCATTAATGTTCTCCCAAGTTGCTAACCTAAACAACCTACAACTAAACATCTCAAATTTGGCTTGAAATCTTCCCTCCATCTCAGAGGGCCCCACATCCACCAGCTTAATTTTTATTCTTAACTAATTCTATGGACACCTTTAGCTCTTCAAATGCCACGTTGTTAACCCCCCCACACACAAGCCAACCCATTGCCACGCTGATATCCCCCATACAAGCCAACCCATGCCACAAAATCTCTTCCCCAAACCCGTCACCTCTTTCCTCCAAGCATTCCTATCCTCACTCCTTGCCTCTCAAACCCCCCAAAATTCTAGCAAAACCTTTTCCAAATAAAATTCATTTTCACTCTTACCCCAAAGGCCCAAATAGCCCAAGCCAAATCATGTTCCAGTTTTATCTCCTACAGCTTCCCACCCCCAAATTCCTCTTGTAGCCCACAACTCTCATGTCACAAAGTCTCAGTATCCTTCTGAAGAGGTGGGTGTTTCCACGCCCCCCCTCAGTTCCATGATTATTCTCACCTTGAATTGATGTGGTTTCGTCCGTCCTGTAGCAATTCGTTCCCTTCGCACCCTTTGCAAGATTCACAACCCTAATATTCTTTTCCTATGCGAAACAAAAATCCAACTCTTTGACTCTCCCAATCCCCTATCTATCTTCGGTTTCTCTTCCCTTCTTCAATTTCCTACTATTGGCACTAAGGGAGGTTTGGTTCTTGCTTGGAAGCCAGGCATTAACTTAAAACCCATCCTCCTCAACCCTCACCATATCTCTTGCCTCGTTTTCTCTGATCCCCTTACCTCCCCGTGGCTCCTCTCTTCCATTCGTGCTCCCTTTCAATGGAATCTTATATCAGACTTTTGGCCTCTCCTGAGCACACGAGCTCTCATTTTGGTGGGTCTTCACTCCTAGCAAGTGATTTTAATGCCATCTTAAGCCTAGAAGAAAAACTAGGTGGGAGAAATTTTGGCTCCTCCTCCCACAACGCTTTTGCTAATTTTGTACAAGATATGAGTCTGGTTGATCTAGGCTATAATGGCAATCCCTTCACTTGGTGTACTAGAAGACATGGAAGGGCTAAGATAAAAGAAAGGTTGAATGAAGGCTTTCTAATAAAAATTTCTATTGATGGTTGGCTCCTCTCCCCTAAACCCTTAAAGTTTGAATCCTTTTAGACTAGAACAATTCTAATCACTTGACCATTGCAAATGTATGGAATCTTCCTCTGCAAGGCTCGAGAAGATTAAATATACCAAGGTTACCCTTAAAAAATGGAATGTGGAATATTTTGGGAACATCCACGCAGAGATTAAATCTTTGCTTGAAAAGCTCAACAGCATTCAAAAAGAGCCTCCTTCCCCTGATTCAGATTCTAGAGAAGCAAATGCCCAAGCTGCCCTTTAAGAGCAATTCATTCGGGAAGAGCAATTGTGAAAGTAAAAATCTCGTGAACAATGGTACACCACAAGAGACCTCAATACAAAATACTTTCATGCTTCCACGGCAATTAGACACAGGTATAACTTGGTCACTTCTCTTAAGTTTGATAACGTCACTTTTTTTAGTAAAAGAAAATATATTAGAGATGAATTTGTTAGTTTCTTTTTGGATGATGATCTTAACAGTCTGTTCTCCCCTATTATTTTTTATTTTGAAAATGTTGGCCTTTGCAAAATCCCTAATGCTTTAGAGATCTCCTCTGCTATCTCTAGCTTAGGCCTCACCAAAGCGCCAAGTCCTAATGGCTTTACTGGGCTCTTTTACAAAACGTATTGGCATATCATTAGTAAAACTATCATTGTTTTTGTCCAAGCTTTTTTTCGGAATGGTTATCTTCTTAAAGATTTTAACCACTCCCGTATAGCCTTTATTCCAAAAGTGGACAATCCATCCAAAGTCAATCAATTTAAACCAATTAGCCTTGCAAATTTCAATTACAAAATAATTTCACAAATTTTGGCAACTAGGCTAAAGCCTTTTTTGGACAGAATTGTCTCACCAAATCAATCCTTCATCAAAGGTAGATTGATTCACATAATTCCATCCTTGCCCATGAAATTTTCATTCCATGAAAAAAAAAAAGGCAATGGTGGTCTCATGACTATTAAACTGGACATGGATAAGGCTTTTGACCATGGAATGGAGTTTCCTTTCAAAAAAAAAAAAATTGGCTCTTGGCTTCAACCATTCATAGAACCATCTAATAGAGCAATGCATCTCCACTATCTCCTTCTCTGTTTTGATAGATGGTTCCCCCCATGGCAAGTTTTCTCCCTCCGTGGCCTTAGGCAAGGGACCCTTTGTCCCCTTTCATTTTCATCCTAGGCTCGGTTATCTCCAAATTAATCCAGAGAGAGAAGGTGGTTGGTTCCATTCATGGAATCAAGATTTTCCGTCATAGTCATCCTATCTCATACCTTCTCTTTGCGGATGATCTAAAGACTTTTGCTAAAGCCAAGGCAAATGAAGCTCTCTATTCTAAAATGTCTTAGCAAGTATGTGGATTAGTCTGTCAAAAGTGAAAACTTCCAAATCTTCCATTTTTCTCAGAAGAATTGCACCCCCTCCACTATCTCCTCAATTCTTATATCCTCAACCTTTGGCAAATTTCCTCAAAAGTCGAGGCACCTTCCTCTCTTTTTCCATAGAATAATGTTGCTTTGTAGATTTAAAGCAAAAATCTTTAATAAGATTTGGTTGGAGATCAAAGTTGTTACCCAAACAATTCGGACCACACTCATAAAACCGTAGCAAATGCCATTCCTAGCTACTTAAAGTCCTTTTCCTCCTTCCAAAATCTCTCAATGACATTGAATCAACCTTAGGAAATTTTGGTAGGGCTATGTCCTTTGGGAAAAAAAAAAAGCATAATCTCATGTTACTTGTTGGAATTCCATTTGCTCCCCAAATCTAGGGAGGTCTAGGCATTAGGCCTTTAGAGTTTCAAAATAGGTCCCTTCTTGCAAAATTGGGTTGAATATTCTCTCAAAAAAATCTTTGGGTTTATGCTCTTACCTCTAGGTATCTTAAAAGATGATTTTCTTAGCTCAACCTTCCTCCCCAAAGCCTCTTAACTTTGGAAGAGCATTTTAAAATGCAAGAATATTGTGGAAAAAGAGCTTGCTAGTCAACATCTATGGAACACACATGAACATTTGGAACCATCTTGGGTTCCCCACTGATGGTTTTAAACTTATCCCAAACCCTTCTCTTGCCATCCTCCCCAATCTTACCATGTGCAATTTAATCTCCCCCAACCACGCAGGCTGGAACCAACCTTTTATCAATTCCATTTTTACCCCACCTCCTTCTCAAAAATTTTGGACATTCACCTATCACAAATACCCTTTCCAAATAGACTGATTTGGACCCCTTCCCCCATGGGCAACTTCACTGTAAAATCAACTTTTGAAATAGACAGCCTTCCTCCCATTCCGTCTCCCCTTTCCCCAGCAAATTGGAATGACTTATGGAGCCTTAAAATTCAGCATAGGCTTAAGTACCTCCTTTGGAATATCACTTGAAATATTCTCCCTCTAAGAACTAATATTTTTAAGTTTTCTCCTTTGATTTCCTAGGATCAATTGTCTTGTGCCATCTTCCAGGGTTCAGCTGAGGGTATTAATCACATCTTTCTCTCTTGTCCTTTTGCAAGAGCTAGTTGGATAAATCGCTTGGCCTCTCAACACTAAAAAATTCGCCTCTCTCCCTATTGGTAGTTGGACTAAGGCTTTGCTAAAGCCCCACTCTCTCCTCTGGATCCCTAGGAGAGCTGTTTTTGATTTCCAACTTAATTCACCATTGATAACATTTGGTTGGCCAAGAACAAGCTAGTGCACAAAGGCACCATGCGAACCCCTTGTCCTCAAGTTCATCAAAACGCTTCCCACCATATAGTTACTTGAAATCAACACTAATTTGTGTGAATGATTGGTCACTTCTCCTAGAGGCTTTCTCAAAGCAAACTTTGACATGGCCATTAGACCCAATTTTGCCATGGCAATCTGAGAGATCTCCATGGAGATCATTGTTGCTCATTCTCAAAGGCTTCCCCATATGAATGCTAACTGTGGAGAGGCAAAAGCATATTATCTTGCAGTGCAGCTAGCCTCCAGTTTTGGCTTTCCCCTCTCATCCTTGAAGGGTATTCTCTAGTCCCATCCTTGCTATTGATTCCCCTCACATAGCCATTGAATGGGCCTTTGCCCAAGCTCTTCGAGACGTCAACCAGACAGCTTACTTTCTTCCCCAACCGGATCGCTCCGAATCTTCTCGATGTGCAAATTTTAATGCACACCATATTGCCAAATGGGCTGCTTCGAACCAAGTGTTTGGAAGCATTCTCAACAACTCTCCCATTTTATGTTCTTTATGATTTAGAAGTGGAAAAGATCCCCCTTTGTATGCCTTTCCTTATATTGAATTAAAAGGGAAAAATTCACTTTTAACCCATGAAGTTTCAGTGATTTTGCAATGTTAACCCCAAAGTTTAAAAATTTGCAATCTACCCCCATGAAGTTTCAAAAACTTACAATGCTAACCCCAACATCAATTTGGCCGTCAAATTGGATGGATTCCGTCCCACGTGCGCCTCACGTGACTGTTTAGGGTTAAATCTTCCCGTTTTACCCCTCATTTAGGGTAATGCCTTTTCTCACACTTAAGTAAAATAAACCCCACACACCACCCTTTTCATTCTCAAACACACCACACACCACACACTGCCCTCTCACTCGAACAACCCACGCTCCACACACCTGAATGATGACAAGAAGAAGAACCTTCTGAAAGTGGTCCCCTAGTTGATTCAAGCAGCAAATCGTGAGTACCGAAAGTGGGATTGTTGGCCTCCGTGTGTTGCTACCCCACCCACACACGACACATGAAGCCGACAGTTTCAGTGAAGAAATTCGTGGTCCCCTCATTCGTGGACGTCTTGTGTGGAGAAAGGGACAACGCTTAAAAGTAAACTTCTCTTTCTTACAAGGTATGCCCCAATTTTCGTTTTAATTTTTGACCATGTACTTTAGGGTTTTTTGTAAAATATTTTTAGGGGAATATTAGGGTTTGTGGTTATTGGCAATTGGGGGAATATAAAATTTTGTAGGGTTCTTGTCCATTTGTCCCTTATAACCCATTATTCATGTTTGTCTGTGGCATGCACCACTAGGTTGATAAACCATGTTGGAACAATGTTAGGGTTTCGTGTTCTTTCATTTAATAGCCTTTTTCCTTCAATTGGCGGTTTTGGCTTGCTTTATGATGAAATTCATTCTAAGATTAAGGTTAGGTTCAGGGTTAAGGTATATTTAGGGTTTGTTGGCTTTGAAATTCATATGATTTCTTATTTAGTTTAGTCAAATCAATTTGTAAATTGGATTTAAAGTTGTTTGGTTCTAGGATTTCATAGGCCAAAGTGAGATTTTTCATAAAATATCATTTATAAATGAACACCTATCCAATGGTCCAATTTTGTAGCCACTCATTCTCTCACATTTAGCTTTGTTGGTTTAAGCTTTCAATTAGTCCAAACACGGATTAGTAGGGGAAAAAAATATATATATAGAGTTAATGGGTTTTATTAGGTTTAGGATAAACACCACCTTCAATAACAATATTTATTATTCAATTCAAGATTAGTGTTTGAGGTCCACTATGGTGGTAGATTGATAGGGCAGTTGGTGTCAATACATGGGGGTGAGGTGGCACTTCCATACGAGAGTGTTGACCTAATGAATTGTCCTATTTTGAATTGGAAGCCATATGCCACCTTATGGGTACAAGTCGATTTAATATTTTCTTCATCCCGGTCAAAGTCTAGCCAATGGTTTGCATTTGATTACATCGACCATAATGTACTATTTATGGTTGAACAACATAAAACTCATAACATTGTTCACTTATACATTGTTTCTTTTGAGGAAGGTATAGTTGATGTTTTTGAGGAAGATGATGAAGATGAAGATGGAGGAGGTTGACCTTAATGACCCTTGGTGGCATGATAAGATTAGTGATGAGGAAGATCTATTTGATGTAGATGTTGATGATGACATTGATGGTGGGGCTAGACCATCCAAAGTACCAATAGGTCTAAGTGTCGAAGGGGAACAAGATAGGAATGAAAGAGGTGATGGGAAAGGGTAATAAAGCTAATGATGAGAGAGGGTAATGAAGATAATGATGGGGGAGAAGGCTATTGTTGATGAAGATGAAGGGGTAACAATAGCTTTGATTTGAAGAAGTCTTTTCATGATGATGAGATGATGATGATGACAATTCAGATGGGTAGGAGTGATATACTTGAGTCACCATACCACCATCTACTACACGCATAGTAGATTTTCACACATTTGGATCTACAAGATCCATCCATTACAATTGGGATGAAATTCCCAAACATTGAAATGTTTAGGGAGCAATTAGGGTATACAATGTGAAGAAGGAGAAAGACATTAAATTCAAAAGAAGTGAAAGAATGAGGTGTGTATGTGTATGCGAGAGATGCCAAATGTAAGTATAGGGTGTATGGAAGAAAGATGTGATGAAGAGTCATTTCAAGTCGAGATCTATATACTAGACACATTTGTGGTAGGAAATATAGAAACACCATTGTAAACTCTACTTGGATTGCACATAAACTATTTGATAAGTTTAGGGTTCAACCAAACATGCCTTTGGATGCTATCCAACATGAAGTGAATGATAAATGGCATGTGAATGTCAATCCAAGTATGATGTCTGAGCTAGGAGGAAGGCCAAAGTCAAATTGTATGGGAAGCTTGAGAATCAGTATGAGAGGTTGTGGGACTATTGTGAGACATTGAGACATACTAATAACGGAAGCTGTGTTGTGATGAAAGTTGATTGGCCAAACCCTAATTTGCCTCCAAAGTTTGGAAGAATGTATGTTTCCCTTGCAGCCATGAAGAAGGGCTTCTTAAAGGTTGTAGGCCTATCATCGGGGTAGATGGTGCTTTTTTGAAAGGACCATAAAGGCCAACTACTTTCTCTTTGATGGGAACAACAACATGTATCCAATCGCTTTTACGGTTGTGAAGGTGAAAGAGTGGATTTGGTTTTTCTTGAAACCCTAGTCTCTGATCTTGGTACCCATGCTAGGCATGCTAAGCCTACATTCATATCTGATTGACAAAAGGTAACTTTTAGTGTTTTTGTTTTTCCAACACTTTATATATTCATTAAATTATATTGATTTAGTTGGTAACATAATTTTTTCTTTTTTTTTCGGTCTTGTTGCAGGGTCTTATGCCAGCTTTTGATATTGTTATGACAATGGTTGATCACAGGATATGTGTCAGCATTTATATGCCAACTTTAGAGACATTGGTGGGCATCGAGGGTTGACACTCAAGGAAAAGTTGTGGGCTACAGCGTCTTCATACACAGAGTATGAATTCACTGAGCATATGGAGGAGCTGAAGAAGATGGATGAGAAGGCATATGAATATTTGAGTGAGGTTGACCCTAGTACATGGTCTAGGGCATGGTTTAGTGACTACCCGAAGTCTAACTTGTTAGTGAACAACATTTGTGAGTGTTGGAACTCATACATTTTGAAGGCTCGTGATAAGCCAATCTTGACCATGTTGGAAATGATAAGAAAAAAGCTGATGAGGAGATATCAAGCGAAGAGGGAATGGATAGAGAAGTTGACTGGGAGGTTATGTCCTAGGATTGCTGCTAAGATGGAAGCAATTGGGTTAGTGGCAGTGAATTGTATTGCAGCTTATGCTGGTGAGTCAATGTTTGAGGTGAATTGTCTGGATAATGGACAATTTGTGGTAGACCTTCGTAGACAGAGGTGTGGTTGTAGGCAGTGGGAGATCACTGGACTCTCATGTCCCCATGCAGTGGCAGCTATACTTTATAATTGTGGGGACTCTGAGGATTATATGGATGAATGCTTCACTATAGATGTGTATAAGAAGGTATATGCCCCAATTATATAACCAATGCCTAGTGAGGAACAGTGGATCAAGACAAGGCATGACAAATTGGAGCCTCCAAGAGGAAGAATTGCACGTGGCAGGCCAAAGAAGCAAAGGAGAAGGGCTCCCGATGAGAGTAGAGACCTGAAGAACCCAAATCGGATGAGAAAATTTGGTGCAATGATGAAATGTGGGAAGTGTCATGGTCTTGGACACAACAAAAGGGCATGTCCACTTAACATAAGTGAAGCATCAAATGTAAGCTTTTTCATAAATGAAAGTTGACATGTTCAAATGTTTTATATGGTAATTTGACATTATACTCAACTTATTATTTTTGATGTTGTGTGTGCAGGCAAGAAGTATTGGTTCCAGGAGACCGAAAGTGACCAAGGGCAAAGACAAACAAAGCAGTGTAGATAAAGTAATTGTATGTGTGCCATATAGGGTTTAGTGCTTACACAAGGCAATCCACTGTTTGACTGAATAATTTTTTTGCCTTTGTTTTTTTTTTTTTTTGGGTTATGTGTGCAATCGCAGAGCCCTAGTTCAACTACACCTCCGGTAAACAAAGGCAAACAAACAGTTGCGGATAAGGTAGTTCAATTATGACATGCTTTATTGAGTTTATTTCAGTATTAGTGAAAATGAACTGTTTTAGATTGTTTTAAATTGTTTGTATCAACTATGGAGTGTACTTATAAAATAAGAAGTCAATGCCAGAAATTTTAATCAACTGTTTAACAAATGTATATTCATTAAATTATGAAGAGGGCTCAGCTGAGGAGTAGTGGTCCACAATCAGCTTCTGTTTTTAAGGTAATTAACTATAAACTGTTTTGCTATGTTTTGATTATTTGTTTTCCTGACTTATCACCATTGTTGATTTGTTTTTAACATGTACAGAAGAAGTCATCTACCAGCACTAAGGCATTTACCAGCAAGGCATCTACCGACAAAGAAATCCACATCCCACATCTTCTTGATGAGAGAGAGCACACACCATCTCCTGAATTTGCTGATGAACGCAGAGGATTATCGCCTACCGAAGCTGCTAATGAAGGATGAGTATCACCACCCCCTAGATTTGATGCAGGCATTGTATTACCTCCAGCATAGGATGTGTCACTTAGAGCCTTAACCGATGATCTCATACTTCCCCTGGGGTTGTCCATAGGAGGGTCTGCATCAAGGACTCGCCGTTCGAATCGGATAGCTGATATTTGTTGCACCGCTCCAATAAAAAATACTGGCCCAATACACATTGACTTAACTGAAGACCTTGATAGTGAAAGTGAAAGTATTGCAAGAAAAGGGCCTAGGACTAGGGGTGGTGCAACTTTAGGAGCTGTAAGAAAAGGTCCTAAGACTAAAGGTGGTGCAGCCACTAGTGGGATAGCAAGGGGTGATGCTGCCACTGATGGGGCAGCAGCTAGAAGTGATGGAACAGCAGCTGTGTAGGGCAGAGGTGGTAGAAATGTTTCATTGTCAAATCAAGTCAAAGGAAAACGAATTGTCATAAGCATAGAAAAAGGAATAGAAATTATGGAATCAAAAATGAAAAGAAAAGAACGAGATTGGAAGCCATAAAACTTTGTTGTTTAAAACTTTTTTACTTGACAATGTTGGTTTTGGTATCATACCAATGCCAGCTTCTGATGTTGTTAGGTGATTACAATGTTGGTTTTGGTATGCACATTTGTTTATATGTTTGTACTATGTAATTATAAGTGGTATGTTTATCTATGGGGATGTAAACAGGTGATGAAATGAACAGCTTTGATATTATGGTATTTTGCCATTTTGATTATTTGTGTGTTGTGTTGGCATTATGAAGGCCAAACCATATGAAATGCATAGAAATGAAAATATTAGGTATTATGTTTTGGAAGGTGATTTGGTATGAAGATCAATACCATAGTTGTGTGTGAAGATTTGATATTTTGGTATTTTGGATATTTGTGTGTTATGTTGGTAGGAAGGCCAAACCCTATGAAACGGTTTGGAATGTGTTTTGGTATGAATATCAATACCATAGTTGTGTTTTGGTCATAGTTTTATTGTCAATTATTGCATGTAGCTTTATTTTTAGTTCAATTATTGCATGCTTCATTACCACCTGATTAGCATGACAAAGACCACTCAAGAATGGTTTAGGTAAATTACCTAAACCCCTATATGGTTGAAAAAAAAACCCCCAAACATTTACATTTTTTTTCCCTTTTTTTTTTTTTTTTTTTTGTTTTTAATAATATTCATTCAATGTGTAACCCCATATATCAATCCAAATAAGCAAAAAATTGGTATATGCATTTGAAGCGATGGTTGTTGATTTGCTTCTAGTAATATATAACAAATTCCACACGGGACTAATAATACATAACAAATCCCACACGGGACTAATAATATATAACAACTTTCACATGGGAGTGACACCAAACCAACCCACAAAAGCTAGTGGCATATCAAATCCACACGGGACTAATGTCTTGATATTAAACAAATCCCACATGAGAGTGAAACCATAAGTACACAAAAAAAGTAGAACATGATCCATCGCCTCCACCATGAGGGACAACCTCATGACAGCATTCCATGGCCAAAGTTGCAGCCAACTTTTCGATTGTGAGAGCCTCCAAAGAGGCACATGCATAGTTCAAACATCAGTACGATCCACGAATACACAATGATAGTATGGTAATTCTTCTTCATCGCATGCATCTTTATATCCCTAATCTCGATTTGTTTCCGATAATTTGATATCTCATTCACAAGTTATTCCATCTCTGCCTTGAGCTGCACAATTTTTCCCTCATCTTCTGCTCTCACCTTCCCAACCTCAACTTGAACCAATGTTTGACATCGTTTCGCTTTAGCCTTCAATTGTTCATGCCTTTGATGCAAACAATGTACCACCCTCCTACCAAATGAGCACATTTTAGGATCAACCACAGTCTTGATTAATCTGCAAAACACATTACAACTCACAATTACCAGCCTGAATTAATTGAATAGATAAACTAAACAAAATTATGAAGTTATGCCCTAGGATTACTACATAAAATATAAAGAACTTGCCTTCCAATTTTCACAACTGACGAACCTCCTTTCAAAGTTTTTCTTAGTGTTTGCGGTTTTCACAACAGTGGGACGTTCACAAAAGCAAACATGCTGCACTGCACTTGAAGCACTGCTATTGCCTGAATCATAATAAAAGCTTGTACCTTCATGATGAAAACTTGCACTTTCATTCGAGGTATCCATTCTACATGATACAGTAATACGTAATTAGTTTGCTTGCACATTTAAAAACTGTTTATCACATTTCAAAGCTTGCACCAAACTACCATCTCGAAATGACCAAATGCCCTAATTCATGCATGCATCAGACCAAGGTTTTCTGAAACCTAACTAACTCTATTGGTTTTTTTATATATACATTTTTTTTTCGGTTGGCAAAATAATTAGACAAAGAGTGGAGTGGAGGAAGCTTATTTCAACCTGAATTTTAGGCTAACCTTTGGGCTTATGCTGACGAGCTTTGTCTGATCCTATCATCCTTTAATTATTTACATAAACAGAAAATAAAGTGGACATAACAATTACTTATAACAGTTAAGTAGAAAGTCGATAGTTCAGTACACTACTAAATTCATCCATTAATCGTCGCAGCATGAAAAATTCATGTTAATTGAAGACTAAACCATAATATTCCCATAAACAACAAGAACCCTAACAAATATTCCCACAAAAACCAAATTTTACACAGAAACGAGCTGAAATTTGGGCATACCTCTTCTATGTTTGAAAGAGGGGAAATGCTGAAATCGTCTGTGTGTCGAAGAGGGGAAATGCGGTTCAAACCTTGTGGACTCCAAAGCTGTCGCTCAAGTGGGAGCACGAACAAGAGTTCCAAATTCAGCAGGGGTCGTTGTCGAAAAGGGGAAATGCCGAAAAAACCTTATGGACTTCAAACCTGTCGCTGGAGTGGGAGCATGAACGAGAGTTCTAAAAGGAGGGGTCGTTGTCGTGTAGCTCGCGCTCGTGTATTTGGTGTGTGGGTGGGTGTTTGAGTTATAAGAGAAAGGATATGGTCAGCAGCACGTGTGGGTGGTGGGCAAAAGAGGAGGGGTAAAACGGGAAGATTTAACCCTAAATGGTCACATGAGGTGCACGTGGGACAGAATCCATCCAATTTAACGGCCAAATTGACGTTGTGATTAACATTGCAAGTTTTTGAAACTTCATGTGGGTGGATTGCAAATTTTTAAACTTTGGGCTTAACATTGCAAAATCACTGAAACTTCATGGGTTAAAAGTGAATTTTCCCCAAATTAAAAAATAAAATAAAATAATAATAATAATAATAACTTCTTGGAACTGTTAAAGGTCCCATGCATTTAAAGGGATTGGAAAAATTAAATATATTCTTTAAGTTTCCATTATATTTCAATTTTTACAATTAGTTTGTTTTACAATAATTTTTAGTAGATAATTCCATTAACTTACCATCCAATTTAATGATTTGTCATTTGTCACATGTCTCATTTTGACACATCATGCATACGCTATTAACACCATATCACTTTACGTAGCTGCGCACACCAAAATAGCTGATTTTCATCACATTCCTATTTCAAATTTTAGCTTTAGCCAATTGATTTCCTTTTCTTTTATGGTTTTCATCTAAGTGTATGTACACAGTCGGGTCCAAGCACGTCGAGTGGTCCGATGCAGTCCTAATAGGGTTTCGGCGACTTTTTAGCTGAGTCTATTCATTTAAGAATAAGACACTCAAACCGATCAAAAAACAATTTACAACTTTTAAAATAAAAACTATTTTTTGAAAAATAAAATATAAAAAATTATCAAATCGAAAATATTTTTTATTAACTATTATTTCTTGTCGCACTAAATACTTATAAATAATTTTTATAAATAATTTTACACAAAAATAAACGGAATGCCTTAATTATGTGGGTGTGCTGTCCTGTAGCTAGATAAATTAGAGGAGAGAACAAAGTTTGACCACCTACGTACCATTTTAAAAAGGGGTTTGCTAGGGGTTCTCCCCCTAGTGTTATCTTAGCGTTTACCCAATCTTACGTAGAATTTGATTTAAGAAAAAATAAAATTGTGGTTCCCTTTTTTTGTCAACAGATTAATTTTTATGAATTAATATTTAGGTTCTAATGCTTTAAAATTTGTTTTTGGATTCAAAACTAAAACCTAAGGGTGGAGGTTAACCCTTTAGGGATGGTATTACCCAAAATGGATTTGATTATCCTAAATTTAGAGCTAATGCCTTAATTTTGGTGTTAATGTCTCAAATTTGGTGCTAATGCCTAAAAAAATCAGTGGTGAAGGTCACAACAATTTTATTTTTTATTAAATCATGTTCTACGTAAAACTAGAAGAACGTTAAGAAAACACTAAAAAGAGAACCTATAGCATTTTCCTTTTAATAATGAAAAACGGCCAACTGCATGCAATTTGGTACAAAATATAAAAGAAGTTGAACTATTCGGAGTTGTCATTTATCATTGACTTAATGGTTCTTTTTGTTTAATTGTAAATTGTGTTTAACTCATGCTTCCAACCTTTAACTGAAACATGATTTGGGTTTGAAATTCTCCTTTCATTTTTTTTTTTTTTCTAATTAAATATACGATCTAAATGAGTCGTACGTACATGTACAAATTATCCCTTCAAATAGTCCAGATGAGCAATTAATGCAAGACATCTCCAATTCTTTATATATATACTTTAAGAATAATATTAAAATTTCAACTGCCTCTTATCTGGACTTGGTATAAAACTCTATTTTACAAAATTTAATAGAAACTTGATACATTAAATAAAAACATTAAATATAATAAAGATGAAACTATCGTATCTTTAATTGAAATCAGTCAAAAAACTTTTTTATTCATTTTAACTCAACGCCCACCACTTATCTTTGAGCTCCTAATATCGAAGTCTCCAAACCAATCAAGACAATGGTTCTAATAGTTTTGTCAATATAAAATAAATAAAAAATAAAAATTACATAGTAGGAAAAGTTATATTATTATTTGATATTTTAAATTTAAGAATCTACTTTTTATTTGATGGTACAAAAGACTCAACTTACATGATTACAAGATTAAAGTTAAAAATTTCCAAGACATAACTTAAAACCAAAACATAACTTTTTAAGAAAAGAAGAGAACAAAGTTTGACTACCTACCTACAATTTTAATAATGAGAAATGCCCAACTGCCTGCAATTAATTGCAAGAGGAGCCAGTCCAAACATATATATATATATATATATATATATAGACTTGTATTCTTAATTTTTTACCATTTGAAAAAATTAAAATGCATTAAGATATGATAATAATCATTGCACTAAAGAGAAGCTTATAAGTACAACATATTATATGAGAGGTGAGGATTCAATTTACTTCAAAATGTACAAAGGAATCATATTTTTTGTAGTGCTTGGGGTATATATAAATGAGATTTTGAGTTAATTCTTTGTAGGTTGAGATGGTGGTTGATAGTAGATTGATGTGTATAGAGATTTTGAAGCTTTACCTGTAGCTTTGTTTAAAACAAGATTTTTTTTTCTCCAAAGTGGAGGAAGGAAAAAAGAAAATTACAAAAATACAAATGAAATCGACAGAGTTGTTAATGAAAGTTAGTCATTATCCCTTGAATGAGTTACTCCCTTGAAATTGAAATAGCCTAGATGCGCAAGCACCTCCATATATAAGTAATTATCTTTATATATATATATATATATATATACACACACACACAAGCAACACTTAAGTCTTTCCATTATCATTTAAGTCTTTGGCCTACGTATGACAATTTCAAGGTTAGGTTTTGAGTTAATTAACTATTACAGAAAACATATATATGGTGACAAATGAATTTAATAATTTAAAAATAATTAAAAAAAAAACAAAACAATTGTATATTATTTCAACATGCTCGTTACTTTTTCCACGCAGATGCTCTAATTAATATGTGACACGGACATATAAATAATACTCTAGTATATGCATGATATTAACATTAAAAAAAAATTGTCAAAAAAAAAAAACGATTGCCACACACATTAATTAATTGATCACCTTTATTTCACATACGAATAAAGCAGAAAATGAATAAATTGAGAAATTTGATCCAAATTTAGAGAAATATTAAATAAAAACAATGATATATATCCTTTGATTCGCCAAAGTCAAATATTATATATACTTTTTTTGAAACATTCTTAAAGAAATTAAAAATGTTTCAAAAAAAGTATATATAATATTTGACTTTGGCGAATCAAAGGAGAAGTTGTCGTATTGGAGCGGCAGGCAATTACGCGTTGATGAATGAATCTAGAGGTGACCCAGACAATGTGGTGAGTGTATAAATTGATGGGATACCATTCACCTTTCTCCATTATCTTCTTTCTCATCTCTCTTTTGCCTCAAACAGACAAACTAAGATCGATCCATCAATTACTGGCGGCAGCAGCAATGGTTAACAACAAGATGATGAGTTGGATGAGAAATTCAAACAAGAATGCAGCTGTTTTGTTGCTTATCTTTCTCTTTCTCAGCAGCTCTACTTCAACCTGCAAAGCGCATCTTTCTTCTCACTTTTACGACCATACCTGTCCGAATGCGCTCAGCACCATTCGTAGTGCTATCAGAACAGCAGTTTCACGCGAACGTCGGATGGCGGCGTCTCTTGTTCGTCTCCATTTCCATGATTGTTTTGTTCAGGGTTGTGATGCATCAATTCTACTCAAGGATTCCCCCTCTATTACAAGCGAAATAAACGCATCGCAGAATAAGGATTCTGTAAGAGGTTTTGAAGTGATAGACAGTGCCAAAGCTGAGGTTGAGAAGACATGCCCCGGAGTTGTTTCCTGCGCAGATATTCTTGCGTTGGCTGCACGTGACGCATCTGTTGCTGTGGGTGGCCCATCTTGGTCAGTGAAGCTCGGAAGAAGAGATTCCACCACTGCAAGCAAAGTTCTAGCCGAGGCACAACTTCCACGCGCCATAGACGACCTTCAGAAACTTATTTCTAACTTTGCTGGCAAAGGCCTTACTGCAGAAGATATGGTTGCTTTATCAGGTGAAGACTCCAGCTCTGATACCGTATAATATTGATTATTATAATAAATTTAATCAATATTCTAACAAAATTAATGTCCAAATGAATGCAGGTGCCCACACTCTAGGGCAAGCTCGATGCACCACATTTAGGAACCGGATATACAATAGTGAGAGTGACATTGATGCTGGATTCGCTAGCACTCGGCAGCGCCGTTGTCCTGCCACGGGTGGCGATGAAAACTTGGCAGCACTTGACTTGGTGACACCAAATTCTTTTGACAACAACTACTTCAAGAATTTAATTCAAAAGAAGGGTCTCCTTGCCTCAGATCAAATCCTCTTTAGTGGAGGCTCGACGGACAGTGTTGTTTCAAAATATAGTCGAAGCCCTGCCACTTTCAAGTCTGATTTTGCATCTGCCATGATTAAAATGAGCGAAATTGATCTTCTCACTGGCTCAGCTGGGCAGATAAGAAGGATCTGCAGTGCTGTCAACTAGTTAAAACTAGTCGTTTTCAAATACTCAAGAGTACTACTATATGTTTGTATCAACTTGTTCCGTTCTTCCTATATGTCAGTTTTTGGTTCATATATATATATATATATATATATATATATATATATATATATATATATTGGAATTATCGCAAGTGTAAAATTGAAATTTTTACATATTGTTAATTGTAATGAGATTCATTGTATTATATTAATTCTCGCCTATCGATTGTAGAGAATTCCTAGTTGTCGTTCGAACGTGTCTTACTCTGAGTAGCTTGTGCGAGTGGAGTTGAGTTGTGGGATTAAATTTATAAATCCAATCATGAACTATCATTTAGAGTATACACATCTGTTAGTTTGAAGTATTGGCTAAGTTTCGTGAGCAAAATGAAAAGAAAAGAGCCAAGCATTCGGACGGGATTCATTGCCGTTCGGACGTGATGCAGTCAAGGACTTTAGTACTAAAACCCGAGAGCTCCGTTCGCAGGCCCGTTCGCATCCCGTTCGCAGCCCGTTCGGACGCCTTCGAACGCGCCGCGTCAAGATTGAAGAATGCGACGTAAGAAAGCGATGGAAACCTAGAAATTTCACATCAGTAAAGTGACCGTCCGGACGCCCATCATGACCGTCCGGACGGCTAGCCTTCACGAAGCCCGTCATCCATGTATATTCAAGTGACCGTCCGAACGGCCAATCTTCCCGTCCGGACGCTACCTACCTATAACAGTTGTATTTGGATTGTAACTGTGTCCTAGGTTTAGGTCTTGTGGGGCTATTATAAATACACCTCTATAGAATGTTAGAGTGATTTTCACCCCCAGAGAGTTCGTGAGAGGCTGTACTTAAAGAGAGAATTATTGTGAGCCTTGTTGTTCCTCTTAGAGGATCTTTGTTAGTTTGTTTGTGAGCGAAAATTGAGAAGTCTATCGGAAGGGTCCGGTAAAGGAGAATCACGTTGAAGAAGATTGTGAGCAAGCGACGAGTTGAGGTTTGTCGATCTTTACGAGCCAAGGTCTTGCAAAGGTTGTAAGTGTTCCTAGTGTCTAATCTCTGGATAATCTTTTGATAGTGATTTCCTGGGTTTCGCCGGAGAGGTTTTACTTTTAGATCTGTTTCTAAGGTTTCTCTTCGTCACCAAAATCTTTTGTGTTTGATTGTTCATATTTTGGTGATTGCTTGCTTAGATTTAAATATCCGTTAATTCATAAAGCCGTGATCTGTTTAGCGTTTTTCAACATCAATTTAGTTATTGGAATGAGAAAATTAATCTTTTCTCCTATAATTATAGTTGATATATTTATACAACTTCAAATGGCCTGGGCATAAATGGGAGTGCTCAATAATTTTAAATTTAATTTTAGATTTCAATTTAATTCTATATTTCCAATTTTGACAATTAGTTTGTTTTACGTACAATAATTTTAAATAGGTATTTCTGTCAATCTACCATCCAATTTACTGATTTATCACCTGCAGTCACATGTCTCAATTTTACATATCATGCACACACTATCAACACCATATCACTTTACCTATGCACGCCAAAATAGCTGATTTTTGTCACATTCCTATTTCAAACTTTAGCTTTAGCCAATTGATTTCCTTTTCTTTTATGATTTTCATCTAAGTGTACACATGTCGGGTCCAAGCAGGTCTTGATAGTGGTACGGTGAAGTCTTAGAGGGGTTCCGGTGACTTTTCATTTGAGTCTATTAATTTAAGAATAAGATGCTCAAACGAAAAAAAGAAAAAAAAAAAAAAGATTTTCAGTTTTTAAAAGTATAAACTATTTTCTAAAAATTAAAGATGTTTTTTATGAAATCAAAAATATTTATTATTAATTATTATTTTTTGTCGCATCAAACACCTAAAAATAATATTCAAAAATCATTTTACACAAAAATAAATGGATCGCTAGATAGATTAGAGAAGAGAAGTAAGTTTGACCACGTACCATTTTAATAATGAGAAATGGCCAACTGCATGCAATTTGGTATAAAATATCAAAGAAATTGAACTATTCAGAGTTGTCGTTTATTATTGAATAAACGGTTTTTTGTTTGTTTGGAATAGCTAGTGATCAGGATTTAAGAGTGATTGTGTTTAAATGATGCTTCCAACCTTTAACTTAAAACATGATTTGGGTTTGAAATTTTCCTTTCATTTTTTTTTTTCTAATGAAATATACGATCTGAGTCGTATGTGTACTAATTAATTATCCCTTGAAATAGTCCAGATGTACAATTAATGCAAGCATCTCCAATTCTTTATATATATACTTTAAGAATAATATTAAAATTTCAACTTCCTCTTCTATCCGCTTCCGGCTTATGCTCTTTGGGTAGTTAGGAAAGTTCACAGAAGTGTAAATTTCTGTACCCACCATATGACATTTTGGGCCCTGGCAAAAGTCTTCTCGGGCTGCATTCCCACTTTTTTTTTTCTCCCCTCCTTCTTATCCCATTTGTAGTGGAAAGGATCCACCTTCTTTGATTGTCTCTACTTCTAGTAGTTTTGGTTCCTTGGTTTGTTTGTTTGTTTTTTTTTTTTTTTGGTAACAAACATTGCATTAGACACAAGAGAACATAAAACCCTTTAAGGGGGGAAAAAATACATCAGGAGGTGCTAAGCCACTGCAGAAAGAAAATGGAGAGGAGAGAGGGGGAAAGGTGGGAATGCAGCCCGAGTAAACTCTTGTCGTGGCCCAAGTTGCCACATGATAGGCGCAGAAGTTTGCACTTCTGTTAATCTTATTTGCTTCCCACATAGATGTAGGAGAAAGAAGAGCTAAAGTATCATGAATGAGATGTTCAATGTGCCAATCAGAAATGATAGCAGGAAAAAGCAAAGCAGAAATGACAATTTGAGAGTCTCCTTCTATTACAAAATGACTAAGCTGCAGTTGAGAAGCTAAAGTAGCAACTAGAAGGGCTCCTTGAGCTTCACCATAGGCCAGGGTGCAGGGAGGAGAAATCTAAGAAATAGCTTTTACAATGGCTCCAGTATGATCTCGGCAGACTATAGCTTGGGCTGAGAAGTGGTCTCGGATTGCTGTATCAAAGTTAAGCTTGTAGTGACCTTCCAAAGGAGGGCTCCAAGCTTGCTCTTCTGTGGCAGCTACTGAACCCCAGGCTGTAGCATGAGCAGAAGCTGTTTTCTTGATGCAAAGAGCAAGTTTAGAGATGTCAGGAATTGTTCCTTCATGAATGGCCTTGTTCCTGCAAAACCATAACCTATCACAAAGAACAGATAAAAAGATCTGAAAGAGATGAACATCATCTTTTGGAATGCCAAAAGCAGCATGAGGAGAGATGATGCCTTGAACCCAGCTAGACAAGGAAAGGGAACTCCAAGCTTGGGAATCAAGGGGCCAGAAAGAGGATCTCCATGCAATCCTTGCAAAGCTACAATTGAAAAATAAATGGAGGAGAGAGTCTTCTTCCATATTGCACAGAGGGCACATTGAATCATCAGGAGAAATAGGAAAAACTGTTTTGAGCCGAGCCTTGGATGGAATTATATCCCAGGCTATTTTCTAGAGAAAGAGTTTGAGCCTGGCATTTAATTTTAATTTCCATAATAGCTTCCACTGAGCAGGAACAAAAGGAGTCAAATAAGTTGAGACTCTATGGGAGCTAATAAACCTATAAGCTGAGCTGGCAGAGAACTTGCCAGTAGGGGAAGGGGTCCAGATAAATTCTGAGTTTGAGGAAGAGCCGATGGCAGTTTTTTTGGTTCCTTGGTTTGTTAATGCACTGCTGTTACAAAAAAAAAAAAAAAAAAAGGATCACAATTTGTCTAGTAATTATATCTCAAAGATAAAATTTTATCCAATCTTGCTTGTTGGAAACTGTCCATGCTTCATAACAATGGCCAAAAAGACAAGAGAATACACAATTGCAGATTTAACCGCAACTTGCATTGTAAAGCAAAAGGATAATTACTACTAGATTGACATTTTATCTTGCATGTGGTGAAAACCCATTGAATTTTACAAATTACAACTTAATTAATGTTACAAAAATCAATATGTTGAGGGTTTATCTTATTTTATTTTATTATTTTTTTCTACATATAAAGCATCCATGGAAAGAGTACCAACAGTTATTTCGTGACATTTTTTTTCTTTTTTTCTTTTTTAACATTTCCACACAAGAGGGGAAGGGAATTCGAACTAATGACCTCTACTTCATGAGGCGTGATCCCTAACAGATTGAACTAGCTCTTAAAAACTTTTATATATGTTCAGTGAACAGGAAGACTTACAATTTATACGGCCACTAATTGCCTCAATGAGCAGAGTTTTTGTTTAATACTTAAATGAAGTTTCCAACCTTTAACTTAAACATGATTTGGGTTTGAAATTTTCCTTTCATTTTTTTTCTAATTAAATATACGATCCGAATGAGTTGCATGCGAAGACTTGGCAGGCATGGTGACTCTAAAAGGAGGAGCTCAAAATAAATTATTATTTTTTTCTTCGAGACCAACGTAGCTGAGCCACGTCTGTTTCCACGTCAGTCCGAAAGCAAGATTCGGGAAAAGCTTCGGGACGCGTAGCAACTCTCTAGGTAAAAACATCAAATACAATAAAAATGAAACTGTCGTATTTTTAATTGAAATCAATTAATAAATTTTTTCATTCATTCTAACTCAAATTAAAGTCCACTACTTATCTTTGAGCTCCCAATACCGAAGTCTCCAAAATCAATTAAGACAATAAAGAAGATTATTTAGTAGGACGAATTATATTATTATTATTTTGATATTTTAAACGTACATATCTGCTTTTTATCTGGTGGTATAAAACACTCAGATTTACATGATTACGAGATTAAAGTTGAAAATTTCTAACACATAACTTAAAAACAAAACATAACTTTTTAGGAAAAGAAGAGAACAAAGTTTGACTACGTACCTACCTACCATTTTAATAATGAGAAATACCCAACTGCCTGCAATTAATTGCAAGAGGAGCCAGTCCAAACATATATTACGCAAAGAATTTCATGTTTGACTTGTACTCTTAATTTATTATATATATATATATATATATATATATATATATATTGTTCATAAAAGGAAAGAACAGTCCAAAGGAGAAGTTGTCATGCGTGGAGGGTAGCTGAGAGTGGCAGGCATTGGCAACGCGTTTATGAATGAATAAAAAGGTGACCCAGACAAAATGGTTAATGTATAAATTGATGGGATATCATTCAGCTTTCTCCATTATCTTCTTTTTCATCGTCTGCTTTCTCATCCATCTTCACTCTCTTTTGCCTGAAACAAACTAGAAGCTCAAAGTAATTCGATCGATCAATGGCGGCATGCGCAGCAACGGTTAACAACAAGATGATCAAGAGAAATTCAAACATGAATGCAGCTGTTTTGCTGCTTATCTTGCTGTTTCTCAGCAGCTCTACTTCAACCTGCAAAGGCCATCTTTCTTCTCACTTTTACGACCATACGTGTCCGAATGCACTCAGCACCATTCGTACAGCTATCAGAACAGCAGTTTCACGCGAACGTCGGATGGCGGCGTCTCTTGTTCGTCTCCATTTCCATGATTGTTTTGTTCAGGGTTGTGATGCATCAATTCTACTGAAGGATTCCCCCTCTATTACAAGCGAAATAAACGCATCGCAGAATAAGGATTCTGTAGAGGTTTTGAAGTGATAGACAGTGCCAAAGCTGAGGCTGAGAAGACATGCCCCGGAGTTGTTTCCTGCGCAGATATTCTTGCGTTGGCTGCACGTGACGCATCTGTTGCTGTGGGTGGCCCATCTTGGTCAGTGAAGCTCGGAAGAAGAGATTCCACCACTGCAAGCAAAGTTCTAGCCGAGGCACAACTTCCACGCGCCATAGACGACCTTCAGAAACTTATTTCTAACTTTGCTGGCAAAGGCCTTACTGCAGAAGATATGGTTGCTTTATCAGGTGAAGACTCCAGCTCTGATACCGTATAATATTGATTATTATAATAAATTTAATCAATATTCTAACAAAATTAATGTCCAAATGAATGCAGGTGCCCACACTCTAGGGCAAGCTCGATGCACCACATTTAGGAACCGGATATACAATAGTGAGAGTGACATTGATGCTGGATTCGCTAGCACTCGGCAGCGCCGTTGTCCTGCCACGGGTGGCGATGAAAACTTGGCAGCACTTGACTTGGTGACACCAAATTCTTTTGACAACAACTACTTCAAGAATTTAATTCAAAAGAAGGGTCTCCTTGCCTCAGATCAAATCCTCTTTAGTGGAGGCTCGACGGACAGTGTTGTTTCAAAATATAGTCGAAGCCCTGCCACTTTCAAGTCTGATTTTGCATCTGCCATGATTAAAATGAGCGAAATTGATCTTCTCACTGGCTCAGCTGGGCAGATAAGAAGGATCTGCAGTGCTGTCAACTAGTTAAAACTAGTCGTTTCCAAATACTCACGAGTTTCCGTTCCTCCATTAATATGTCATTTTTTGGTTTTGGTTTTTTTTTTTTTTTTGGAGTTATCGAAAGTGGTGTAAAATTGAAATTTTAACATATTGTTAATTTTAATGAGATTCATTGTATTGTATTATATTAATCCTCGCCTACCTTTTAAAGTACATACAAGCTAGTTAATTACGTCTTCATCAGAGAGAATTCGTTTGTTAATCCTGTACGTGCTTTGTTCTTAATTTAGTGGATATTTTATTTTTAGTTGCTTTTAACGTTTGTTTTGTGATTCCGTAGCTCTGATTTAGAATCTCAATTAGTATCACTCAAGAATTGCCGATCGAAAGCATAATTAAGCCTTGTCAAAGTGCTGCATGCATGGGTCCATTGTTTTATATCTTTTTGTCTTCACTAAAATCTTAGTACGTACCTTAACTAAAATCTTTTGTAAAGGGCTATCAAGTAACATCTTGGAGCTTCCTATTGAGGATCCCCTTCCCATAGGTTTCCTCTTACCTCGCCCCCGGCCCAAAAACACTTGCCCCGATCTCTTATAAGTATGAGCGGCTTTTAGATTTTTGCTACGACTGTAGAAGATTAGGTCATTTATCTTTTCAATGCCTAGAGGGTCCTAGCCCTACAAAAAATGAAAAATATGGTCCAAAGCTTAAAGCCAATCCTGCATTTCTCAACTGCGTGGAAACTCTACTCCCCACTCAAAGGTACTAATTATCCGAGACAACTACTAGTTTAGTTCCTCAGCTCCATGCGGCCCCCTCCTCTGAGTCAATTCCGACGGCCTCCAGAGTAACTCTACGGGTGAGTTTGGGAAAGGACTGAACTGGAGAAAGTGGACTGGTACTGTAGCAGATTTGATTGATGCGAGGAAAAAAGTAAGAATTTTTTTTATAAAAAAGTGAAATTTTTTGTTTTGTAATGATTTTTTTATTTGAAAAGTGATAAAAAGTTATTGATATAATATAAAAAAGTAAGAACGTTGAGATTGATTTTGAGAAAAAAATTTTGGAACTTTACAAAGTCCAATCCGGTCTCTTGGCAAACATAGCCTACACAACTCAGTCTCTCGAAGGCTAGCATCGTTCCCGAGATAGCCTTCATAACAATGGCCAAAAAGACAAAAGAATACGCAATTGCAGATTTAACAGCAACTTGCATTGTAAAGCAAAAGGATAATTACCACTAGATTGACATTTTATCTTGCATGTGGTGAAAACCCATTGAATTTTACAAATTACAACTTAATTAATGTTACAAAAATCTATATGTTAAGTCTTTTTTTTTTTCTATATATAAAGCATCCATGGTAAGAGTACCGGCCAACAGTTATTTCGTGACATTTTTTTCTTTAATTTTTTTTTTTTTAACATGTTCTCGCAAAAGGGGAAGAGAATTCGAACTAATGACATGTGCTTCATGAAGCATGATCTCTAACAAATTGAACTACCTTTTAAAAACTTTTATATATGTTTAGTGATCAGGGAGACTTACAATTTATACGGCCATTAATTGCATCAAAGAGCAAAGTTTTTGTTTAATACTTAAATGAAGCTTCCAACCTTTAAATTAAACATGATTTAGGTTTGAAATTTTTCTTTCATTTTTTTCTAATTAAATATATGATCCGAATGAATGCATATTTACAAATTATCCCTTAAAATAGGGATCTGGATTCTCTCCAATCCTTTAAGGACCGGAGAATATCCAGTTGATAGTCAAAGATCCTAAGGCCATCAATAAGATATTTGTCCCATTAAAAAAATAATAATACTTTATTATTTTACTTTTAAAAATAAATACAAAACAAAATAATAAAAAAATTCATGAGACAAATGGTAGTGATAGGACTCCCAAGGGGCTCCGACGACTCCAAGCAAGAGCTGGATCTCGGCATTCCGACTTTCGTATCCAGCCCATCTTCACGATCATTCCTTTGATCTGTGTATGTTTCGAAAATGTTTTCATCTCATTGCGTTGATTTGGTTCTGTTGTTTGGATTTGGATTTCGCACTTGGGTGTTGATGGGGGGCAAGATAAGAGACGGAAATGAAGAGGAATGTGATGAGGACGACTAAGACGATGAAGTAGAGCCATAAGTTAAAGGGGTTTGGAGATGAAGATTTGGAAGTGGGTTGTGAAATGGGTTCGTCGGCTTTGGGTGATTGAGCTTTGGAGTGTGGTTGCTTGGGAGATTGAGGCTGGTTTTCCTCTTCGGTTATGATCGCCATTGATGATGTTTTGGAGCTCTGGTAGCAATTACCATGATTTTTTTTCCTTTTTTTTTTTTTTTGGCCCTTTGGGGTGGCCGATCCACCCCAAGGGCCATGTGGTACCCCCAACTTTGGCCCTAGGGGTGGTCGAACCACCACACCCAAGGCCATATAAAAAAACTAAAATATATATATATTATCATATTATTTTTATTTTTATTTAATTTTAAAATATTAAATAATATTTTATTAATTTTTTAGAAGTGGAACACGTGGCATCTTTATTGCCCTAGGATTTCTCCTATGCTACCTTGACCATCAACTGGATATTAAGGACCAGAGAAGATCTAGATCCTTGAAGTAGTTCAAATGAGCAATTAATGCAATCATGTCCAATTCTTTATATATATACTTTAAGAATAATATAAAAATTTCATCGGCCTCTTCTATCTAGACGTGTATAAAACCTCATCTTATAAAATGTAATAGAAACTTGACACATCAGATAAAAACTTCAAATACAATAAAGATGAAACTATCGTATCTTTAATTGAAATCAATCAATAAATTTTTTCATTCATTCTAACTCAAAGTTCACTATCTACCTTTGAGTTCCCGACACCAAAATCTTCAAAATCAATCAAGACTATGATTCTAATAGTTTTGTCAAAATAAAGAAAATTATTTGGTAGGACAAATTATATTATTTTTTTGATATTTTGAACTTAGATATCTACTTTTTATTTGGTGGTATAAAACACTCAGATTTACATGATTACAAGATTAAAGTTGAAAATTTCTATAACACAACTTAAAAACAAAACATAACTTTTTAGGAAAAGAAGAGAACAAAGTTTGACTACGTACCTACCTACCATTTTAATAATGAGAAATGCCCAACTGCCTGCAATTAATTGCAAGAGGAGCCAGTCCAAACATATATTACGTAAAGAATTTCATGTTTGACTTGTACACTTAATTTATTATATATATATTGTTCATAAAAGGAAAGAATAATTCAAAGGAGAAGTTGTCATGCGTGGCAGGCATTGGCGCACCGCGTTTATGAACGAATGTACAGGTGACCCAGACAAAATGGTCAATGTATAAATTGATGGGATACCATTCAGCTTTCTCCATTATCTTCTTTCTCATCCATCTACACTCTCTTTTGCCTGAAACAAACTAGAAGCTCAAAGTAATTAGATCGATTAGTGGCGGCACGCGCAGCAATGGTTAACAACAAGATGATCATGAGAAATTCAAACATGAATGCAGCTGTTTTGCTGCTTATCTTGCTGTTTCTCAGCAGCTCTGCTTCAACCTGCAAAGCCCATCTTTCTTCTCACTTTTACGACCATACGTGTCCGAATGCACTCAGCACCATTCGTACTGCTATCAGAACAGCAGTTTCATGCGAACGTCGGATGGCGGCGTCTCTTGTTCGTCTCCATTTCCATGATTGTTTTGTTCAGGGTTGTGATGCATCAATTCTACTGAAGGATGCACCCTCTATTACAAGTGAAAGAAACGCATTGCAGAATAATGCTTCTGTAAGAGGTTTTGAAGTGATAGACAGCGCCAAAGCTGAGGTTGAGAAGACATGCCCCGGAGTTGTTTCCTGCGCAGATATTCTTGCGTTGGCTGCACGTGACGCATCTGTTGCTGTGGGTGGCCCATCTTGGCCAGTGAAGCTCGGAAGAAGAGATTCCACCACTGCAAGCAAAGTTCTAGCCGAGGCACAACTTCCACGCGCCACAGACGACCTTCAAATACTTACTTCTAACTTTGCTGGCAAAGGCCTTACTGCAGAAGATATGGTCGCTTTATCAGGTGAATACTTCAACTCTGATACTGTATAATATATATTGATTACTACAATATGTTTAATCAATATTCTAACAAAATTAATGTCCAAATGGATGCAGGTGCCCACACTCTAGGGCAAGCTCGATGCACCACATTTAGGAACCGGATATACAATAGTGAGAGTGACATTGATGCTGGATTCGCTAGCACTCGGCAGCGCCGTTGTCCTGCCACGGGTGGCGATGAAAACTTGGCAGCACTTGACTTGGTGACACCAAATTCTTTTGACAACAACTACTTCAAGAATTTAATTCAAAAGAAGGGTCTCCTTGCCTCAGATCAAATCCTTTTTAGTGGAGGTTCGACGCACAGTGCTGTTTCAAAATATAGTCGCAGCCCTGCCACTTTCAAGTTTGATTTTGCATCTGCCATGGTTAAAATGAGTGAAATTGATCTTCTCACTGGCTCAGCCGGGCAGATAAGAAAGATTTGCAGTTCTGTCAACTGATGTAGGAGAAAATTAATAATAATAAATTATATTTATTGTTTATGCTTTAGTTTTACTTTTTCAATAAGGATTGAGTTTTTCCTTTCCAATTAGTATTTGTTTTTCCTTTTCAAATTAGGTTTGTTTTTCTTTTTCCTTGTTAATTTAGGAGGTGCCTAGCCTATGTAAAGGCATCTAGTCTTTATTATTTTTTAATTCAGTTTATATTATCAATTAAATTTAAGTCTTTCAAAGTGATTTATCTATTTGCTTATTTGGGGCAATTAGGAACTTTATCTTCCCTATTTGTTATTTTCTCTTTTTCTGAGTTCCCTTTTCTATCTTCAATTTTTAGTTTCTGCTGCTATTATACGCTGTCAGAACAATCATAGTCCGACATCATCAACTAATTAAAACTAGTCGTTTCCAAATACTCACGAGTAGTACTATATGTAACAACTTGTTCCATTCCTCCAATATGTCAGTTTTTGGTTCATAATTTTTTTTTTTCAAGTTTATATATATAGCCACTTCCATTACTGATTTTGGTCAAATTGGACAGATATTTATGAATTTGCATAGTTACCCTCAATACTTTTTTTTTTTTTTTAATTTCCGTCCGATTAGACGGAAATTAGTAACGGATGGTCTGAATTGAAAAGTTTTGAAACACTAGGGGTACATTGCCAATTTTTAAATATTGGAGTTCGAAATGAAAAATCGCTAAAACTTCAAGGGTAAAGTGAATTTAACCCTTAAATTTATAAATCCAAGCATGAACTATCATTAATTAGAGTACACGCATCGATTTAGTTATTGGAATGAGAAAATTAATCTTTTTCTCCTATCATTATAAGTTGATGACTTCAAACGGCCTCGGCATAATAGGAAGTGCTCAAGAAATAATTAGTCGTTATGAAGTCCACAGCAACAAAATGCTTGGTGATAGTGGAAGCGGAACGCAAAGAGCTGGTAAGGGTTGGAGCCATCAAACTTGCACTCGGCTACACCCACGCTTCTTTTTCTAGCATCCCCTCCAAAAACCGTTAGGCAATTTCCTGTACTACTAGACTGCCAGAATCGGAACTCGCGGTGATCGAACTTCTGCGGTGGATTAATGGATTTCCAGTCCGCCTCAGCTAAGCTTTCCAATGAGCTCAACAACCGAAGGCTCACCTTGCCATGCTTGTCCACAGACAGATAGCTTTCACCCCCTGAGCATTTATCCATGTCATTGCTAAACCTGTCGTGCATATATATACATAACTTCACATTGTCAAGTGATGAAGGCAATGAGAGTGTTTTTGATTGACTTGTCCTTTTTTGAGATTATCCCAAAGAGAGTAAGATTCCTGAAAAACAAAGGATTAATATCGCAGGTGCGTACCTATGATAGCCAGAAGATGACCCGACGTAGATTTCCAGCCAAAATAAGCATTGAGTGACGTTGACTCGCCACCTTTAACATTGGGAACAGAGTAAACGGCTCTATCATTCAAATCCACAAAGTCAGATTGCAAGGCACCTGCGATAAGAGTGTCGTCAAATGCTGTCATATGGGGAAAATCTTCAGTGGCAGGGCATTTGGTTGTGTCACATTTGGAGCACTGGCTGCACAGTTTCTCACTCTTCAAACGATTACTGACATTTGCATAAGCCATGATGATGATCACCAGCACAACTAGGCAAAGAGAGATGCAGCAGTTTTAGCCATGTTTGATGTACTTTTCTTTCTCTAGCTATGTATGATATTCTTCGATCAGTTGAGATATATATATTCTTGCGTTTATGTATATATATATATATGCTGTCTTTTTCTTGGTTTTATCGAGGTTGCTTGTTTCTTTTAAGATGAATGGAATTTATTTGTTAATCCAGTGCGGTTGGGAATCATTAATTACAAATTAATAGGAAAAACTTTGGACTTTTTGTTTAGTGGGTATTTTATTATAGAATTAGATGATAAGATCCATGAAGGTGGAGTTATATATATCTTATCAAAGTGCCAGCAAGATATGACCCAGCTAGCTAGCTAGCTGGGTCAACTGTTTTACTTGGTTTGTCTCCGCTAAAATCTTAGTACATTTAGGTTGGAACTTTTTTATGAACTTTGACATAAATACAAATTAGAGGATAAAAATTGGGTGTCACTTGATGGGTCCAATTTTCCTTTAATGGGTTTGTTTACTTTTCAGGTTAATTAACTTCTTCCAACTGTTAAAGGTCCTATGCATGCATTTTAAGGGAAAAATTAAATTTAGTCTGACAATTAATTAGTTTGTTTTACAATAATTTTAAATAGGTCACTTCATCAACCTAGCTACTATCGTCCAATTTATTGACTCCGTGTCTCATTTTGACACATTATGCACACGGCATTAAAAGTTGTTGAGGACAACTTTCTAAAATCCAATAAATGACGGTCCATATTATATGTCAAGCTAAGAAATTCCCAATTCCCAATCAAATTAAGAAGTACTTTGATAATAGTTTAATTAAAGCAAGCATTATCATAATTTGTTATGGATCTAATTATTGCATTTTATACTTAGTTTTGGAATACTGTTTGATCACTCAACTTAAGTCTAAATTAATGTTGTATTAATGCAAGAAATCGCCTTTGGTTTGACTTGGGCTAGCTACTTTCAACGGATTTCAATCAACTCAAAAGAAAGCCCAAATTTCAGCCCATTATCTGTAAAAGACGAAAACTTGTGAAGTCAGCGGCGGATACAAAGGAGAACTATACAGTATACCGCCCCTCCAAAAAATTTTGATTTTGATTTTGATTTTTTTTAAGGGTTATTTTTTAGTTTTCTAGACCCTAGCCTCTACTATTCTTCTTCTTGACTATTTGTAAGGGTGATGAATAAATGGGGATACATGCAGTGGCGGAACCACATGGGTCTTTGGGTGCCAAAGATTTAACTTTTTTTTTTTTTCAAAATTAAAAAATATAATATAATATAATTCCAAGGATGTTGTTGTGTATGGTAAACTTTAATAATGTCAAAACTTAATACATATGTATGGTAACCAAGAAAAAAAATCCTTATTTAATACATATATATATATGGTAAACTTTAATATCCGAATGATTGTTTATTTTGTTATTTAATGTTTATAAACTTTAATTGTTTCTTACGGGTCGTGATTTAACTTGAAAATGTTATGTTCATGAATAAATTTTAGGTTTATAAATGGATTGATTTAACTTGCTGAAAGCTTCGATTTAGATTCAATACTTAATGATTTTATACTTCTAAGAGACCTTAAAGTGCAGTTCTAGGCACTTTTTTCTTTTTTTCTTTTTTGTATTTCTGTCTTTTTAATATAGTGAGGAGATATTACATTTATAATATATCAATTTGAGCACATATTTATAAACTTTTATAGATAATGTTTTTGTGATATATATATTGTGTGAATTACCAAATTTTAAGATGAAAAAAATTTTAAGACGCCAAACAAATTTTAGTGACACGCTCAATATAAATTATCTAGCTCTGCCATTGATAAATGGAAGGTTTGGTAGCCATCTAAAGATTAAAAGCTTGAAGAACAAAGCTGAGATGAGAAAGAAAGAAGAAAGAAGATGAAGCTGCAAAGGTAACCAAGGGAGCAGTTTTGAGATGGGATTTCTCTTGAGAAGAGAGAAAGCCTGAATTGAGGGGACAACACATAGGTAAGATAAGCCTTATCCTAAACAATGAGTTTTAGAAGAAATTATGTTGTGCATTTTATGAGAATTAAGATCTCTTCGGTTTAAATAATATTCAGTTAGTTATAGTAGATGAGTATTTTTGTTTTTTACCTATTTATTATAATTAATTGAATAATATATCTTATTTAAATGAAATGAAGAGAATCCTAATTTGTTTTATGGATGACAGCAAAAATAACGTGGACAAACAGTTGAAAATAGAGACACAAATGAAAGACAGAGTTGGTTTGTTTTATTTAATGATTTGTTTACTTAAAATTGTTTGCTGTCATCGTAGACTTAGGACTCGGGGAGTTAGAAACATGTCCCACATCTATCACTTTTTCTAATTGATTTGTTATTTTAATTTATTAGAATATGTTGATAATTTGATTTTTTTATTTTAAAATTTTAATTTTATACATTATATAAAAAAAAAATTTAATATTTTAATTATGTCCCTCCTAATACAAACTCCTAATACAAATTCCTAGATATGACAGATCGAAATGAGAAATGAAATGATTTTGACATGGCGTACAGCTTTGAATAAAACAAATTCAGGCCCATTTGGTTAACCACTTTATGCAAATTTATGACGTTTATTTTGTTTTCTAGTGTTGGGTTGATGTTGATTAATTAATTAGCGCATGGTATTTCTAGTTACCGCTCCCTTCTCAAGTATTTTTCATGACATTCACATGGATTAATTCTACCTGCCCATCTAGCTAGGGTTGTTTTGCTATGATATTCCAATTCCATTTTATACTAGAAAAAATAAATGGATAACTTCACAAGACCTCCAAATTCTAGTCGTTTGAAATAACTCTCAAATCTTGAAAACTCTCAATTTAGTCACAAACTTTCAATTCTTTAATTTAGCCATCCATTAATTAGAGTACAAAATTTTTAAAAAGACCAAAATACCCCTGATTTTCATTTTTAAAAAAAATTCAAAAAACATTTTGGAAGTTGAAATTTTAAATAGTGAATTTTAAACGGTAACTTTTGTATAAAATTTCATCTTCCAGATATTTTTTTATTTTTTTAAAATAAAAATTAGGGGTATTCTGGTCTTTTTGAAAAATTTTGTGCCTTAATTTATACGGATGGGTCTAAATTGAAAGCAATTAAAAGTTTAGGAGGTTAAATTAAGAGTTTTTTAAGATTGGGGGGATTATTTCAAAACGACTGATAGTTCAGGGAGGTCTTGTGAAGTTTTTCCAAAAATAAATGAAGTTGTGGTTTGATTTGTTCAGTGAGATAAAGATATAATTATCACAAACAATAAATATATATATAATTAATTATTTTAGCACTTAACTTTTTTGCATATTCAATTGTTCAAAACATAATTAGCAAAATAGAGAGATATTTTGACCAATATTTTTTTTACTCTAATTTGTATAGAACAGAGGCGAAATGAGCAAGGGCAGATTCAGGTGGGCCGCAGCCCCCCTAAATTTTAAAATTCCCTCCAAATTTTTTGTTTTTTAAAAAAATATATCCATAAAAATATGTTTTTTGTTCTCCCCTCAATTTTTTTTTTTTAAATTTTGCCTCCCAAACCTAAAACTCTAGCACTGCCCCTGAAAGTGAGGAAAGGGATGGAACCAAAACTTTTCATTTGGAGAGAGAATATATATATATATATATATATATATATATATATAAAACTTAATGAAAATTTTAAAACAAAATAAAATAAAATAAAATTGAAAACCAAGAGCTCCCATGGTATATACATGGGTCCATCCTTGGGGGAGTGGCTAGCCACCTCTTTTGAAAATTTTGCTTTATAGTCTATAGTTTAGCATAAACATATATAGGCCAAATTTTTAGACTTGGCCCCTATCCTATTGATTGGCTGGCCCTATTCTACGTACTGATTGTCGTCTGGTCTCTATTCAGCAAAAGACTACAATAATCTTGAGGGTGTGTGTAGCAACAAATTCGTTTTTTTTTTTTTTTTCTCTCTTTTTAACTTTTTTTCTTTCATAAAATACAAATATCTTATCATCTTTTTTATATTTTTTATTACGTTTCAAGAGGGAGAAGAGGATTCAAATTAAATAATTTCTTCTTCATTGTATATAAGCATCGATTAAACTATCTTTTGAACATATCTATTATATTAATCACTTCTTTTTATTACTCAAACAAAAAATTCACAATAATACTCATTACCAGACATAAATATAACATATATATTAAAACTTTAAGACCCAATTTGGTAATGGGCATTGTACGTGGTTTTAGTTTAGAAGTGATTAGTATAATATAAGGTAAAATGAATTTTTTGTATGGAAAAATGATTGTAGTGATTTTTTTTTTTTAATAATAATGAAACGTAATTTATATGATATAAAAAATAAATAAAAATGGGAGTTAGAAATTTAGCATGGCCATTGCCAATCAAGGCCTTAGCCATTGACAAGGGCGCCATCTACTAATTACAAAGAAGAAAAACGTGAAGAAGCGTGGCCATCTTTTGGTGAATATCTTTTTCTCCGAAGTGATTGATGGTTGGAGTTCCATTATTTTTGTCATTTTGTGAAACTTTCTTCTCTTTTTAAGGCCTTGTTTGATAAACGCTTTTAGAAATGCAATGGTTTCGCACTATAGAGGGAAATGACCGCCATATGCAAGACTTGTTCCAAAAATGTCATCATTTTGTTCCAAAATTGCCATCACTTCACTCCCTCATATATAACTAAAATATAAGGGCATTTTTTGAACAAAGTGAGGCTGCTATACCAAGGCTGAGCACCGAATTTTGTTCCAAAAATGCCTTCAATTTTTTCCAAAAATGGCCTCATGTTTTCGTGATATATGAGGGAGTGAAGTGAGAGCATTTTTGGAACCTTGCAGTGTACTGTGGCTGTCATTTCTCTCTACAGTGCGAAACCATTGCCTTGCTGAAAGCATTTATCAAACAAGGCCTAAAGTTAATATTAAATTTAACTTTTTTAAACTCATAATATTATAGTATCTCAATTCAAAAACTATCAAATAAATCCACCATTAAATTTAGGAGTAAAAAGGTGGACGGTTACCACTAACTATATTAATTGCTAACCGCTTTTAAAGGTGGTTACCAAAAATCACTAACCTCCTAGGAGGTTACAGTTAATGGTTTTAAGTTTTTTCAAAACCGCTAATTGCCTATACATATTATATTATATATATAAATACATAAAGGCCTTGTTCGGTTTACAGATTAAACCATTGGATTTGATTAACTAACACTAAGTATAGCTAGTCTTTTGTTTGATAACATTCTATTTCTGGGAATAGTCTATTTCCATGGGACTACTAATCCCATACACATAGGATTAATTAAGCCACTAAAAAATGAGTAGCTTAACTAATCATTTTCTGTGAAATTAAAATTATTGTGTAAATTCTCAAATAAAACCCCACATTTCTCACATCCACGAAGCTTCTCTCAAATCGACTCTCTCAGTGCAAAACAATCTATGTCTCTTAAAGCAATCAACTCTCTCAGCACAAAATACAACGATCTCTTCTTTTTGTGCAATGTACCTCTCTCCCCCTCTCTTTTCTTCAATGTCTCTTTTATGTTTCTAGGTTATTTCGTTCTCTCTTTGTTTCTTGAGTTTTTATTTTCTTTGTACTGTTTCTCAATTTTATTTTTTATTTTTTTATTTCATTTGATTCTTTGTACCATTTCTCTTTGATTATGTTTCTCCATTTCTCTATTTTATTAAAAAAAAATTATGTACCTTTTTTATTATGTTTTTCTGTCTCTCTTCTCTATGCTGTTTCTTTTTTTTTTTTTTCCTTCTTTGATTGAATTTGATTGACATTATAATTTAAGGTTGAGTTTGATTATGTTTCTCCCCATCTCCGGTTTTTTTTTTTTTTTTTAATTTTTGTACAATTATTTTGATTATGTTTCTCCATTTATCTTTCTTTATACCGTTTCTTCTTCTCTCTCTTTTTTCCCTTTTTTTTTTATTTCTTTTGATTGACATTAGAATTCAAGATTGAATTTGATTCTATTTTCTCTAACTATAATATAAATTATATTTGTATTATAAAGGCATTTTAGAAAATTCAATCACAATACAATTCCATTTACCAACATATTGTATTGTATCAAACGAAGAAATATGATTAACTAATTTATTATAATGTTATAACCAAAGAAAGGAATATGAATAGTTAATCTATTTCACACTCTTCTATCCTTGGTGGTAACTAATCCTTTTTCAATTGACTAAACAATCCGCGAATCAAACGAAGCCGAAATGATGTCGTTTTTGTGTTTAATATTATATATAAATGTATAAAAATCTATAAACGATATCATATGCAGTATGATATTATCGTATTACCACATAAACGATATCATTTTGTTTTTTTGTTTTTTTTGCAAAAAAATTTTAAATTTTTTATTTTAAAAAATGATCAGCAGTTATTAGAGTTACTAATCGCTAACCATCGGTTAATTGCTTAGGCAGCCATGGTTAGCAATTTTAGCTAATAACCGTTAATCATAACCACATTTTCACCCTTAATTAAATTTATGACTTAAATGTAAGTTCTACAAATCTTAATGATAAATTTGCAAAAGAGATTGGCAATGAATGTATATCATGCATGTAAATTGGAGTAAATAAATGACACATTAAAGACTATATATTAAGAGTAAAAAATTCAATATAACTACGTAATAAAGCTCCTGTTCAACTTGTAGCTTTGTAGCTCCCGCTCTTTCATGTGTTTACAAACAACTTTTAACTTATTGATGTGTTTGGATTATGATTATTCACACTTCTTCATGGCCAAGTCATGAAGAACATATAGATTACCGAACTAAATTGGTCCCAGCTGGCCGGTGTACGTCAATCTCGATCACAACCAAGGTTGGTAGCACAGCGCACAAGTCAACGGCTTCTTTGCATATTTACAGGCAAACCGAACAAATGCAACTGTATTCGGATTCTAAAATTAATCATGTACCTGGTCGGACTCGATTTTTGGCTCTGGTTAATTGCCGGCCCGGCCAGTCAACATTAAGGTTGTTGTGACGATCACGACTTCCCCCACAACTAATTTAATTTCGTTGAAAGCATTTTTATTATTTTCGAAAAAAAGTTACTGTACGTCAAGATTGAATTTTTTTGTCTTTAATTTGAAAGTGTGATGTACTTGTTCTAACTCATTCATATTAAAAAAAATAAATACACATGATAATTAAAGTTGCATATTGTGCATAGAAGTACTTTAATTACATCTCCTCCCTCTAATTGCAGGGGATTTAACAAACAAATCTATTAAAAAAAAAAAAGGGACAAGGATATTGATTTGTGTCTGGGAATGAAGAGGGGGGATATTGCATTAATTCTAGGCGCCAGAAACACATGAGAAGAATCTATGGCTCCTAAACCGCACAAGTTGCTTGTTGGGGATAGGAGGAGGGCGAGCATATTCCATTCTCGTATCTTCAGCCGGCGAGAACCCGACGGCAAAGGGTCCGGCGGACTTGTGTCGCCGGTGAGTACCTTTGTTCTCGATGTGCAACCCGCCAATCTTTTCGGTTGTCGATGAAGACATCATGCACACGTGGCTCTGGTCAGTGGCGTAGAAGTCGGCTATATTGTAGGTTTGAGCAGCCTCGGAGGAGAGGTGGCTGTATTGCCGGCGAAAACTAGTTTTCTTGATTGCCTTGTAGACCATGGGGATGAGACCCTCCATTTCTGCGGCGGATTTCTGCTGGGTATGCTTTGCTTTTGGTGGAGGTAAAAGAGGTGGGGAGGGAGCGAATATATGAATTGAATGAATAAGATGAAGAGGACTTTGGGGCCAATTGGGGGAGGGTTGGTGTGTGATATATACTTTGTCTTGGAAACCCAGGCGTCTTCTGAAAGTTGCACTGTTCATTCATATGCTGCTCCTTCAATAAGTCAGAAAAGCTTTTATTCTTCTTTTTAATGGGTTTGAAATTTCATATATAAACAACATTTTCCATTTTTTTTTATTCATTTATAACATCCATTACGCACAAGTTTTAAGGTTTGAAAAAATTGCGAGGTAATAAGGTAATTTCAGTAGCAAGAGTTGACTAGTGTGCTATGCAAAGGCGTGTTTTGGTCTGAGTGAAGGAACAGTGCAATTTAGTTTGGGGAATGTATTTGGGCGTTTAACAAACAGGGCCATATACTTCTGTATCTTTTCTTATTCATTTATGTTAATCTTTTGAAACATAAAAAATGAACAACAAAAAAGAAGCATTTAGAGATGATAAATACAGATTATTATTATGGGAAGAGATTAATATAGGTGGCATATTTGGTTAGATTATGTGTACAGTAATTAGCATTACGATAAACTTATTCGAGGTACGGCATTATTAGTGGTAGTAGCTCGATTGTCTCAAGAAGACTGCAAATTAGACTCTTGAAATGAAATTTTTTAATCCTATTAGTATTGAGGAATGGTGTACTAAATTGGATCGGAATCTCCAATAATAGCCGAGGCCACTCCTTCTTCTTTTCTTTTTTTGGTTTTTTTTACTATTTTGTTGTATATTTTCTTTTTAAAATTTAAATAATATTTTATTCTAGATATGAGATGGATTTTTATTGGATTTTGATCCAATTATCATTTTAAAAACCACACATAGATGCCACCAATATAATGAGGTTGGGTTAAACTATAGCTCCGGTTTCCATAATTTAAGCATTTTATGTGCCGCAACCAGAATATATGTCAACAATATAATTTTTTTTTTTTGTCTGCCTTTTTAACTAAAAAAAGAAAAAAGAAAGAAGAAAGAAGTCAAGCCTCGATCATGAGGGATCTAGAAGACTATTACGGCTGCCGAACGTTTTTTTTTTTTTTTTGGAGTTGCATTATTGTAATGATCGTCATCATCTCTATGTAGTAGTTAGAGATTGATGTAATTGGAAACGCAAAAAGTCCAAAAGTTTTTATTAAATTGCATTTTTAATTAATAACTTGAATATAACAAGCATATGTATATATGTTATGACTCAACCATGTCCAATCCGTTTGCACCGTCAATGCGTCAAAGTAACCTGCCGTTTGTTAATGTTGCCACGTGGCGTCAGACGTGGTCTCTAAATCCCACTCAAATCTCTTACAAGTACTCAGTCAACCCTTCTAGTCACATTGACCAATTACTTTCTAGATCATCATGATAAGGTCCATCAACATTATTCACCACTAGTGGGTTGTGGCTGACTAAGAATCACAATTTTTCTACTTTGATATTATTTTTTTTGGGGCGTGATAATCTTCTGCAATTAACGTATGTGTTATATTAATATACAAGTTGGTTTTGATATTGACCAAGTTATGTGTTATATATTATAAGTAAATGAATGCTACAGATTTTTTTTAATTCTTTTAGGCCCTGTTTAATTTGCAAAATAGACTTGATTTTTGAATAAAATAATCATTTTTTTGTTTGTTAAGGGTTTATTCTTAAAAATAGCCATTATCGTATGAATGACTAATCTTTTTCACACAGAGGAATGTAATACATTTTTCATAAATACCTATTTTATTTTATTTTAAATTAACAAATAATAATTAATTAATTAATAAAGTGGGTGGCCGCACCACTTCCACACACCTCGAGGGACTACCCCAGAGGCGTCCACCCACTTTATTTTATTTTATATTTAATATGAGTTAAAAGAAATAGAAAAATAATATGGGATTTTTGTAATTTTGATTTAATTCCTGTTAGAATATGTGTGTTGTTACCAAACTAAGAAATACTAATAACTATTTCATTTCACCGTTATTCCTAGTAATAACTATTTCATTTCCTAATGGAATACGCATTCCGCGAGCCAAACACGGAATGCGTCAAAATATGAGTCAAATAAATATATTGTATATTGTTTCTGTTTTTTTAAAAAACAATATCCATATAGGACCAAAAGCTGTAAGTAAACTAATAGAAGCCGTGTAATCCTAGGCTTTCTTGCTTACCTAATCCAATTGGAAGGCTTCTATGAGGCTTATCTTGAATAATAGAACTAAAATATATATATATATATAATAAATATAACCCTTTTGCAACTAAATAGAATTGCCATATGATAAGATAAAGTAGGACCCACATGATTATTACAGCCAATAGGCAAATTGTGGAGTGCGGTTCTTGATCATGTCAATCTAAGATTCAGGATGACAAGGCAAGAGGTATAGATAAGCTTAGTTTATGCTTGAATCAAACTATTTTCTTCTAGTTTACAAAAAACAATTCAAGGATAGAAGTCATTTCCATGGTGTTCCAAACAATATATTACTCACTGCATTATCAGAATTGAAATTCATATTATAATTCAACAAGTTGTAAGGTGGATCACGTTTTAGTGTTTAATACAATTTTAAGCATCTCATCAGCTACTCTTGCTGAGGTAGCTGATCACGTCCAATCTATGTAGACCAAGGAACTCTGCAAAGAGGAGAAGAGAGTAGGCACAGCTTCAGCTTGTAGGGCGTGTTCACAGGGATTAATTATTCTGCAGCTTAAATCAGTAAGAATTTTGAAGAAGAAGAAGAAGAAGAATGGATTTAAGAGAAAGTAACAATTGAGTGATTAGGATAGGTCATAACCAATGTGCTTTGCCTCTAGCCGTAACACCCCGTCATTTCTTAAACATGGTAATTCGCATAATCTATGTGGGTCAAGAGTGGTTTTACCTTTAAGGTGTTTTTCGAAAAAAATTCCACTTGGGAAAAAAAAAATTAATGTTTTAATGTATAATTATTGTGTGTGTATATATATATATTATTCGTCATTTTTTAATTTTATTAATGATGGCTCCCTCGAGGGGGAAAAAACAAATCAATGCGTATGGGCTTCCCTAAAGTTTTATTTAACTTATTTATTTTTTATAGATTCATTAGATTGCTTCCCTAAAGTTAACTTCTGGTATGTATGTCGCCGAGCACACGGAACTTAGAGTCGAATGTTTCCCACTCCACATATGCATTTTAGTTTGTCTTATTCTGCACACGCACGTAACAAACAAAAATTTGCACAAGTAAATGGTTTGGATTTGAGTGTTTGGATCTTTGTTGGACGAATGGATGATGATGCTTGTTCCATGATATTATCCTAGTTGGACAGGCAGATGGATTTCTTCTACCTTTTTGTCTACATACTCATGTTTCCTCTGTCACGCAACATCATTCTTCTTCATTAAAAAAGAAGATAAATGATTGGTGTTAACATCATTCTTCTCTATCAAAAAAGATAAATGATTGGTGTCAATAATTTGATTTTTTTTTTTTTCATATTCTCTTACAAATTCAATATATTTACCATTAGATTTGTAGGTCACCATTGACTTATGTGAAGTCCACGTAAGTCCACAAATCTAACCGTTGATTTGTAAGATGATATGAACAAAATATTGATACCAATCATTTCTCTTTAAATAATATTTATTCCTACCACTTCTCCATGTGAACAACAATTCATCTTTTCCAATGTGGGACTGAAGTGTTAACGATCTCTCCTTCACAAGTCCCTACATATTTTGTAACAATTCAATGAAAACATTAGTTATATTTGCACTATCAATTTAAAAAAATGTGAGACTTAGTACTCATGAACTCCTTTACAATCGATCAACTTCATATAAACAATTCATAATCACAATGTGAGATGGGGGTGTTACAAAATCACTTTGAAAACTCATCCCTCCTTAACCATTTTATCCCAAATCCTCAATCTTAATCAAATCTTACCCATTTTCTCCTTCAATTCCAAAGCACAGCACTTCATCGAATAGAATTGGGTACTGATCAGCCCCTTACTTTCATCGTCTCAAGTGCTTCTGCTTGAGCTTCTTCCTAATGCTTTAACTCATTTTCTCCCTCAATTCTATTATGTTTTGATCATAGTTTTCAAGGCCTGTGCAGAGATATTGTTATATTATGGCATAAAGTAATAGTTTGGCAACTTACATATGAGGACATTCTAATGTATTGAATGAAGTGAGAAATCGTAAGGATTATTGAGAATGTTTAATGGCAAACTAGATTGAATACTAAAAACAACTATGTAACTGCAGGAGTTCAGAGAATGGCTATTGCAACTTGTAAACATTAACTTTCTTTAATAGAATAATTCTATTATTCACCCCCATTTTCTCACACCATACATACACCGCACATAAGTTGAATGACCACTTAAAAAAACAAAATTTTCTACCTCCATTCAGCTCATAATGATTTCGAAAATAATAGTAAAAATAATAATTATGATGATGAAATAAATAACTTTCTACCTCCGTTCAGCGCATCAGTGAATCTTGAACCCCATACTTCAGTGCTCACCATGATCTGTTAGGGGGAGAAGGTGGCATTTAAGATAAAGCTCATTGGCTTTTGTCCCTCACTTACCATTTGTCAAAGGAGATGTGATTTTCATTAATGCCAACCTAGTTTCCATACCTAGCATCAAGCAAGAATTCCAGTACCACAATGATCTGTAATCTAAATTGCAAGACATAGATGGTAAGTTGAGGTTTCAAATGCTAATTCCAACTAGCTGTGACAATTGTGGAATTCTCAGATTCTTTTCTCTACGTCCATTTTTTGGAAACTTAACAAATATATTGAATTAAGAACTTAAAGAAGTTGAATTCTTCTTTTTTGGGGTCCAAAGATTTGCATTTTGAGTATATAATTCTCTTCTATCTATTGGTTGGATAAAATTAATCTGGTACTTGAAACTAGCGCAATTCCTAAGCTTCCAACGAATTTTATATCCACTATAGATCTGGTGAACTCAAAATGTATTCCACATAATATAGTGAATAGATAAGAATTAACTGGAGCAAATTGAAGTAAAATACAATAATCAAAACACTGAAAGAATAAAGAAAAGAGTGGTCCTAGAGTAGTAATTCTCATTCACTGCCAAGAAAAACCACTTTGGACTCAGGTTAGTCAGACTTACTCTAATAGGATTAGAAGCATTCAAGAAAAGATTAAAAAAAATTATACTTCAAACAAGCGGTTCTCGTAGCATTGAGGCCAATCTGAATCCCTTGAAGCAACAAGGCCACCTCCATCAGTGCTTATGGATTCTGCACAGGAACATACTATCTGAGAAGGAAACTGTTCTTTACCTTTCCTGCCAGTTCTTGGTTCATTATCTACAAATTCAATAGACCTGGAGTTGTTTGTTAACATTTGATCACTTGCTACAACAACAATGGGCTCAGGACACCGGTGGGATTTTAACCGTTCATCCCTGCAGCCTCTGGCATCTTCCTCTTCATCTGACAAGCATCTGCAACAATCAAATTCATCCATCTCATAAATCTGGCTTATTAATCCTTCCCTCCATGATATTCTCATCTGCGATTGTGAGACGTTATCTGAAGTAGAATTAGAAAGCCAAGAAGCCCGTTCATCCAAAACTTTCTGAAATTGGGTCAGATCAACGGAGTGGGAAGAGGTAGCTAGACAATCAAAGTGGAAGCTAGAATCAACAGGATCTCCAATGGATACATGGTTGTTGGGAGATAGGCCTGTCATTTGAAGAACTTCAGCCACTGAATTGAGTTCAGATTCAAAGTGCTGTTTCTTGTAAATGTCTTCATTTAACCATGATAGGCCAACAAGTCTACCTGAGCTTGAGTCTGATTGTGGAGTTCGCATGACATTTCCACTATTGAAAGAGTCCACGGAGAATGGAGAATTCTCACCTTCAAGATCATAACGGTTTGCTCTCCCTTCTTTTATTATGACAGCCTCCCAACTAGGTCTTGAATGGGGGGAAGACATAATTGCTAATCCTTCCAATTCAGGAAGTCCATTCGGAGAAATTAAAGAAGTTCTTCTACTACTACTAATAGTGGTTGTATTACCATTGTTACATATATCTGAAGAAAACCCATGACCAGATGAAGGTGAGGAAGGAGAATGGAGTATGGCAGACCCTCCTAATCTCCGAAATCTACATGATCCATTTTCAGAATTCTCCTTCTGTTCCTCACCCCCTTCATCACATGGAGATAAAAGCCAATGCATTGAAGCCTCAGCAGGTTCAGGGATCACAATTGAATCATTACCAATCCCTATAACATTTCCTTGATCATCATCATCAAAACTATCAAAAGGCTTAACTTTACCAAAGACAAAATCATTTTCTCCTACAGTTAGAACCCCTCTAGGCCTACACTTCCTCGTGTCACTGACCCCAGAAATCATGTGGCCAGCACCATAACAAGCAGGCGTTATTGTGTTCGACACCACGGATGTTCCACATTGTATCTCAGGCGACACAGAGGCCTGAACAGGAGGTGTCTTACTATTGCTCTTGTTTGAGTTCTCCTCCACAGCCTTACCAACTTCACAATCCAAACCTAAACCACTTGCTGTCTTACTCAAAGGAGTACAAGTTGCATCAGCACCCCATGGTTTGAGCTCAGTGGCCTCACTTACATCACAAACCAGCCTCACGAGACCTTTTTCAGACCCAGTAGCCAGCTTATTCACAGAATCGCCACTGTTTTTCAGAACTGACGAAGTTTCCGACTTTTCCGCAGTTCTTGAACTGGGTTTTTTCCCAGATTGCCACTGGTACAGGCAAGGTGGGTTTTTCTTGAGCTTATGAGCTTTCTGTGATATGGGTCTATCTGGGTTTTCTTGAATAGTTGATTTTGACAGCTTGCTCTCCTTTGAGGGCTTAGATTTGGATATTTTTGAAACCCTTGCATTAGGGGCAGATTTGGGGATCTTGGAGAGGGTTTTGGGTCTCTGAATAGGGGTTTTCGAATTATAATTAGAAGAAGACGAAGAAGCAGAAGATGAACAAGAATGGTGAGAGCGAAAAAACCTGAGGCAACCTCCGGGAGCTTCAATGGACAGAGAAGAAGCCTCACTGCTATTGCTATTGATGCTGCTGGAAAAGGCATTGAGATCCTGCAATGGGTTTCGAGGGGAACTCTGCTTCTTTTTCCTCTTATTGCTCCTTTCGATCTTCTTCGCCGGTGCGAGTGCCGGAGAGGGTTTCGTCGGGATCTTAGACGAGAACGTCCGGTTCATTTTGCAAAGAGATTGAGAGATCTACCGCTGTACTGCACTGTTGCTGCCAAATTATTTGAAAATGAATGGAGGGGAAGGGGGGCAACTTTTTGCTTTGGCTAACGTGCCCCTCATTTGGTGCAATACCTTTGCGTTGTCTTGTGCCGATAAACGAGGCCAGAAGAGTAATTTACCACGACTCTCAGCTCATTAGCCGGTCTCTCAGCTCTACAATAAGCCCCCAAGCTATTTCTTGTAAATTAATATGAGACTTAAATAAAATTCTAGGCCTTGTTTGTTAACTTACACTTTATTACAATACATTTTCTCATATTTTATCATATTATTTATTTTTTTTAAAAAATATATATATTAAATTATTCACTTTTTATATCACATCATTTACTATTCAAATAAAAAAAATCACTATAAAACAATTTTTTTCATTTTTTAATACCACTTTTTTATTTTTTCATATCAATTATTTATTTATTTTTTTTAATTTGTGAACAGTACAATGTAAAGATGGCATAGGAGAATGTGTTGTATGTTGCCGAACACCCTCTTAGATTATTCAATTATTTATTTAAGGGAAAACCTATAATACGATCGGTCGTGAATTTTGCAGCACCCACTAATATAATAACACCTCACATAAAAGTAAAAAATTATACCAAAAAGATCTACACCCTCCCGCAGTCAATTTTCATAGAAAGAAGGAAGGATTTTAAGATCCTCTTCGGGTATGTTTAACGCTTTTGATGTTTTTGTTTTTTACTCTTCACTAAGACAAAAGTGGTACGAAAGCAGAGAAGAAAGATTGCAGATCAGTCAACAATGGATAAAAAGGAGCGCCAAAATGGGTGGAGTTTTTTCTTTCCAAAAATACCCCTGCAAGGGGAGAAAGAGGAAATAGCTGCTGACATTTGTCCTTGTAGGGCGTTTTTGGAAGGAGCGATTTTTCCTTCATTTGATGCTGCTTTTGATGAGGCCTGCATTCACGCCTCTCTGATCACTTCTGACATAAGCACTTATCTTAAACAGTAAAAACAATGGAAAGCACTTGTCAAACAAGCCTCCATCATCGATTATTCTCCTAGAAGAGTCGAGACTCTCATCCATTAATAGAAGCTTTTGGAGCGACCTCCTTGGAAGCCTTCAAGCAAGCAAGAGAGAAGCAAGAGTAGAAGCTTTGCCAGTAAAAGAGAAAGAAGAGAAAAAGAAAGAAGAGAAGGAAGAAGACGGGTTTGCTGAATGCATCGCACCCACGTCATCGAGACCCACGGCCCGGGTCTCGCCATGGGTCCGTCTCATTGCTCAGACTGTGTCTTGCTCCGGTGGGTCTATTTTTTGGTTTTTTCATGGGTTTGCTCCAGTTTAGGTATGATTTTTTGATTTTTTCTTTGGTTTTTCATATGGTTACGACGACTTTTAGGATGATAAAATGACGCCAATTTTAGGATAATAAAATCCCAAATAGGGTTAACCTTCCCTTTTAGGTTTTAGTTTTGAATCCAAAATAATTTTTGAGGCATTAGAATCGATTTTTGAGGCATTAGAATCGATTTTAAGGCATTAGAATCGATTTTTGGGTTTGAATTTTGTGTTTTTTGGGTCAGACCTTTTATTCTGGGTCAGCGTGAAAAATAGATTGGTTTTGTCACCGTTGTTGGCTAGAAATGAAATCGCCGTTGTTTTGCGTCACGGAGCAGTGGAGTGGTTTGAGTTCATTTGGTGTTTTGAGCTTATTTTATCAAAATAAGCATGATAACGTGTCACTATGGGGTTGGATGCTGCAAAAACCCTTTTTTGCAGACGGACCGTATGGTAGGGGCTCTCTTTATTTAAACAAATAAACTTATAAGCCTTGTTTGTTAAACAACATCTTATTCTATTACATTCCCCGTATTCTACTATACTATTCACTTCATTTTTTCCCAAAAAAACATATCAATTCATTTACTTTTTATATCACATCATTTACTATTCAAATAAAAAAAATCATTATAAAACAAATGTTTCCACTTTTCAATATCACTTTTTTATTTTCCTATATCAATCATTTTTTTTTTAATATATGAATATACTGTTGAGAAACTTGAGGAAATGTGTTAGTGTTTAACAAGCACTCTCATATAAACTCTTTAATATTTATCATTCAAATTATTAATGACTCCTACTTCATGAGGCTTGGTTCAAGTCAATTGAACTATTATTTAAGAACATTTTTTAATAGATTTTAAACATTGGAAAGACAAAAAATAAAAAAACATGAATTTGAACCTTGGCTCTCTCATTTATCCTTATTTAATTAAAATATTTTACATGTTCTGCATCTCCTATTAAAAGAAGTTTGAGCTCATAAATGGGAGGAAGTGTTAAAGTATTGATTAAATAATTAAATTTATATATTCCTATTAGCTTAAACTTTTGAAATAAATGATTATTTAATAGTCAACCGACTCAACCTAGCCTTTGTCCTCAAATTGGTCATCAACTATAAAGATTTTATGTTCAAATGATATCCAATCCAACTATTATCTATAATCCAAATATCCAAATTTGTTTGGTTCTTTCTTCCCAAGCATAGAAAAAAGTAAGGAGTTGTATGATAAAACCTAATTTAGAACATTCATTATTATATTTAAATTACAAAATGAATAAAATTATGAAGAGTAATGTTATGCATATTTTCTCATTTCTTTATACCAATTTTCTCATATGCATAGGTGGATTTTAAAACCACCGTTGAACAATTATGAGTAGTTGGTTACAAGTGTAATATAGAAAGTATAAAAATGGAGCTTTGAGAATTAAAAATATCTTTAAAAGTTATTAGTAAACTATTAGTCTAAAATGGGTCATGCCCGATCAATAGAAACCATTAAATATACATGTAAATTCCAAGCCCGGCTCAAGGGCTAGGTGACTAAGGCGGTCGCCTAGGGCTCCAAAGTAATAAAACCAAAAAAATTTCAATAAGGCCCCAAAATAATTTTTAATTTTATTTTAACTTACGGCCTTTTTTTTTTTAAACAAGGCCCAAGATTTTTTCCCATAAAAATTTAAGGCCTCTAAAATAAGGCCTCAATATAATAAGCTCATAGTAAAATAAGACCAATTCATCCAAAAAAAAAAAAAACAAATAATAAGCCCTTTTTTTTTTTTTTGGCTTTTTTCCTCATACTAGTCTAAAAAAGTAAAAAGAATCATTCTCTCTCTCTCCTCTATCCAGAGTGTCGGCAAAGCCCATTTCTCCCATTTGAGCTCTCTCTCTCTCTCTCTCGTTTCTCTCCTTCCTCTTCTTCTCTTCTTTTTCCTCTTTGATACAAAATGCTTAGAAGTTAGAATCCAATTTCCACCGTTCACAATGAAGATTCATATATCATTAATATCCGTGTCAATTTTAAGCTCAATCGGACCATAAACTCGTCGATCGTAGGCAGGCCTGGCTCAAGGGCTAGGCAACTGAGGTGGTCGCCTAGGAAGCCCAAGTAATAAGGCCTAAAAAATTTTAATAAGGCCCAAAATAATTTTTATTTTATTTTAACTTAAAGCCTAATTTTTTTTTTTTAAATAAGGCGCAAAATTTTTCCCATAAAACTTAAGGCCTATAAAATAAAGCCCGAATATAATAAGCTCATAGTAAAATAAGAACAATTAATTCAAATAATAATAATAATAAGCCCTTTTTTTTTGTCTTTTTCCCTCACACTAATTTAAAAAGTAAAAAAAATCATTCACTCTCTCTTTCCTCTATCCGAGTGTCGGCAAAGCCCATTTCTCCCATTTGGGCTCTCTCTCTCTCGTCTCTCTTGTTTCTCTCCTTCCTTTTCTTCCTTTTCTTCTCTTCTTTTTTCCTCTCCGATATAGAATGTATAGATGTCAAAATCCAATCTCCACCGTTCACAATGAAGATTCATGTATCATTAACATCCGTGTTAATTTTCAATCAATTGGACTACAAATGCTCGACAATTGGAGGTAGGCCCGGCTCAAGGGCTAGGCATCTAAGGCGGTCGCCCACGACCCTCAAGTAATAAGGCCCAATTTTTTTTTTAATAAGGCCCCAAATTTTTTTTTATAAGGCCCAAAATAATTTTAATTTTATTTTAACTTAAGCCCAATTTTTTTTTTTTTTAAATAAGGCCCATAATTTTTTCCCACAAAAATTTAAGGCATCTAAAATAAGTCCGCAATATAATAAGTTCATATTAAAATATGACCAATTAATCCAAAAAAACAAATAATAAGCCCCCCTTTTTTTTGTCTTTTTCCCTCACACTAATCTTGAAAAAAAAAAAAATCATTCTCTCTCTCTCTCTCTCTCTCTCACTCTCTCCTTTGTACGAGTGTTGGCAAAGCTCATTTCTCCAATTTGAGCTCTCTCTCTCTCTCTCTTGTTTATCTCCTTCCTCTTCTTTCTTTTCTTCTGCTATACAAAATGCTCAAACTTCATAATCCAATCTCCACCGTTCACAATAAAAATTCATGTATCATTAACATCTGTGTCAATTTTCAGCTCAATCAGACTACAAACGCTCATCGATCGGAGGCGGGTACAGCTCAAGGGCTAGGCGGCTAAGGCGATCACCTAGGGCACCCAAGTAATAAGGCCCAAAAAAAATTTTAATAAGGCCCCAAAAATTTTTAAATAAGACCCCAATTTTATTTTTTTTTAAAAAGGCCCAAAATAATTTTTTTTTTTAAATTTTAACTTAAGGCCTAATTTTTTTTAAATAAAACCCAAAATTTTTTCCCATAAAAACTTAAGGCCTCTAAAATAAGGCTCCAATATAATAAGCTCATATTAAAATAAGACCAATTAATCCAAAAAACCAAATAATAAGCCCATTTTTATTCTGTCTTTCTCCCTCACATGAATCTAAAAAAGTAAAAAGAGTCATTCTCTCTCTCTCTCTTTTGTCCAAGTGTCAGCAAAGCTCATTTCTCCCATTTGAACTCTCTCTCTCTCTCTCTCTCTCGTTTCTCTCCTTCATCTTCTTCCTTTTCTTCTCTTCTTTTTTCCTCACCAATAGAGAGTGCTTAGAAGTTAGAATCCAATCTCCATCGTTTACAATAAAGATTCATATATCATTAACATTCGTGTCAATTTTCAGCTCAATCGTACCACAAACGCTCATCGATTGGAGGTAGGCCTGGCTCAAGGGCTAGGCGACTAAGGCGCCTAGGGTCACCAAGTAATAAGGCCCCAAAATTTTTTTTAATAAGGCCCACAATAATTTTCAATTTTATTTTAACTTAAGGCCTAAACTTTTTTTTTTTTTTTCTTTTTTAAAATAAGGCCCAAAATGTTTTTCCATAAAAACTTAAGGCCTTTAAAATAAGACCTCAATATAAGAAGCTTATAGTAAAATAAGACCAATTAATCCAAAAAACAAATAATAAGCCAATTTATTTATTTATTTTTTTGTCTTTTTCCCTTTCACTAATCTAAAAAGTTAAAAGAATTATTCTCTCTCTCCTTTGTCCGAGTGTAGGCAAAACTCATTTCTCCCATTTGAGCTCTCTCTCTCTCTTTCTCTCGTTTCTCTCCTTCCTCTTCTTCATTTTCTTCTCTTCTTTTTTCCTCTTTGATACAGAATGCTCAGAAGTCAGAATCTAATCTCCACTGTTCACAATGAAGATTCATGTATCATTAACATCCGTGTCAATTTTCAGCTCAATCGGATCACAAACGCTCGTTGATCGAAGGCAGGCCTGGCTTAAGGGCTAGGCGACTAAGGTGGTTGCCTAGGGCCCCCAAGTAAAAAAGCCCAATTTTATTTTTAATAAGGCCCCAAATTTATTTTTAATAAGGCCCAAAATAATTTTTAATTTTATTTTAACTTAACGCCTAATTTTTTTTAAATAGCGCCCAAAAAAATTTCCCATAAAAACTTAAGGCCTCCAAAATAAGGCCCGAATATAATAAGCTTATAAGCTCATAGTAAAATAAGATCAATTAATAATAATAAAAACAAATAATAAGCCCCTTTTTTTTGTCTTTTTCCCTCATACTAATTTAAAAAAGTAAAAAGAATCATTTTCTCTCAATCTCCTCTGTCCATGTGTCGACAAAGCTTATTTCTCCATTTGAGTTCTCTTGTTTCTCTCCTTCCTCTTCTTCCTTTTCTTCTCTTCTTTTTTCCTCTCCAATAGAGGATGCACAGAAGTTAGAATCTAATCTCCATTGTTCACAATAAAGATTCATATATTATTAACATCCATGTCAATTTTCAACTCAATTGAACCACAAACGCTCATCAATCGAGACAAGCCAGGCTCAAGGGCTAGGCGACTAAGGCGGTCGCCTAGGGTCCCCAAGTAATAAGGCCCAATTTTTTTTTTAATAAGGCCCCAAAAATTTTTAAATATCCTCAATTTTTTTTAATAAGGTCCAAAATAATTTTTAATTTTATTTTAACTTAAGGCCAATTTTTTTTTTTTTTAAATAAGGCCCAAAATTTTTTCCCATAAAAATTTAAGGCCTCTAAAATAAGTCCCCAATATAATAAGCTCATATTAAAATAAGACCAATTAATCCAAAAATAATAATAATAAGCCCTTTTTTTTTTTTTTTTTGGTCTTTTTCCTTCACACTAATATAAAAAGTAAAAAGAATCATTCTCTTTCGCTCTCTCCTTTGTTCGAGTGTCAGCAAAGCCCATTTCTCCCATTTGAGCTCTTTCTCTATCTTTCTCTCATTTATTTCCTTCATCTTCTTCCTCTTCTTCTCTTAATTTTTCCTCTCCGATACAGAATGCTCAATTGTCTGAATACAATCCCCACCGTTAACAATGAAAATTCACGTATTATTAACATCTGTGTTAATTTTCAGCTCAATCGGATCACAAACGCTTGTTGATCAGAGGCAGGCTAGGCTCAAGGGCTAGGCGACTGAGGCGGTCGCCTTGAGCACCCAAGTAATAAGGCTCAAAAAAAATTTTAATAAGGCCACAAAATTTTTTAAATAAGGCCCCAATTTTTTTTTTTAATAAGGCACAAAATAATTTTTAATTTTATTTGAACTTAAGGCCTAATTTTTTTTAAAAAAAATAAGGCCAAAAAAATTTCCCCATAAAAACTTAAGGCCTCTAAAATAAGGCATCAATATAATAAGTTCATAGTAAAATAAGACAAATTAATAAAAAAAAAAGCCTTTTTTTTTTTTTTGTCTTTTTCCCTCGCGTTAATCTAAAAAGGTGAAAAGAATCATTCTCTCTCTCTCTCTCTCTCTCTCCTCCGTCTAAGGGTTGGCAAAGCCCATTTCTCCAATTTGAGCTCTTTCTCTCTCTCCTTCCTCTTCTTATCTTCTTTTTTCCTCCCCAATACAAAATGCTCAGAAGTCAGAATCCAATCTCCATCGTTCACAATGAAAATTCATGTATCATTAATATCCGTGTCAATTTTCGGCTCAATCGGATCACAAACGGTTGTCGATTGGAGGTAGGCTCGCTCAAGGGCTAGGCGCCTAAGGCGGTCGCCTAGGGCCTCCACGTAATAATACCCTTTTTTAAAAAGAAAAAGGGCCGCAAAATTGTTTAACTAAGGCCTCAATTTTTTTTTTTAATAAGGCCCAAAATCATTTTTAATTTTATTTTAACTTAAAGCCCAAAATTTTTTCCCATAAAAACTTAAGGCCTTTAAAATAAGGCTAGAATATAATATGCTCATAGTAAAATAAGACTAATTAATCAAAGAAAAAAAAAAAGCCCCCCCCCCCTTTTTTTTTTGTCTTTTTCCCTCACACTAATTTAAAAAAGTAAAAACAATCATTCTCTCTTAATCTCCTTTGTTCGAGTGCCGACAAAGCTCATTTCTCCAATTTGAGCTCTCTCATTTCTCTCCTTACTCTCCTACTTTTCTTCTCTTCTTTTTTCCTCTCCGATTAAGGATGCATATAAGTCAGAATCTAATCTCTACCGTTCACAATGAAGATTCTTGTATCATTAACATATGTGTCAATTTTCAGTTCAATCGGACTACAAATGCTCGTCGATCGGAGGTAGGCCTGGCTCAACGGCTAGATGACTTAGGCAGTTGCCTAGGGTGCCCAAGTAATAAGGCCCAAAATAATTTTTAATTTTATTTTAACTTAAGGCCTAATTTTTTTTTTTTTTTTTTTAAATAAGGCCCAAAATTTTTTCCCATAAAAATTTAAGGCCTCTAAAAGAAGTCCACAATATAATAAGCTCATATTAAAATAAGACCAATTAAACCAAAAATTAAAAAATTAAAAAATAATAATAGCCCCCCCTTTTTTTTTGTCTTTTTACCTCACACTAATCTAAAAAGTAAAAAGAATCATTTTCTCTTTCTCTCTCTCTCTCCTCTTTCCAAGTGTTGGCAAAGTCCATTTCTCCCATTTGAGCTCTCTCTCTCTCTTGTTTCTTTCCTTCCTCTTCTTCCTTTTTTTCTCTTCTTTTTTCCTTTTCGATACAGAGTGCTCAAAAGTCAAAATACAATCTCCACCGTTAACAATGAAGATTTATGTATCATTAACATCCTTGTCAATTTTTAGATCAATCTGACCACAAATGCTTGTCGATCGGAGGCAGGCCCGGCTTAAGGGCTAAGCGACTAAGACACCTAGGGTGCCCAAGTAATAAGGCTCATTTTTTTTTTTAATAAGGCCCAAAATAATTTTTAATTTTATTTTAACTTAAGGCCTAATTTTTTTTAAATAAGGCCCAAAATATTTTCCCATAAAAACTTAAGGCATCTAAAATAAGGCCCCAATATAATAAGCTCATAGTAAAATAAGACCAATTAATCAAAAAAAAATAATATGCCCCTCCCTTTTCTTTTTTTTTTTTGGTCTTTTTCTCTCACACTAATCTAAAAAAGTAAAAAGAATCATTCTCTCTCTCTTTTCTTTGTCTAAGTGTCGCAAAGCCCATTTTTCTCACTTGAGCTCTCTCTCTCTCTCTCTCGTTTCTCTCTTTCCTCTTCTTCATTTTCTTCTCTTCATTTTTCCTCTCAGATATAGAATGCTTAGAAGTCAAAATCTAATCTCCACCGTTCACAACATAAGAATTCATATATCATTAACATTTGTGTCAATTTTCAGCTCAAATGAACCATAAATGCTTGTCGATCGGAGGCAGGCCGGCTCAAGGGCTAGGTGACTAAGGCGGTCGCTTGGTGCCCCCAAGTAATAAAGCCCAAATTTTTTTAATAAGGCCCAATATAATTTTTAATTTTATTTTAACTTAAGGCCTAATTTTTTTCAAAAAAGGCCCAAAAATTTTTCCCACAAAAACTTAAGGCCTCTAAAATAAAACCCTAATATAATAAGCTCATAGTAAAATAAGACCAATGAATTAAAAAAAAAAAAAAAAAAAAATAATAGGCCCATTTTTCTTTTTCTTTTTCCCTCAAACTAATCTAAAAAAGTAAGAATCATTCTCTCTCTCTCTCTCTCTCCTATGTCCGAGTGCTAATCCCATTTCTCTCATTTGAGCTCTCTCTCTCTCTTGTTTCTCTCCTTCCTATTCTTCCTTTTCTTCTCTTCTTTTTTCCTCTCCGACATAGAATGCTTAGAAGTCAAAATTCAATCTCCGCTGTTCACAATGAAGATTCTTGTATCATTAACATCTATGTCAATTTTCAGCTCAATTGGACCACAAATGCTCGTCGATCGGATTGTTTTGTTTGGTGAGTTTTGACAATTTTAAGCTTAATCCTTGCGATTTTTGACAATTTTTTGATGAGTTTGTTTGAAATAGGTGTATCAAAGAGGTAAGGAATAAGGATTCATAATTTATTTATTTTTTTTAATGTTTATACTTGTGCTTATGATTTTTCTAGTGGGTTTTATATGAGTTTTTGACAACTCTTTTCATTGGTTTTTTTTTTAGCTCATTTTTTTTTTGTCGAGCTTTTTCAACACAATTTTTTTGGTTGATTTTTGTTGATGTCGCTCCCATGCCAGGATTCTGCGAAGGTAGGGATTAGGGGCTTTTGGTTTAATTCAATCAGTTGATATGAGAAATTAGAATGGATCTTCAAGGTTGGTGTTTCTTCTTCTTCTTCTTTTCTTATGAATATTTGTTGAGGAAAGTTGTGTCTTACTATTACAAACCTTAGGTAGAACTCACCCTTGAAAACTGGTTTACAAGGGTGAGTTCATATACACATGGTCAAGATTAGACTTAACCAATGTGGGAGATGAGAATCGTAACATACTACTACGCTTTAGTGGCTGACATCCACGGTGGCCTACTTTATCAACATTGACCCAATGGTGGCCTACTTTATATTTTATCATGGTATCAGAGCCTAAATTGACAACATCATTCTTGTTCCTTTTCCGCTGTCCCTTTGAGTGATTTCTTCAAACACCTTGCCCACTGTCTCTTTTAGTCATCCCCCTTTTTTTTTTTCTCTCTCATACCTTCATCTCCAACCCAAACAATAAAAAATAATAATAAAATAAAATCATATATCTGGTATTTTTCGGTTTTTGGTAGTTTGTGGTGAAATCGACCATCCATTAGTGGTTTTGTGGTGAGATTTGACCAGCCCTTGGTATTTGTGGTGAGATTCGACTTTCCCTTGGTAATTTATAGTGAGATCCGACTGCCCAATGGTGTTTTACAACAAGATCCGACCACCCCTTGGTGTTTTTCGACGTGATCCAATTGACCCCAGTGGTTTATGTCAAAATTCAACCGACAAACAACCAATTATTTGTTTTGTTTATCAAACTAATAGTAGTTCCTAACATCGTTTGTAGGGGAGTGTTAGAAGACAAAATCTAACTAGATCAAGCATATTCAGATAAGGCAACAATCGCATAATTTCCTCCTCCATGTTTCATGGGATTGTATATTAATGTTAAAAATATTATGTTATGGTTATTTATTATTTTAGGGTTATTTACTTCTTATTGATTTTAGGGTTTTCTTAGCCTACTATGTTACTTGCCTATCACTCATAGCATCTCTATAAATAGAGGTCTTTGTAATACTCTTCAATAATTCAATCTTAATACAATGTAATTCATTACATACTTTCGCTCTCTCTTTCTTTCTTCTATCTCTCATTCTTTCACTTGTTATATATTAAAATGTTACAAACCTTGGGTAGAACTCACCCTTAAAAACCGGCTTATAGAGAAGGGTGCCTAAGAGCTTATATACACATGGTCAAGATTAGACTTAACCAATGTGGGACACTAGGATCGTAACATACTACTATGCTTCCGTGGCCGACGATCCACGGCCTACTTTATCAATACTAACGATGGCAACCCTTTCTCTTTGGCGGCTCTACTCACCTATCAGTATTTTAATTTAGCCTATAGGTCGCCCTCTATGACTTGAACTCCTCGACATGGTGGCTAGCTCTGATACCAAATGTTACAAATCTTGGGTAGAACTCACCCTTGAAAACTGACTTACAAAGGAATGGTGCCAAGAGCTTAGATACACATAGTCAACATTAGATTTAACCAATGTAGGACACTATGATTGTAACACTTACATATGAATGTATGATATGCTGAAAGATTGAAATAGTCAATTATTGCTTCTAACTTTTGTGTGTAGACTGTAGCCAAACTGGCAAACTCCACTGAAGGTATTATTGAAAGCAATGGATCCAAACTCAATATTATTGAAGGTATTTTTTTATAAATCATATTTTTTAAATTTGTTAATATTTTTAATCAAACATGTCTACTAGAAAATATGTATCTGGATATGAAAAAATAAAAAAATAAAAAGAGATAAATAGAAAAATTGATTGAATCTCAAATAGAAGCTTTAATATAAATTTGTTATTAGCATTTAGCAATAAACAAAATATGTATGATAATTTTTTATTTTTTTTATAGGTAATTAGGAGTTTTATTAAAGAAAAAAGAAGAAGAAAAACCCCAAAGCACGCTGCACACCCACATAAGGGACCTCGCAAACCCACCCAAGAACCCTAAACATACACCCACAAGATACATTAATATAGATTTATTACTAAGATACATTGAGAACTCTAAATATAATAATAATATTAAAAATAAGGCCTTATTTAGAAGTTTAGCCTAAGGCCTCAAAAACATTGAGTTGGCCTTGGTAGATTCACGTAAAAAATAATCGTTAATTGACATGTAGCGTAACTAATAATTCAACTCACTATAAAATTACAATTTTGAATCAAAAATAGAAGAGGGGTAGCCATCACCAAAGAAGGGCAACCATCCCTCAATGACGAGGGCATTCAACTGCCTTTCATTTTTCGAGGGCACAACCTCTCTTCACTATATGATAAATGATTGGCCATCACTTTAAGAGATTGACCCTATCAAGTGAGAATTAATTTACTGCTATCCTTTAGGGGGTAGCTCAATCGGTTATGGACAACGCTTTTATGAAATGGAGGTCACTAATTCAAATCTCCATCCCACTTCCTTTGTATAGACATATTAAAAAAAGAAGAAGATTTAATTTACCGACCCTCATTATGATAGGTCACTTCTTACTTAATTGGAGTCTGACAATTTTGACATGACCCGTGAACCCAACATGAACACGACACGAAAACACATGTATTGGATTTGGGTCTTAATCGGGTCTCGTGTCTGACGGGTTGACCCGCTAGACACGGTTATTGTTCAGGTCTGGTGAGTACCTGCTAAACTCAGTTACAGTTTGGGTCTGGTGGATATTTGCCTAACCTGGTTACTGTTTGGGTCTTATAGGTACCTGCCAGACTTGGTTATTGTTCACTTTTCTTTTTCTTTTTTTTTAATAATTTTTTTTAAACATAAAAAAAAAATCCAAAACTAAACTAACGTTAAGCCTAGTGTAAAATTGGTATTATACATATATGATTATAATTTAGGGATAAATGTAAAATTGGTCAATTTGGTTGGCTTAAATTACAAATTCCATTATATAATTTATTATTAGATAATCATATGATTTAATGATCAATTGATCATGTGATATAATCATATAAATTTCAATGACAACACATTAATAATTCAATTGTGGTTATAAGTAACACATTGTTGAATTCAATGTTAATTACTTAATTTGATATTATACGAATGACATTATCATTATATATGACTACTATGTTTAAGTATCTGAATTATCATTAAATCATATAATTAAGTATTGATTTTATACATTTGTATCATTCAATATATATGTATAATTATAATTTATAACATATATGGACTTATAACATACATTGGAAGTGAGAACGAAGTCTCTAGTTACTTAATTATTGTATTAGTATCAATTTGTATATTTATGTCATATTATATATATAATTTGTTATTAGATAATCATAAGATTTAATGATCAATTGATCATGTGATATAATTATATAAATTCCAATGACAATATATTAATACTTTAATTGCAGTTATAAGTAACACATTGTTAAATCTAATGTTAATTACTTGATTTGATATTATAGGAATGACATTATCATTGTACATCAATATTATGATAAGTATTTGAATTATCATTGAATTATATGATTAAATATTAATATTATACATTTATATTATTCAATATATATGTATAATTATAATTTATAACGTATATGGACTTATAACATACACTAAAAGTGAGAACGAAGTCTCTAGTTACTTAATTATTGTATTAGGATCAATTTGTATACTTATGTCATATTATATATGTATAATTTATTGTTAAATAATAATAAGATTTAATGATTAATTGATCATGTAATATAATCATTTAAATGTCAATAACAATACATTAATACTTTAATTGTGGTTATAAGTAATACATTGTTGAATCTAATGTTAATTAATTAATTTGATATTATACGAATAACATTATCATTGTACACGAATACTATAATTAAAGGAAAAACTCCCTCTAGCCCCTATGAACTATTGAGTATCGGCCATTTGTCCCAATGAACTTCCAAGTGCAATACCCAACCCCCTAAAACTACCTAACCTTAGCCAACAACCCCTTCCGTCAATTAGCTCCATTGAAATTCACGGTCAACGTTACTGTTTACGTTACTGTTCACGCGTTCACTGTACTGTTCATGTTATTGTTCACCGATTAGGTAGTTGACCGCGAGTTTCAACGGAGCTGACTGATGGAAGATGACTATTAGTTAGGGTTAAGTAGTTTGAGGGGATCAAATATTGCACTTGGAAGTTCATGAAGGCAAATAGCCGACACCCGGCAATTCATGGGAGCTAGAGGTAGTTTCCCCATGATTAAATATTTAAATTGTCATTAAATTATATGATTAAGTATTGATCTTATACATTTATAATTATATTATTTAATATGCATATAATATAATGCTATTAAATTAAGTATAACCCATATAACATATATTATTTAATTTCTATTATATGTATTTAAATATATATCTACCTACTTTTTGTAATATATTAATATATTTTGTATATATATACAAGATCTTTGAACAAGTTAACAATTAAATTAACAATGTTATTGGTGTTATTATTATAATATATTTTTTTAAAGAAATTGAGTGTTTTAAGCTTTTTAAAAGTCGGGTTACTTTTTAGTACTGTGGGTTGTGTCTACCTGATATGACCTGGTTGTTTTAAACGGGTAACACGGTCGTGTTGGGTTACTCGGTTATTTTCTGTGTTATAATTGTATCAACCCGTTTACTCATTTAGCTAAACGGATTGTGTTCGTGTATAGGCTAATCATGTAATGGGTACTAACGGGTCATAATCAAATCATGTTAGGTACCTATTTTGCCAGCCCAATCCTATGAGTGTCAACCTGGTCTTGATTCTCGATTATTAGCCACAACCGGAACCGCAATCGGAGTACCATTTTTTTTTTTGGAAAACCAAAACCAGGTACCCAGTTACCCAATTATAAAGTAATTGGCTAGTTCTGATTATTTGGATTGGTTAATTTTTTTTTTAAAAAAACTAATTTTAGGTATTGAGCCTAATTTTTGGGTTTATTTGAAATATTAGGCCTAATCATTGTTTACTAAAAAAACTAAAAATTCAATGTTTAAAAATGTCATAAAAATTAAAAATTAAAAAATATATTATTTTTATAGGAAAATGCTAGGGGTTTTCCTTGTAGGTTCTTCTGGCATTTTCCCAGTCTTACATAAAACATGATTTAAGAAAAAATAAAATTGTAGTAGCCTCCATCACCGGTTTTTTTAGGCATTAGCACCAAAATTAAGGTATTAACATCAAATTTGTGAGGCATTAACACCAAATTTGGGATGATCAAATCCATTTTTGGTGATATCATCCGTAAAGGGTTAATCGTCCACCCTTAGGTTTTAGTTTTGAATAAAAAACAAGTTTTAAAGCATTAAAACCTAACTATTAATTTATAAAAATTAATCGGTTCACAAAAAAACGGTACTATAATTTTATTTTTTCTTAAATCATGTTCTACGTAAGACTGGGAGAACGACAAAAGAATATTACGGGGAGAACCCTTAGCAAACCCCTTATATATATATATACACGGTTACCTGGTTATAACCAAATGCCAAAAAAGTAATCGATTACCTAATTAGTGGTTTTTTCCAACGATTTTCCAGTTGTTGGATGGTACTCGATTTTTGATTTTTTTACACCCCTACTCAATCCTCCGTATGGTGAGGGGAAGCTTTATTTATTTAAGGGGAAACTATCTCTAACCCCCATAAACTTCCAAGTGCAATACTCGACCTCCTCAAACTATCTAACCCTAGCTAATAACCTCATTCCGTTAGTCAGCTCCATTGAAATTAACGGTCAACATGCTGTTCATGTTACTATTCATATTATTGTTCACGTTACTGTTTACGGATAGTAACGTTAATTGTGAGTTTCAACGGAGTTGATTGTGGAAGGAGATTGTTGGCTAGGGTTAGGTAGTTTGAGGGGGTCGTATTACACTTGGAAGTTCATGGGGGCAAATGGTCGATACCCAATAGTTCATGGGGGCTAGAGGTAGTTTCCCCTTTATTTAATTTGGGGATAAAATCATAAATTTATTATGTATTGACTAATCAATTATCTCACATGTCAATCTCTTGATTGGTCATGATGTGTATTCAGGTATGCATCTAAATATATGAAAAATGCTAGGGCTTCTACTTGTAGTGTTCTCTTGGCGTTTTCGCAATCTTACGTAAAACATGATTTAAGAAAAAATAAAATTATAGTGGCGTCCATCACCAGTTTTTTTAGACGTTAGCACCAAATTTGAGGCATTAATACTAAATTTGAGGTATTAGCACTAAATTTAGGATGATCAAATCCATTTTAGGTGATACCATCCCTAAAAGGGTTAACTTTCCACCCTTAGGTTTTAATTTTGAATTAAAAACAAGTTTTCAAGTATTAGAACCTAAATATTAACTCATAAAAATTAATCTATTGGCAAAAAAACGGTATTATAATTTTATTTTTTCTTAAATCATGTTCTACGTAAGATTGAGAGAACGCTTGAAGAACACTACGAAGAAAACTTCTAGCAAACCCCAAAATATATATACCATTTTGAACGCATGATTACTTCGCTTGTAACGTCCTGCCCTTGACCATTTTATTGACAATTTTTAAATTGGGTTAACAACTAACTAATTGAAAGGATAGCTCATTTAATGTTTTTTTGAGTAAATATAGCGGAAGATGAAAATTACAAATTTAAAATATTTAATAATCAGTTGCAATCATACTTTATGAAGTTGAGATCATTACTTCAAATCCCTTTAACCATTTTTTTTTTTCTCTTGCTTGAACATGTAAAAATAATAAAAATATTAAATCATTGAATATGTAGAACTTACACTTTAATCTTGTATGAATCCTACAAAATACTAATAATTAACTTTTAAAATGAGACATGAAAAAAGCACGGGAATGCTTATAATAGAGGATGTTTATATATATATATAGAGAGAGAGAGAGAGAGGAATGTTTTTATGCCACTGGCCACGTGAAATGGCTTACATTTGGTATAGTATATATATATATATAGAGAGAGAGAGGAATGTTTTTATGCCACTGGCCACGTGGAAATGGCTTACGTTTGGTATAGTTGATGAGGTTCATCCCATCTGTGGTGTTTTGAGTATATATGTTTGATGGGTTCCAGTAGTCAGAGACTCAGAGACATGAATAATCAACTAATATTTCACTGAAATAGGAAGATAATGCAGAGTGTTATTCTTCGTTGTACTATTTTCATAAGCTGAATTGGATTTTTTTTAGAATTCCCCTTTTATAATATTAAATTTCTTTAAAAATATTTTAATATTGACGTTATATACACCTTTCCAGCACCTCAAAATCTTTAACGATGGGTATTTCTGTCAGTCATTTCACCCACCGATCGCTTTCCCAGTACTTACCCCCAGAATAAATTACCATCAATCGGATTAGTATTCCCCAGTTTGTATCATACGCCATGGCAGCTCAACCAAAGAAGATCATCATCGACACCGACCCTGGAATTGGTAAGCCAGCTTTTCTTTTCCCAATGAATCCCGTTTTCTTTGAACAATTTCTGTACCTTAGGAAAATCATCTGTGTGTCCGAGATTTCTACGTTTCATGGATTCTTTTGACTATTTTGATAGCCACGTGATTCAAAGATTTCTTTACAAAGAAGTCGGGCATGCTCTGTTTCTTTGACTGAGAAAATGCAGCAGCCGGAAAATAAATTGGGATTCTAATCAAATCACGGGCTTTTTTATCATTTGGGACCCCACAAAACCAGATGGCTTCATTCAGTTTTCCAACTGGCTAAATGGGTTCCATTCAAATTTATGGTCTTTTGTTTATCATTTACCTCTGTCTCCTTGGTTACCCATTGGATGGTTCAATTTTTTTTTGTAATCGTTTTTCTGAGAGTACAGTTGTCTGAAAGCTGGCATGTTTTTGGACTTTAAATGATATGGTGCCCCAGGAAACGAAATTGCTCCACGCAAATTTGCAATTGGATTAATGTGTTTCATTAGCAGTTTATGATCTTTTCTGTTTTAATCATTTTGTTTGTGAAGTTATGTGAATTGGTGATGCATGCAGATGATGCCATGGCCATTTTTCTGGCATTACGGTCGCCAGAGGTGGAGGTGATTGGACTTACAACTATATATGGGAATGTTTATACGACACTGGCCACGAGAAATGCCTTGCATTTGGTATAGTTAATGGGGTTTATTCCATTTGTGCAATTTTGAATCTATACGCGTTGTTCTTCATCGTACCATTTAATTAGCTGAATTGGACTTTTTTTTAGGCGAACTATTTGAATTGCCCTTTTATCTTTCTTTTGCGGGTAACTGTGTTAACTCTTCTCATATGCTTATGATGTAGCTTGAAGTTGCAGGGAGAACTGATATCCCGGTGGCTGAAGGATCTCATGTCACAATTACTGTATGTACATACTGAAAACATTATCCTATGGAGTAGTGGCTCAGATTTGTATCTTTGACAATTTCATGACTTCTATCTTTGAGCAGATTTTCTTTTTCTCATGTGATTGTGTATATTCATTGTAATTATTTTAGTAGTTTAGAAGACTAGTTTGTTCTTGCATCTGGAAAATATATAGGGAAATCTATTGGGAATGCGTGTTGTCCCATAATACTCTCACTTATATGCCTCAAGATGACTGAAAGCATCTATTTGTCAAACTCATACAGCTTTATCACATGTCATCCGTGTCTAGATAGTATTCTAAATGATTACAGTAACATGTTATCCTGTTTCTTTGAAGGATTTGTTTCTGCTTCATTTGTTGCAACAAAAATCATGGTCCATTGGAAAAATCATTTTAAGCTGGTTACCTCCCTGAAGAAGCTGACTTCAAGTTTACATGATAGCAGCTAAACTTGTTCCGAGCAGAATTTCTATTGTAGATTTTGTATTTTCGGTCACATAATTGCAACTCTGCTGCCACTATTTTTACTCATGAAATATTCAAGTAGACAGTGATGTACGACTTGAATTTTCTGGTTCACCAATTCATTTCATCTTTGTTTGTTTTGCAGAAAGGTACAAAACTTCGTATTGCTGATTTTGTCCATGGTGTGGATGGACTTGGCAACCAAAATTTCGCCCCACCAAAAGGAAAGCCAATTGAGCAGTCAGCTGTTGCTTTTCTCATTGAGCAAGCAGCCCTTTATCCTGGGAAACTTACAGTGGTGGCATTGGGCCCACTTACAAATATTGCATTGGTTAGATATCCTGATGATTTATGTGGTCTCTAATATTGAATATTATCGATTATGTTTCAAATCAGATTACCTATTGGTATAGGCTATTCAACAAGATCCTTCATTTTTAAAGAATATTGGGCAAATTGTTCTTCTTGGTGGTGCTTTTGGGGTAAATGGGAATGTGAACCCAGCTGGAGAGGCCAATGTAAGTTGTTCAAAATCTATGTATTCGGCTCTGATTTCCAAAATTCCAACTCATATAATCATAATGTACGTAGCTCAATGATTTGTCAGACTTGCATGCCCATCAAAACCCACATATGAGGTTATGGTCATGCCAGTTTTATGTGGCTCAAAGTTCTATCTGCCCTACTTAGGAAGAGTGGGAAGGAGAGTGAGTGGATACTTTGTCTTTAATCTTAGAAATCTTGATCTGATGAGTTATTCTTCTCTTGAACTTATCAAGAGCAGAGACCTTTGTCCTCACAATCTTAGAAACCTGTTCTTATATGTTACTATCTTCTTGAACTTATTATCTCCGAAAAATATTTATAAGTAAAGTTTATGGGAGCAATCTGTGTCATTTTTACTTGAATAGATCTTTTACTGCTGTCGTTGACTGGTCCCTTCACCCACATGCGCCTCTCCCCATCTCTCCTTTCCAACACTTATATTTGGTGACCAGATTTTTGGCGATCCAGATGCTGCAGATATTGTATTTACAAGTGGAGCAGATGTGTTAGCTGTGGGAATAAATGTTACTCATCAAGTTGTCTTGTCAGGTACTCTTAGGCAAATTTGTGCTACTCATTGTTAATCACAATTTTGTGTATGAATGAAGATATATCAACCATTTTCTATATATTAGAATCAAATCATTGCCTTCTAACTAATATCCTAATAGTTCTGTTCAATGATATGGATTCTATTCCACAGTTGGTAAATTTAGTGCCTTGTCTTCAATGAGACCGAGAATCCTCCAATTGCTACAATTTTCTATTTCTTTTACTCATTGAAAAAAAGAAGTCTACTTCTTTTATCATTTAGATGAATTTTAGCCTATTGAATTAGGTTCCATCCTATTTTGAGAACCTACTTTGATGATTTTAATAATTATCACCCGGGGTTTCTTTTGTCAATTATCTCATCATCAAACCAATAGCAATATCTTGTCATTCTAAGATATTGAATATTCTCAAAGGTATAGAATTTCTCATAAATTATCTAAAATCAACTGAACTTTCAGGAAAAAAAAAAAATCTTATTCCCACCAATTGGTGCTGCTATAGATTGTATGCAAACAATAAGAAATATGCATCTTTGTTCTTGTGAGAAGTTACATTTCTTATTCAAAAACCATATCTATGACCTTTTATGCAGATGGTTCTTTCTGTTCCCCATAAATAGAATTTTGAAATGAACAGGTTCAAAATTGTAATTCTTACATGATTCTATTTGTTTTCTTCTTCCACTTTGTGATCTTCTTCAATTTTGGCACATTATAGATGCTGATAGAGAAAAGTTGGCAAGGTCAGATGGAAAATTTGCTCAGTACTTGTGCAAAATCTTAGAGGTGTACTTCTCTTATCATCGAGATTCATACGGCACAAAAGGTTTGTTTAATTCAAAACATTGAGGAAATCATTACTTTTTCTTCTTCTTCTTATTTTTTTTTTTTTTTTTTTATTTTTAATTTTTTTAATTATAATTTTTTATTATTTTAGAACTATATCATAATCATTCTCAATGAGCCCATAAGAAGTGATTCCATTTTTTTCATCGGGTCCAGGTAGAGACCAAAGGTCTTGAGCGGCCAATCTGACAGAACATTTTAAACGAGTTAATGATGCTGAGAAGTTGGTAGGTTATCATTTACTGACTGATGCTAGTTTTCATCTTGTTGTAGGAGTTTACCTTCATGATCCAGCAGTCTTACTTGCAGCTGTTGATCCCTCACTTTTCACTTACACAGAGGGTGTCGTTAGAGTCCAGACCAGTGGCATCACAAGGGGACTAACAATATTATACAACAAACAGAAAAGGTAGGACCTTTCTAGTTTCTTCCACTTAAATCAGCAGCTGGATTGAGCTGTGCCTTTTGCAGACCACATGGCTGAAATGATTTAGGATTTGATTCGTGTTGCATTTGAATGCCATTCTTGTGTTAGATGATGGGATGCTGACATACTCATGGGTCGGATGATTAAAACAGTATAGAGCTAAAGATTGTTTCTTGATATACTGAAATCATTATTACAAATGATAAAAGTAAATTAGAGTCATTTTAAAATAAAAGGAAAATAAGATAGCTGTTATTCTCATTTAGATTGTAAAATGCCATATCGTATGAGTTGGTCTCTCGAGTTCAGTGATACAATCTTCTGAATGCACAGACTCATTTGTTTCTACTTTTCTTTGCAATGAATTAGGTTTGGTGAAGTCACTGAATGGACTGATAAACCTATGGTGAAAGTTGCGGTCACGGTTGATGCTCCTGCCGTTGTGAAATTGATCATGGAGCGGCTTATGGACTCCTGAAGTATTCAAAGGAGTGATCAATAATTCAGGAAACTTCATTCAAAAAACAGTCACTTAACCATGTTCGTAGCTATCTTGGGTGCAACTACTTGCATTTGATTTTAGCTCAGATATTTCCCACATCACATTGGTCGAGTACTTGCTGGTTTTCTGTTGCGCTATATTTCTCATAGGGGCATCTGATTGGTCACTGCCCCAGTCTTCATCCATCCATTGCTAACAATAAGATTGTAATTCTATTTTTCTTGTAATAATGATCTCCTGCTGGTCCAACAACTGTTGAAATTCTACCTGATTTCAGGGAATCACTACAAAAAGTTGGGGATTTCTCTTGTTTTTTAAACCATGTTAACTCTTGTCGTTATCGGATGTCATTTGCTGCGTACCCAGAGTTGAGAAAAGTTTTCCTCGTTGCTTTTTTGTACAGATGACGAGAATTTACCAAAACGACGTAAATCAAATGATGTTGTCAACTGATTTACGTTGTTTAAATTTAAACGACATCAATTGGTTTCGTTGTTTGAAAAAACAAAAATTACGAAAAATCTAGTAAAAAAATATTATAATATTTTCATTTACTCGGCTACCAAACAAAAAATTCAAAACAAAAATTGATGGGATCAAATTCTCCATAAACTTCAAATTCACAAACTTCCTCTAAAGGTCTGAAACGGAACTTCCTCAAAAGCTCAAAAACACAGTTACACAAACTTTAACCTCTGCCCGGATCATATGAGCTTTTCCCTCCCACTGCTCTTCTTCGCCACTTCCTTGACGACTTTTGATAATTTGGCATAAGTAGTTGATGGCTCAAGTGAAATAAAAAAAAAAGGACAAAAGACGACAAACACCCACTTCACCGTGCAAAGATTTCCAGAGAGAGAGAGACCCACTTCACTGTGCAAAGATTTCCACAGAGAGAGAGAGAGAGAGAGAGAAATACATACACCGGAATTTCTTCCCCAAAAATTTAAAAAACATAGCGTTAGGAGTGAGTGAGTGAGTGAGTGAGAGAGAGAGAGAGAGAGAGAGAGAGAGAGGAGATGGGTGCGGCAGTAGGAGGAGTGATATTGGACGAGTCAGTACTATTAGCCCCTCAGCACGACGGCGACCTTCCTGCGAACTCATCGTTACAATCCGGCGCTGAGTCTCTTCTTCGGAAGCTCCGCCATTCAAAAATCCGTGTGGTATTCCATCTCTCTCTCTCTCTGTTACTTGATTGTTCTTGGTGCAATAGAGTGTTTCAACCTTTCTGGGTTTTCTTTATTTAAGCTGTTCTTCTTGTCTCTTCCCTTTTATTTTTTCCTATCGTTGCAGACAAATAATTAACGCCTAAGATCCATCAACTTTTATGGTTAATTGCTTCATTTTTGCATGTATAAACATATTGAAATGCTTCTGATTATCGCAATGGGTTAATTATCAGTGTATTTTTCTTTTGTTGCTACTTCTACTTCTTATTAGTTGCAAATGCATGTTATATTATTGATATCTGTTTTCACTCAAGCGCACAATTGCACTCATTTGTTGAATAATCTATTCTTTGACCAAATTTGCTGATATTTCCATGATGAGATTGCAGTGGCTTGAGTATTAATACGTGTCTTTCATTTCTAAACAGTTCTTTATTTTTGCCCTTCCATCTAGTGTAAACGTCTTATTAAGAAAAGGTGATCCACAATATGTTGTAGATTGATAAACCGAGAATTCAATTCTGGTAAATTTTTTTTCTCTGATCGCTGCCATTTAAACTGTGCTCTCTATAAGGTTTGTTCTAAATCCTTGACTCAGAGAGGGGAATGTAGAAAATTTACTTCCTCAGATATCGATGTCTTATATGTGCTGCATTTCTAAAACTCCTTTATTAAATCATGTTGATTGGTAAGCTTTGCCTTGTCTTTGCAGGGGATTTCTTATGGACTGGATCTCTCAGATCATAAGGTAGTTTATCTTGCACTACTTATGTAACAAGCTATATATATAGCAATACCACATAACTTTGGCATCATTCTCTTTATTTGATTATATGCCAAAAAATCTGTAACATTACTCAAATTTGAGTACCAGACCATCATTGTTCTTCAAGATGTACCTTTCATGTTATTCAAAGAACCATCCTTTATTTGGTACAAGAATTTTATTCCTTTCTGTTGTCATTAAGTATTGAACTGCTAGTTACGATGTCCTTACACTGGTTCAAGCCACAACTGAACTTCCTAGTGGTCCACAGAGCATTTCTTTTATCCTTATGACAAAGCTGATAACAATTCTCTCTTCTTGTTATAGGTGAGTCTTCTTAAAAGGATGGCGACACTATACTCGTATGACTGTTTTATCTTAAATGCATCTTCTTTAGATGATGCTAAAAATGAGATTATTCTAGCTTGGGGTGACATTGGAGGCAGTATTTTGTACCTAGTTTCTGACAAGAAGATGGAAGTATTTCCTAAACTAAGCAACAGTGGTTGGCTGGTCGTTGTTCTAAGTGAGTACCACCATACCTATTTTCCCCCAGTAGGGGAGCCTCAGAATTTTGCTTTGTTGAGGGACATAAATATGGATATACTGGTTCTTCTGGAAAAGCGCTAACTGTCTACTACTTTAATGGAGTTCAACATCAAGATTTAATGTATCTCAACAGAACATGTCTTGGGCATTCTCTGAGACAAAGAAATTCAAAAAAAGCATCTAGTTGATTGTGATTATCTTGGTGTGGGATCTTTTGGATCTCTTTTACAAAAAGATAGGATTTAAGAGGAGTTTTTGGTTTTATGTTAGGATGCTTATATTGGATCGTAGACAGAAACGGCCTTTTAAGCTGCAAATGGCAGTTGTACAAGTAGTGTTCCAATCTGGAAATCAGTTATCTTGATTGGGATGGCAGTGACCCATAAATTTGTTGACTCTGTTCTTGGGCCTTGTAATCCATTTTAATTGTCTCTACCATATATTAAAATGCAACTATCTAATTGGCTTTACTTTCTATCACAGGATCTCCTGGGCAAGAATCAGCAGATGGTGTGCACCTCTCTCTTCTGTTTCCATACTGCATATGATCCTGATTTTTTTTAGGCATAATTATAATTAATTCTAGCTAGGATACACTTGTTTTCTATATTTATATCTGTATCTTGTCATTTATATGTGCTTTTGATTTTGTGAAAACTTGACAGTCTCTCTTGACTATATAATCAATTAAGGTTAGATTATTTGCTAAATTTTTTTGCTCCTTTGCTTTGAGTTATTGAAGGTGGTAGTGCATGTGGGTATTCGAGCATGGCTTATATCAACAAGCTAGAAGAGTTGCCTTTGACTGTATGCCACTTGAATCGAAAGGTTGCAAGCTTATTCCTATGTCACTATTCCAATTATGAAGAATTTTATTTTATTTTTATATATTTAATGTTTAAATAGTTAACTTGGAGAGACAAAATATATGTTACATGCTAATATATATATATTGAAATGTGCACCATTTGGAAATTTGACCATTTTTTTAATTTTTTGGTTGGCGGATTTTCGAGGAAAATAAATATCCAACTATGGCATTTGCTTCTAAATCCATGTTTTTTGAGCATGCCACATAGGTTCTGTAACGATTTAGAGAAAGCGCTAGTCACATCTACGCTATCACCTCAAAAGGACTAATCAATTTGGAACTTTCATAAAATCACTTATAAAGTCCAATTTACTTGATAAGTATGGGGGACTTAGTACCCATGAGTGTCTTTATAAACTACCCACTTTATGTGGGTTACTCATCTTCCGAATATGGAATCTAGGTGTTATAATTATCCTCCTTTAATCCCCTAACATCCTCATTAGGTCGATGTCATGTGGTGCTAACAGTACTGCATGGCATGGCTCTGATACCATTTATAATGAACAAAAGAACGCGCTAGCTACATCTACGCTATTACCCCAAAATGACTAATTAATTTGAAGCTTCCCTAGAATCACGTATAAAGCATAATTTCACCTAGTAAGTAAGCAATGTGAGACTTAGCACCATGAGTTTTATAAACTACCCACTCTATATGGACTATTTATCTTCTCAATATGGAACTGAGGTGTTTCAAGTTTGTCTCAAAACACAAAATTTCTTCAATCTTTTTGGGAATAAAGAGTTGATGAAATAATCAGGAATTAACCTAAAATAATATTATTGGGCTGAACACCATGCGTATATTTAAAGACATAACCAGTATTTCTGAGCCAAGGAAATAATGCTAAGAGTAGCAAAATCATTCATGTTCCACATGATATCAAAAAAGTAAACTTTCTCAAGTTCCTAAAACTAAAACGACTTTTTCTATGACCTCTTCGAACTCAATATTCAGAACACATGACCAACAAATGAGCAATGAGCTGAAAGTGTTTGAGTTTTGCAGTATATTTGGATTTCAGAAAGTGAAAAATAAGTGTTTGACCTCCACCATCTATTGGCATTGTGTCTGTTGTACATTTCAGTATAGTCAAGATTTAATGCGCTACATACCTGGATTTCACTCACTGAGAAGTCTTCTCTTGAAACATTTCAGTATTCAACTCAAGCTGCTGGACTATGTAGCCATGCAACATTGCATTCTGAGGTGCAATGTTGTCACTTATTGTGGCCCATTCAAACTTTTGGACCAAGATGTTTAGCTGTTGGGTGGCTATGTTTATTAATAGTTGTTTAACTTTGTCAGCCATATTGGCAGAGTAATTTGATAGTTTAATAATATATATAGATATATGTGTGTGTGTGTGGTGTGGATTCCGATGGGTTCTGTTCTTGTATTTCCTAACTGGAGTCAAGAATCCCCAACTGGAAAAAAATGGAGTCAATTTGACTTTTATTAATTGATCGGGGGCATTGGCTCTTTCATATTCTTTTGTAGCATATGATGAACTTTTCTGCTGTTTTTGAAGGTTTAGGTTTGTATTATTATAAATGTCTTGGGGCTACCATAGTTTGCCAGTCCTTTTTAACCATATAGAATATAAATTGAGAAGTTGAATAACACAGGTTGCATTATGATGTAGGTTATATGAATGTATCTTATCATTCACTTATTGTGGGTTAGATGAGGCTATCTCTTTTCTGGGTATATTCTTTTTATGTTACACGTGTTCATGACCTTTTAATTTCTTTTAATGTTTTGCATTGCAAGCAGGCACTTCGCAACAGTGCTGCAACTGTTGGATATGTTATGAAACCTTCTCGTGAAGAAGATTTTGCTAAGGTGAGCCCTCTATGAAGAAATGAAGGTAATCGTTGTTGTTAGGAAAAAGTTCAAAAAGACGTACAACTAGTGATATTGGCACAAAAGCAGGATATTCACAGATTTATTTGTCATGTCAAGGTGATATTGGAACTTACTGAATTTGATGTTTGGAATTTATACTTCAAAGCAGCTTTGACTTCAGGACATTGCTTTTTTCTTGAAATAAAAGTAGTTGATTCGATGGTTATATGAAATGTGATGGATCTGAATGCTGTAATTATCTGATTGAGTGTTTTTGGCCCAAGAGATCTTGTTTGATTTGATTTTGCCAGCATTCTGCATGTTCATGTCTGCAGTTAGGCTCATGATAAATTCTAGTCTTTTATGTGTACTATTTGGATTCATGCAATTTGAAGCCTATGAATTCTCTTGATTTTTGCAGAGGGGTGCATTCCCTTTGTATCCTACTCAAAATGGGTTGATGTTCTTGCCCCTCACCTTTGAGCTTCCTTTATCACCTCAGTTGCAAGAAGTTGACATCATTCTCCATAAAGCAACTGATGAAATTGTATCCATTGAATTGAGCAGTTCTACAAACTTCTCTGAAAGAATATCTTACACCAGTGGCATGCAGGAATTGCAAAGGTGACTTTTCAGGTCCATGGAACTGCCACTGCGCCATCTAACATGAGCAGGGTAATTTGGGGTGGGGGATGAACCAACATGCCAATGCCAGCTATTGATGCTTTATCACATGAAGCTCCATTAAATTACTTGCTTGTAGGAGTTTTTTTGTGATTATGCTACCATTAATCTTGTTATGTTTTCTTCTTGGCCAAAGTTAAATGTTTGCCTTGTTAGAGAGAAAAAAAAAAAGATTCTGCCTTGGTTGAGTCTACTGATACTAAAATTCCTGAAATGGAGTTGACAGCTTGTCCAACGGAATAGCATAATTAGCTGAGTATTAGCCAAGCAGCAATCATATTGAATTTTCTTGTGAGCTTGCAAGCAGACGGTTCCCAAAAGAAGATATCTATGGGGAACTTTGAGGGATCTTTGCAGACTGTTGCATATCTGTTTCTTTTAGTATCAAAGGGAAGGGGCATTTTGTGATACAGTTTCTAAGGTTTTTTCTTTAAACATTTTTTCTCACACAGATATATGGAGCATCAACCGGATTGCTGTGTGATTGACCCATTTAATAACATTTACCCTGTAGTGGATCGGCTGAAAATTCAAGAGATTCTCCTTGGGCTGGAGGATCTTAATACTGAAGGCCGCTGTACCATCAGGGGCCCCCATTTTCTCAAGGTCTTATGTCTTGATGGCATTTTTGTTATGCTTGTAACAACTGCTCCTGCAAATTAATAGCAAATAGCCTGGATGATTTACTTGTTTATACTTTGCAAACGTTTTTGTAATTGGCAACTTTTAGGTGTAGATGTCTTCCATAGTTTTATGTTATTACTTAAGTGTTTCTTTTATTTATTATATATATTATATTTAATGATGAAAAGGTAGTTCCTAAATCCACAAGTCTGGTATCCATGATAAGTTGCACCTTGTACCTGCATTTTAGAATGGATACTATCACTAGGCTACAATGCTATTAGTTGTTATATGCACAGATGCACTGTAATATGATGGATCTTGCACTGCTCATAAGTAAAACTTTTAGTTCTTGTTTGCAATTTCTAAGATACACAAAGAAACACAATACTATTTCAGAATAACTCTTTTGCAACTTTATCTTTATATGATAATCCGTGACGAATCTAGGCACGCACCATTAAAGGCAACAATGATGGTTTAATTGTGTTTCATTGAAGTACTTAGGGATGAGTGAAATAGCAACTCATGGAATTTGTTAGAAAGAGAAGGAAAAAGGAAAGAAAATAAAAAAGATGGAAAAAGAAAAAGATGAGGAATCAAGCCGTCAAAAAAAGAAAAGAAAAGAAAATAAATGGTGGTATTGCTTTATCAATTTTTTTCTTTTCTTTTCAATTCTACTAGGGTATTTGTCTAAGCGAATAATTAATGGGATTTATCTGCATATATTACTGGACACAGATAAATTTCAATTTTTGAATCTTTTGATGCTTTAAATGTTTGAAGTTATTCCTAGATGGCTTTTCTTGTATACTCTCTGTGTATATGGGGGCATCTTCACTTTTAATAATATTTCAATTATTTATATATAAAAAAATGCTTGAAGTTATTCCCTCCCCCTAAGTGGGTGTCTCTCTTGTATACTCCCTATATACTTGGGCTACGCCTCTTTGTGCTTTCTAATAAGGTTGAATTACTTATAAGAAAAAAATATTTGAAGTTATTCCGATGATATTCAAATATTGGATCCTTTCTAAAATTCATCGAATTTCTCCACAAATTCAGTAAGTCTGGTTTTTAATTGTGCAGGTTGATAATTTCCATGAACATGATTTGGTGCAAAGGCTGTCTGAAGCCAAACTATCTCTTCCAAGTATTGTGAAACCTCAAGTTGCTTGTGGTGTAGCTATTGCTCACACTATGGTACTAACTTTTTCTAGTTTCATTCTGGATTCTGGTATTATGAGTTTGACTTTCAAGCTTTTTCAGCATGCTACCCTTTATTGTGGCCCAATTACCTTGAACTTCCATGTTGCTCGAAAGTAGACACCCATATTTGGGAAAGATGTGGGAAAGCTATCTGCAAAGCAGTATAGTGTTGTGAAACTTCATGTATTAGCTATACATCTTCTAGCAATTTTTTATGTTATGGAATTGTGTAAACAAATTGAAACTTTTTAAAGAATTTATCTGGCTATGTCACAAATATGGGTGTTGGTGTTTAATGCAGATATAACATCACTGTTTAACATATGTATTCCTTTTTAGGTTTTGTGTTTACCATGAAAAATTGCATCTGCATTATGCAAACTAAATTTTTGAACAAAGAAGAGGTACAAGGACATCTATATTTCTGTCAGTGTTAGGTTCTTATTTCATTTAAAAGAAAACGGTTGTGTTTTTAAAATGTGTTTGATAATAATCTTTGGGGCCTTTAAGCCCTACAATTGATAAAGGGGCAATGGGGGTACTGGTTCAAATTTACAGTGCATTATAAGCAGCTTGGTCTAATCCATGATTTGTTGTCAACAGTTCCTCTGTTAATTTTGTAGCCCAAAAAATTGGAAAAACTAGTAAACCTAGGTGATGCACATTATTCAGTTCAACAAAGGCTTTAGGGACTGGGAAATATGAGACACAAATTCATTGTTTGAACATAGTTTTTGAGTTTAAGTTTGCGGGGGTTATTATCATCTTTTAGCTACAGGTTTTTGGTATTTCCCTTTTTATCCAAAGTCTAGTTTCCTTGGTAAGAAGATGTTTGTGCTTTTTACTTTGCGTGGATTGCATTTAGTATATATTACCTACACACATCATTCTGCAATATATATATATATATATATAATGCCCAGAAAGCATGCAGTTTATTAAGAGAAAACTCAGACACATGCATAGCAAGCTTGTTGCCCTCTTTAACTTTTAGTTTGCATGCATCATCTTTCTGTTTCAGTTTGTTTGTGGTTCCTTTTTATCCATTACCTGCATTCCGATTTTTGTGCCAGATCTTTGGCTTAAACAATGATTCTCTCTTCATTTGGCTTCAATTCCAATTTCCATTCATTACTGGCACGTGATATGCTTTTATACTTGCTGTATGACTAATGTCATTTCAAAAAGAAATTATGTTGAAAATTCTTGTATTCCCGGTGCAAAATAGTTAACGGGTTGCCATGATTTTATGTGCATGTGTCCATGAAACTAATTAGCTCACTTCTTCAACTTGCCAAAAACATTGATTTTGATCGTTCTTATTGAGATGGTGTTCTTGGTATATTACAAGCAAGCTATGATTATGTGCACTTTTTATTTTTTCTTTTTTTTAAATTTTTTTATTTAATCCTTTACATAACAGGCAATTGTATTCAGAAATGAAGATTTTAAGGACTTGAGTGTTCCTCTTCCAGCGGTTGTGCAGGTGAGCAAGAAACAACTTGTGTTTTGAAGATTTCAGGGTTTCTATTTTCCTTATCATGGCTAACTAGTTGGCACTCTTGAAATTGTCTTTAATTATTTCAACATGGAAACGGTATCAACTCCAACTATGTACCACATACTTATGGAAGTGGGTGTGAGGGCCCAAGTGTCTGTCAAATGCATTCATGTGTGTGGTTATTACTTATCAAAAAAAATTTGTTGACTATTGAGCAGAATGGGTTACTCCTTTTGTCTGAAACTCGGAAATGACTGGAACTGCAGGAATACGTAGATCATTCATCCACTCTGTACAAATTTTATGTCCTGGGTGAAAAAGTTTTCTATGCTGTTAAAAAGTCCACACCAAACGCAGATATCTTGATGAAATTATCTGAAAGTAATGGACTCAAACCTCTAGTTTTTGACAGGTATGTGTCTTTTCTCACTTCTGTTTTCCATCTTTCTTTTTTGTCAAGGTTTTTTTGGATCAAATGGTATCTCCTCCCATTAATAGTGATGGATTCAACGCTATTTAGTGTCTGCAAGTTTTATTTACCTAGTACAAAAAATTTCTCTCTTCTTTTGGTCTTTACTTTGTCTACATATGTTTCAGAGCATGAATTGGATGACCCATAATGTGCTGATCTCTCTTTTTAGCTTAAAATCTCTACCCACTGGCGGTGAAGACCAGCATCCTGGGGATAGTAATTGCTCCAGGGCCACTAATCATTGCATTGATCTTGAGTTGGTCACAGATGCTGCACATTGGCTAATGAGAATGCTTGATCTTACTATCTTTGGCTTTGATGTTGTTGTAAGTAGCCAATTCAAGTTCTCTTGACTACATATTCGGTATTCCATGGCATTTTCATCATCACTACATTAAACTGTCAAAGGCTCGTCATCTTTAGGATGACTGCAGTTTCCACAATGTTATAACTGATTTTCTTTATTGCTTAACCATGTAGATTAACACACAGAATATAAAAACTAAAATTTTCATTATGGGTAATGATAACCAATCCTGTACCATAAAATCCACCAATGGGATCCCTTGAATTTATATCTCCCTCAAAATCTCCTCCTTCAAAGCAGCTAATCTCATAGACACTAATTCCATTTGACTTCCTTGCCTTCAATATTTGGTATCTGCTGTCTTATATATTGTTTAATTTTTCCAGAGGAATTATCATGTATAACTTAAAAGGTTTTCTATAACCAATCCCTGTACTTTCATTAAAAATAAAATTGCCTTTAACTAATGTTTGGACAACCCATTGGATACCAATCCGATCAAACAGAAATCTTGAAAAGCTTGTCAAACAAGCAGTGGATACGAAGTTGGTTGACAAACTATGCAGAAGCTCTACTTAGTAGGTAGTTGACAAACTATGGAGAAGTTCTACTTATGATTATTGGGAATACCATGGCATCTTGAAATCAGGGATTGACTATCAGGGTATTATTAGAGTGGCAAACAAGAAGTACTGCCTATAAAACTGTTCCAGATAGGTGAGATGGGCTCCTTAGGCTTGTTGCTGAAGTCAACATAGTTGCGAGATGGAGCCTTGAAAACGTTGCAACTAATTTCACAAAAAAATTAAGCTCCTAATCTGGCTCTAAAGAGGAGTGAGAGGTGATGCAGAGTATGAAAGCTCAACGCCACTGCTCAAGGGTTCAAAGTCAGCAGAATATTTAATTTGTAGTGAGTCAAATTTGGGGACAACTATTATAATGGGAAACCAGAATCTGCCTTTGGTGAAGGAGAGGCGAGGATGTGAGGTGACAATCTCAAGGATGGCGTAGTGTTTCTTTTGCTCTTGACCACCATTTAAAAGTACATCGTTTAATTTGAGTTGGTTCGTATCATTGATATCATACATAAACGTTCCTGTTAAATAGAGTCAAAACACTATGGTTATGAAAAATCAGTATTACTATATTTGTGGGTTACTAGATGTGCTGGGTGAGAGAGGTCCACTGATGGGGTTTCTTTCCTCCTAATCTGCATCAATTATGTCAAATTGGAATAAAAAAAAGTAAATCATATATGTATTCTTTTTTATGTATGTTAAATAGATAAACATTAAGATTGAGATTTTCACTTATGTTATATAAAGATCCATATGTTGGTCAGTATTTTACATTCTTTAGATTTGTTCTAGACGTATGATTTTCAGTATCTTGCCTGTTATAAAACTAAATGTGATTGATAGATTTCTTGCTTTCCTCCTCTTTAGTAACCTTGTTTATTGTGCTGAAATTTCAGGTTCAGGAATGCACTGGTGATCATGTCATTGTGGATGTAAATTATCTCCCGTCATTTAAAGAAGTGCCTGATGATATTGCAATACCTGCCTTTTGGAGTGCTATTAGGAAGAAGTTTGAATCGAGAAAGTCGAAGTAAGCAATAGCTCCTCTTTAACTATGATATGACCAGATGTTGGTTAGTGAAGATATCATCACATCTGGCTTTAAGATTCCAACCATGATCTTTCTGTGTTGGAGGTGAAATATAAGATGTATATTCAGCAATTACATATCGTGGCACTTTGGAAGGAAATCTGAGCAGAGGAAGTGCCAATATCCTTTTCTTTACTGCTATTTGTCCTTCAGCTTCTTAATGTAATTTACATCTACAAGCAAGCTCTTCCTGGAACACTCCAGTCTCACATTGAAAAAATGAGTAGTCTACATAAAATGAGTGGATTATAAAGGCATTTATGAATATTAAGTCCTACATTGGCTTCTTATTAGGTGAGATTAATTTTTATAAGTAATTCTAAGAAAGCTCTAAATTAACTAGTCATTTTGGAGTGATAATGCATATTTAACTGGTGCTTTCCGTGGTCGTTAGGCTTTCGCCTTTCACTGCACCCGTGTCGAGAATATTGCATATTGGTTCATACTGTATAAATTCTAAATACCCTTTGCCTCCAGCTATACATTTGGCGACAAATTTTTTATTTTATTATTGTTTTTTAATAATTAGGACTGAAACAGCTTTTGGGTGAGCTAAAAATTGGGAGTACACTAAATCTTGCCTTGAAAAGATTTTTCCAAGGGGGAGACATTAACTTCTCTCTGTACAATGTTGATTGGCCTTTTTTGTTTGAAAGATTTGTCCATTTCAGTATGCTTACAAGTGCTTCGTGCAATTGCTCAATTGTGGGGTAGTCGGTGCTGATTTTATTGGGTTAGAATATCTTCCTGTTTTAGAGTCCTTTCTTATCCATTTACTATTTGATTTGTTGGTCTATCGTATCTACATGAAATTGTTTTGGATTTGTCATGTTTGGCTTTATTGTACATTCAAACAATAGAAAACAAACATATATTTGATACATTTGCTTCGAGTAATGTTATATACCGGGCAAGTATCCATCTTCCATTCACCAAAGTTTGCGGCATGGTCCCTCCCTCTAAAGCATTTATTTGGTAGATGGATATAGGTTTTTTAGTTGAATAATCACGTCACATCAGCTTTTGATAGATGGAAGGTGAATACTTGTAGGCATATAGTCTATTTAGGTTAAATCAAATCCAAAATATACCCTTTTTTTTGGGGGGGGGGGGGCACTAGGCAGATGGTATTCTATTAAAAGGCCAAGTTACATAGATTGAGTTTATGTGATTCATTTAAAATAAACGGTTTGAAATGATAAACTAAAAGAGTGGTCGGATCACCCATTAGGATTTAGGAGTAGTCTGACAATTAGTTTCTCTTTGAAAAATTGATTAACTATGTGTTTTCGACAACCGCCTTAAAGTTTACGTAATCCTATGACATGACCCGACGTCTTGTAAGTGGTGCAACAACCCCCCGAATTTGAGGATGGGGAGGGGGAGGGGGAGGGGGGCAGACCACCCCTTCCACTTTCTACTATTTATGAAGGAGGAATGGGAAATATCTGAAATTGCACGCTTGGATCTGAATCCAACTCACAAAAACATTAGGAGGAGACACAGGTCACTGTCTCTCCAGTAGAAGGTAGGGCCCACTAGAGGTTTCTCCCAAATCAACCAAAAAATCATCCGAGTCGTCTATAAATAATTGATGATCAGAATCCTCTTAAGGTCCGAGAAGGCCTCTCCATTGTCTCCTCGCCCTCTACAGGGCTCTATCCCCCGAAAACCCTAGCAAAGAGAAACCAGAAAAAAGATGGCACATGAATCGGCTGCCCCCGAAGCCGCACATTCAGATCCATCGCTGTCCCGAAACGTTTCCTTTAGCCGCCTGAACGCGCAGGCCCCGGAGTTCGTACCCACGCCTCGCGCTTCCGCTCAGCCACCTCGCCTCCTCGTACCGCCGCCGCCACCGCCTCCGCCATTTCATCATCATGTTCCGATTCAGGCCCACGTGATCCCCGTCCACCATCCTCATCCCCACCATGTTCCGGTTCAGGTTCAGTACCAGCCTCATCCTCATCATTCGCATCATCACCCTAATCATCATCAGTTCTATGAGCAAGAGGTGGCTCCGCAAGCTCAGATTGAGTCGGATCACGCTCCCGCTTCTTCCAACAAAAACAAACTCTCCGAGGAGGCTACCGTCAAGGTTTTGAATCAGGTGCTCTGAATCAAAATACCAATTCCCAATGGCTTTTTTCTTTTTCGATTCGTGTTTTGCTGCATTATAATTCTTCAATCATATTTTTTTTTCGGCAGAGTAAGGTTACATGGATGGTGTATTTGAATGGAATACTTGGCATTGCATCAAACTCTGTTTTCTGTCTCAATTTTTATTTTTACTTTCTACTAGTGTAATTAAAGAACTGAAATATAGACATAGATAATGTTGAAATATGCTTTTGCCAGCTAGTCGACACCGGTAAATATTGGCTGTGGAATTAGGATGTTAGCAAAGCAAAGATGTGCTGTTGTATTTGTTTCTGGAGAAATCTTATATTATATATCTTCAAGGGGATTTCGGTAATGCTTCTGTAGAAGTTAAGACCTCAGTTGGGTATTTTGTCAAGTAGTCAAATTTGAAATGAGGAGGAACAAACCACGTGTGAGAGCTTCGTTTAGCAACGAGATTTTAAGGGTGATACAGCACGTAAATATTCAGTTTTGTGATATTTTGGGGGATATTATGGAAGGTAGTCTGGTGACACCATACCATCAAGTTGATGTTGGTTGTCATATTTTTGGTTTTTGTAAATACAGAGGATCATTCTGGCACATGAAAGTGGCTGTGCTGGACAATGGAATTGTACATCTTGACTCTTGTACTGCAAAGATAATGGTGGCCAGACTTGATTTATCTATGTACAGAGTAAATGGCTCTTTGGTATCAAGTTTTAAGTATTATTAGTTTCTGTATGGCCTAGTGGTTGAAGCTTGTGGTTTTAGGGAGTATCACCCATAGATCCCAAGTTCGAGACTTGCTAGGTGCAAACTCCCCCTTGGGGCCACACTCCCTGCTGTAAAAGCCAGCGATTTATCCTGATCCATGTAGGGAAACTTCTAAGGGTGTGGTGCATAGGTCCGAGATTTACTTTGTTGGGGTGGGTCCGAAGGGCCCTACCTTGTCGAGGTTCCATGTCATAAAAAAAATAAAAATTCATATAGTTTCCAGCAAGAGATTATCTATATATTCTTGGAATCCCAGTTATCCGAGATGTCTGTTTTGTAGGCTGAAAATTGCTTTGTGTCATCTCCACAACATTTAAGAAAATTTATTAAGATAACATTCTGCTGGGATTTAAAGGACAAGTAGCCTACACACCTGGGCTTTTGTATCTGCTACAGGATAAGGCAAGAGTTACAAGACGCTCATGTTAATAGAATGGTCCTATGATAATTCACAAAGGTAACCTGAGGTGTACAGTTTCAGTGCATGACTGCATGTTCCTGTGCTATTCTTTAATTATGGGGGATATTTTGGATTTAGGACATACTTCTTGGCGCAATCTTGAAACCTAATATTGTAGACAAGTAGGTTTGAGAAAAATAATTGGGAGAAATGCTGATATCAACATTTGTTATATGTTGAAAGAATTCATAAATTAGAGGGGAAATTTGGAAGCTACTAGTGAAACTTTTTGAAAACTTGAATGCATAGGAGTCCAAAGTAGGACAAAAGTATTATTCACCTGTATGTTTTCCTCTACACCTGTTGGGAGGGAGGACAGAGATGCAATAAATAATACTTTTGAACTTCCATTGGTGCCTTTAGTAAGTTATGTTCAAGGCTTCTGTGTTTTGATATGGATGATAAGCCAGCAAGAGTTGTTGTATGAGGGAGGAATTTAATGAGAATATTTTGTTTACTTAATTGTACTTGTTATTGGGTTTTGCACTATGAAATTGGCTTGATGATGTAAGACTCCTTATTGAGATGATGTTTCTATTTTCTTAGTAATGGCCATTGTTATATGTGTTTTCAAATTAAAAATTATTTTATTAACTTCTAACAATCTAATCATCTCTTTTATTCTAAACTTGCCTTCTGATCTTTCTATATGGCATATTAATCTGTAGGTGGAATATTATTTCAGTGACGTAAACTTGGCTACTACTGATCATTTGATGAGGTTCATCAACAAAGATCCTGAAGGATTTGGTAATATCCTCTGCCTCTTATATACTTGATCTGCTTTCTACCATAACACATGCTCCACAGGAAGTTCTGTGTCTTTCTGCAATTGCAAACACACAAATAAATTCAAACTATACACATCTATTTTTTCCCCCTTTTTTTCTGGGTGAAGCTGAACTTTGCTTAATGTTTGTCATTTTGGAAGTTTCTAAATCATTTTAAACTTCTTATACTTACTGTCATTATATAGTGCCTATATCTGTTGTTGGATCTTTCAAGAAGATTAAGGCTCTCATAAGTAGTCATTCCCAGTTGGCAACTATTTTGCGGAACTCATCAAAGCTTGTGAGTTCCTTCATACACTATTGCTTCATATACTTTTCTGTTGTTGACTCTTCATATCCATTTCTTTTTACGTTTGTTTGTTAATATTTCCTTGATGCTACTTATCAAAAAAAAAAAAAAATTTCCTTGATGCTGTGCAGGTAGTCAGTGAAGATGGAAAGAAAGTTAAACGCCAGCATCCCTTGACTGAGTCAGACATGGAGGAGTTGCAAGTAAGTGTTATTCCATTTGGTTTATTCTCGTTGGACTTTTTGTCGTCAGAGATAATTGGCATCTGCATTTGTAATATTCTTCTGTTCCTTTTAAGCCAAGCATTTCATGAGTGATTAATTTTATAAACTTGAATGTATTGCAAAATGACATGTATTTTGCTGCAAAGTTATCATTTATCTTGTCAATGTCTGGTGAGTTTCATGCTAGATCTTTGTTGTTCAAATTGATCATTCTTAAAGTTCGCAGCAACTGAACCTTGTTATTACTTATTATCTAATACATATTTTGATTTGCAGTCTCGCATAATTGTAGCTGAAAACTTGCCTGAGGATCATTGCCACCAAAATCTCATGAAAGTTTTCTCTGCCGTGGGAAGGTACCAAGATCATTTCTACTAGAAAAATATTAAACTAATACATTGTTAAAAAAACTTTAGCAATAATTGTCTTTGAATGTCTATATCATGGTGAGTTGTCCTTTGACTTTGGCAGTGTCAAGACAATTCGTACTTGTCAGCCTCAAACATCCAATGGTGGAGCTTCTTCCGCATCCAGATCAGGAAAATCTGATGGTATGCTTTTCAGTAACAAGGTAAGGAGGCAAGGCAACATTTTGCCTTGGAGCAGGTTATTTTTTGTGGTTCTGGTGTTAAGCTTCACTACTGCTTCATCAACTTTAAGGTGGCAGTCATTCTGTTCTGTCAGAAATTATGTTTTTTTATGGCTTTGACAACATTGATGCCATTTTCTCTTGAATATAAATATCATGGGGTAATATACAAGCATTCTAGTTGCCAATGACTTGCCACATGGTGGACTTTCAAGGTAAAACCAGGGGGAGCTGGGCCGGGAGAATATTAGAGCATTCCCAGCAGCTACCCAATGATTTTCCTAAATATAGGGAACAAAAATACTTTTTTGTTCTCCTATCCAAATACACTCTACAATAGCTTTCCTTATCATTTTCTATATCATTAAAATATTAATTTTTATTTTTTTCTTTATTTAGTTTTATTCATTTTATTTTTACAGCCATCTTGATTCTTGACCTTCTCTAACGTTTAGGAAATTTTCATTTCATCTTTTTGACCGTCTGGGTGTTGACCATTCTTCTCATTTAGATCGATGTTTCAGAGATCTAATTTGCCGCCTAAGGCTTTATTTCCATTTCTCCCATTGGCGAGATCAAGCGTGTTAATTGGTGAATGATTTACTTCTCTTGTCAGAATCACTTAAAGCTCACCTTCTCTCTCCTCAACAAAGTTTGCATCTTTCACCCTCTTCTCCTTCAAACTAGAACACTGTATCCAACCTGCAAACTGCCAGATTTGACTGCTCCACCGTGGGTTTCTCTCTTTCCTGACCCTTCTCTTGCGTCTTTTACCCCCCATGTAATAGTAGAAGATAGGAGGAGGGAAATCCTTGCTCATATTTCTACCTTTGTATCTTTGATGTCGTGGTATGAGGGTCGGATCTAACCTTTTGTTTTGATCAATGGGGTTAAGTTTTATTTGATTATGTGTGTATTTTAGTTTGGAGTGCTAGATCTACCTGTTCTGATGGTCTAAACTAATTTCTCTTTCTTTTGATTCTCTGGCTTAAGGGCTGAGAATGAAAAAGGCATTTACACTTCTCCAACCGTTGATACTACAGTTCTACCCAATGCATTTGGTAGAACTATAGCATTCCAAGGTATAAGCTATGGAGAAGCTGCTGTAGGTAGGTTTTTGTGATTCTTTTTAGATTTTCCCTTTATTTAGGGGAGGGACCACCTTTAGGGTAACTGATGGGAATGCTGAAAGTATTTACTGTGAGTTCTGTTTGGTGCCAGGAGGTACATGCTTGTCTGGTGACTGGTTGGGTTGTGGCTCATACTGTATGGATTCACTCTCTTAGAGTTAATATTTGAGTGGCAGATTCAAACTCACTAGTTTGAATTGCATGTTAATTATGAGCAAAACTTTGAGGCTTGTCCTTTTATTAAAGATGCTTGTCCGAATTATTCAGATTTTAGATTTATGTTTTGATTTTCCGGTTCATCAGTGCATCTGGGCAGATGATACAGTGACCCATGGGTTCATTGGGATTTAAAGAAGCATCTCTATGCACCTCTGCATTATTTACCATAGCATTTCAGTGATTGTGATGATGTCCTCATGTAAATGTCACCTTTTGCCCTACATGATTGTCATTACTAGACGTATCTAACTCCTTTGAGGAAGCTATGCTAGTTTACAATAAACTGTCATCTAAACTTCAGGTTATGACTTATGAGGAAACGTACTAGGTGAACTAAATTGCATTTAGTGCAATTGTTGCATTTTTTTTTTCCTTTTGATTTTGATCCACAAACAATCATCAGTTGGCTATGAGAATCTAACACCGGACCCTTCATTTCATATGCAGTGGCATGCTTTTGTGGAATATGAATCTGTTGAGCTGGCTGAGAAAGCAGTGAGTACTCTTAGTTTCTGGTATATAACAGTAATTTCTCTTCCTTCCTCATTACAGCATACATATGAGTAAATTCTATTTTTGTAGGTTTCTGAGCTAAATGATGAGGGAAACTGGAGGAGTGGCCTTAGGGTCCGCTTAATGCTTAGACGCACGGTATATACCAAATATTGAACTATTTTCTTCTTCATCCTTTGTTTGCAATTCTGCGAGTTTATTCACTAATTCATCCACTTAATATAAAAGTAATAAACAAATAAACTGGTTACTCATTATTAAAATACAAATAATAATGAATGAGCAATTCGTGTACATGGGCTTTGCCTTTTTTCTCTTAATAAATTGTTATTCATTAAAATAATAATAATGAATGAACAAAAATATAGGAGGGTAGTTCATTTGCCAAAAATCATGTCCATCGTAACCTAATTATCTTTCCTGGAGTAAAGGGCATAATCTAACACAAGTCATGAGGTGTAGAAATTGAAACAAAGAGTGTTTGTGTGTATGAAAAGTTGAACTTGTATATGAAATCTTGGTTTGTACCAAAACCAGGAAGGTTTGTACCTGTAGTTTCTGTCCAGTTTCTGCTGTGTGGAATTCAATTCTAGTCATTGTTGATAGAGCTAGTTTGGTGTGAATGAAATTTTAGTGTATCCAATTACGGGATTAGTCCTTTGATGTTCTTTGCAAATTTTACATTCCCAGTCGAAAGCTTCTTCATCGCGAGGGAAAAAAGGGCAAGATGGGGAAGTGAACTTTGAGGACGATGATACTTCTACGTCTGATCAGCAGCAAAATGAGAAACAATCAGAGTATCCTTACCAACAGTCTGATGCCCATCCATATGAATATACGGTAAGGGCTAGCGTATTGTTCATGACATGACGTTCAAATATTTTAGTAAGTAATATGGATGACACAAATGGTAGTTATACTTTGTCACGCATCATAAAACAACAACCCTCCCCTCTTTCCCATATAATGATAATTTTTTTTTTCTTCTTTTGCATAGGGGGAGGAGCATGTCAATGAGAAGGATGGCGGACAGAGGAGAGGTCGTAGTCGTGGCCGGGGCAAGGGACGCGGGCGGGGTCAACACCACCACAATAATCGCGGAAATCATGTGGGAACTCCCCCTTCAAGTAATATATGCAATAATGAGCTGCCAACAGTAGCCAAGCAGCCTCCAGGGCCACGTATGCCAGACGGCACGAGAGGATTTTCAATGGGTCGGGGAAAGCCAGTTGCTGTGAATATTGCATAATCACTCGGCACTCTACATATATTATTAACAGGGTTTTCTTGTATCTGTGCCTGCAAGTTTGTGTGTTTGGACGGAGAACTGTCTTCTTGTGTGGTGTTGATGGCAGGGTTTTACAAGGGCTGTCAATCCATTGTAGTTTGAAAGAGGGGTCAAGTCAAGTTAGTATTATAAGCCGAGTACTTCATTCCGTTTGCTTATGTAATTCACTAAGAATAATTAAGAAACAAAATACTGTTTTTTTTTTTTAATTATTATTATGTAGAAAGGGGAACCCAAAAAAAAAAAAAAAAAGGTGGGGAATCAGCAATACCTATAGGTAAATGTGAGTGAAGAAGAAAAGAGATTGCAATATAAACTGTTCATTACATCTCTCTCTCGCCGGCTCTCGTCTCTCTCTCTCTCTCTCTCTCATATTTGATTCTGAAACCCAGTTTTCACGATATCCCAAATCTCTTAGAATTCAACTAAACACAAGTAGCGGGAACATGTTTTTATGAAAAACTGTTGGGTATGTAAAGTAATACCTAATCATTTTGGGAACAAAACTGTGTGTTGATCAAGTGGTGGAAACATGCATGGTCCTGTTGTTGAAGTTCTGCTGGAACCTTTGACAGAAGCAATGGGACAGTGTTCAATTGTTTTCCAAGTAGATTAGCATAATACCCATTTTCCGGCATTACTCAATTTCTCTAGAAAGTGCAGAACTGCAGTAGTTTATGCTATGTCTCAAGTGAAAACAAAAGATAAATTAAAAGACATGTGCAAAGAATTGATGTTATAAGTTGATCAGTTTGATGATCAAGTTCAAGCTTCATCAACTTCATCATCCACAAGTCATCATACAAAAGTTGAGTTCAATCCCTATCTCAGTTTAAAAGCTGAGTTCAATACCTATCTCAGTTTAATTTACTAAGATTCTCAAAATCCTTAAGACCTTGGCGAAATGTGAAGTTTCAGAAGAAAATATATGAAAATGAATAATGAAGTTTCAAAGGAAAAGACAAAAGTAAATAGTGTCATATTGACAAAGTAGCTATTTATGAACCATACCAAACAGATTACTATTTATGAACAGTGCCATTGTCAACTCAAAAACAAGTTTTCTTTTCTATTTAAGACAACTCTTGACAGACTTTCAAACATTGCCAAAAATACTCCTTAGAAAGTTTCTTAAATATTTTTCATGTATCCCATATCTTTCAGACTAATGCTATTCTCCAGCATTAGTCTGTTGAAGAGGGTGACTACAGGATAAGGTGGTCCAGAACTCATCATCACTCTTTCAAGTTTCAAATACAAACAAATGCAGTTTTGTGCAATACTATTTGTTACAAATAGATTTATTTCTCAAGGAATGGCTACTTCCAGTTAAAAAAAAAACACCTGGGCTTTGGATTCGAGTCTTTCACCAAAAGTAAAAGCATATTTGGATTATAATTATTATCATATACATCATCATCATCTGGCCTATTAGCTCAGTTGGTTAGAGCGTCGTGCTAATAACGCGAAGGTCGCAGGTTCGAGACCTGCATGGGCCAATAAGATATTTATTTTAAATTTTTTTTTTTTTAATTAAAAAAAGGTATAAATTCAAATTTTAAAAAATTTGGCGATCAATAAAATAAAATCTTATTTTTATAAAGAAATAATAAAAATATCCGCCTAAAAACGGAAACCCCGTAAAACTCGCCCACACATACTCTCTTTTCTCTACCTTATTCCTTGATTTTCAGTTCCCACTTCAAAAACAAACAAAAAGCACCGAAAGGCCCCAAAGCAATGGTGGACTCAGACCCACCCACTCCCAACTCTAACCAGCTGGTCCTGCAACCCCCACCGCCGCAACCACCACCACCACCACCGCCCTCCACACCTGCCAAACCCGCATTCACCTTCCCTCAGAGGCCCCCCGTAAGAGTGACCACCCAGTTCGACAGCGACAGCTCCGTTTTCTTCCACAAAATCTCCTGCAAGTTCCTCAACTCCCTCGCCAAGCTCAAGTTCTCCTTCCAGAACGACAGCAAGGGGGAGATCATCCAGCCTCAAGTCGCCTTCGTCTCCAAGCACCTCTCCATCCACTATGATGTCGAGGAGCAGAATGCCCTTCTCAATACCTCTCTCGAGGTCGGCCCCAGGTTGCAGCTCAGAGCTTTCCATGATGTCAAGGTCCAAAACTCTCTCTCTCTCTGGTCTAAAATTGTGGTTTTATGATATATTGGGTGGTTTTGGGAGATGGGTGTTGTTTCTTTTTGGATTTCTTTGACGGAAATGTTCAAAAGGTTTATGCTTGGTTGAGTTTAATTTGAATCTGTTCTTTCTTTGATATTATAGTTAGGTGTTTAATATGTCGTTTTGAAATATGGGTTTTTGTTTGTTCAAGTGTAATTCCTCGTGGAATTGAAGTTTGGATTCAAGTGGGATTGATTGCTGTCTCTGATTTTCAGACTTACTGAAAAAGCGGAGATCTTTGTTTCTTGCCCCATGTTGTAACGTCTTAGGATGTGGTTCTGATTTGATTTCGTATGTAAGATACAATTTGTTGTCCTTGGTGTTTAAAGTTTAAACCCTGATCTTTCCTTTCTTATAAGAAGTTCTTTAGGAAAACATTGGCGTGATATGTTATATTTATCCTTTCACTAATGCTTCTTGAGCTGAATTTCTTTCATTTTGCTAGGATTTCTGTAAATCATTTAAACTGTTTTATGCTTTTCTTCCATCTCTTTAACATGTCATAACTTTTAGGCACAACAAGGAGAGCTGTCTATGGTTGCAAACCTTGCTGATCCCGGCTATGCATTGGAATTGTCATCTCTAATTCCATCCGTTGGTCCGGTGAGTATGATCCTTGGCAAAATTTGTGTCATCTTCTCATTTGAGCAAAGTTTTGAAGTTTTGTGGTGTAGGGCATTGATTAGTTACCTGATTCTTCAGCCAAGAGCAACCCTTAAATTTCCCCTTGGTGAAGTATCGTTACTGGAACGAGAAGATGAGGAAGAAAAGAGAACATTGTCTGTAAATGGGATTCTGAAAGGCCAAATTTTAAATGGAGTCTGTACTGCTCAATACAGTGATGAAGATTTGAAACTAAGATACATCTACAAGGTTGGCCTTTTTAAAAAATTTGACTTTTTCCCCCATAATTCCATGTGATACAAGTGCCAGATGGCTAGAAGTGTGCTATTGTGCAGTACCCTTCTGGAAATGGTGGGGTTTGAATTTAGCTCTTTTTTAATTTTCCATCTTTTCTTGGTTTCATTTTTTCAAACTATATTGCTTGAAGTTTGAACTTATTCCAGGATGAGGAAATGTCATTTATCCCAAGTATTTCTTTGCCTTCAAATGCACTTTCATTTGCATTCAAGCGTCGGTTTGGTCCTTCAGACAAATTAAGGTTAGAGGCTCATCCTCTCTCTCTCCATACCTCCCTCCACTTACTGAAATTTTTTCTTTCCGTGGCCCATGATTTGCTGGTGGTCTTCTTATTTGGTTTGATTCACTGTACTAAGCTCTCACGCTAGGTGTGCTGTGTTATGCTTGGATGCAAAAAGTATCTTACTAATAATACCTTAATGATCAAGCTTATGAGACGATGCATATGGGGTACTCTCAAAACCCTTACCATACCAATTTTAGCTGCAAGTATGTCTCTCATGAAGGGGTTGATGATTCTCAAGTCACCTTGTAGTCTTTAGCCCTGAGAGCTCTTCAAGTAATTAATCTTGTATGGAAACCATTCATTGTCAATAAATTGCAATGATGAGATGTATGTGAAACAACCAATGAAAATAGACACTATTCTTTGTACATAGGCAGTGTTAGGCATGGCTTAGCACATTGGGAAAGTACTAGTGATTTTTTACTTCTGTGGCAATGCCAAACGCATCTGATTTAGATGCCCACATGTCCCACCTGTTCTTGTTGACATGGCTAGAGATTAAGTTCATCTCTCAAATTGTGGATTACTAAATTATGTATTTAATATTATTGGTTCGTTTGCATAAATGGTGTGAATATTCTCTATAAAGACCATGAAATGGTGAATGCAATACGTGCTTTGAGATTCAAATAGTAATCGATTTGTGGCTTCTGTCATCCTTATTTTCTTATTTATAAGGATAAATTACTGTATGCTGCCCTGAGGTTTAGGAAATTTTAGGACTTACCACACGTTTTCATAAATGATACTTAGTGCCCTGAGGTTGCAAAAAGTGTAACCCTGATTAGAATAATAAAAGAACATGTTTGAACATTTAGCTGAACACCTCTTCTATACGCTAGACTTGTCCTAGGGTCATTCAGTGTACACTCATTCTTAAAGAAGAAACAACTGGGCCTTTTGATCACTGTTTCTCACTCTCTAGCAACGGTTATCACGTTCTTTTTTCTTTTTTCTTTTTGATTTAACCCATGTGATACGTAAAAGTAACTTGAGGTTATTTTGGATGGGAATCTAATTTGAGCAAAAAGGAAGAAGATAGTGTCGCAGTTTTTAGTGACATGTGAGCATGGGGTGTTGTAAGGGTATACCTGTTATGTGGAACACAAACAGTGTGCTTTTTTTGAATATTGTAGGCCTTGTTAGCTTTTTTGACTTCAGACGCCTTTAGGGTGGTTATAGTTTTTGTGTACGAGAGCTCTACCCTTTTCTTTCAAAAAATTCTTCTTCTTATTGCCTAATGCTTTTATATACATCTTGATTACTTATCAAATAAATAAATAAATTATTATTCATAAAAAAAATGTTAGCCCCAAACCATAAGGGAGGTTGGAATTTAATGGTCTACGTTTAATATTTACATGTTCCAAGACTGAATTCAATGCCAGTGGTCCTTGGACCAAATGACAACTTCTCCCTTAATAAATAAGGATTTCAATCCCATATGAGTTTGTGAGTTGTCTTTACCCATAAAAAAACTCAGTTGAGGAAAGTTAAATCACAAAAAGAGGGAAAAAATATCCTTAGGAAGCTTGGATGGTTAAGAAGGGCTAAAGTATTTGCCTCTGACACATACTGGACACGTACTACATGAATTAAGCATTAATTTTTGAAGTCTGCTACTTTGCAACACGCTAGGATACTTTTGCACCACAAGATAGTAATACAAAATCTCTTAGGGTATTGGAGAATGGATGCAGATTGTTATTGTAATTGTTCATTGGACTTCATTTTTTCTTGTTCTTTTTCCTCCATCCATCTATTTCCAGCTTGCTTTTAAAAATCCTGATGTGTTATAATAATTAATCGCCAGCTACTGGTACAATTTTGATTCCAACTTTTGGAGTGCGGTGTACAAGCACACATATGGCAAGGACTTCAAGTTTAAAGCTGGTTATGATTCGGAGGTGCGCCTTGGCTGGGCATCTCTTTGGGTAAGCTTTTGCTAGGTTTTATTGCTTTTTTATGCTAAAAAATCTCTTTTTTCTTGTTCTTTAATTTGGTTGAGAGGTATAGAGAATTGACAGCTGGTAATATGCTTTCCAGAGTGATACTTGTTATGAGCAGTATATATCCAATATTTGATGTTCACAAACCTTTGGTGCTATTATTCTGTTGATTTAATCATATTTCAAATAAACATTATGAGCAGATATAGGGTTGATCTCATCCTTATGTTAGTGTGATCAATTATGCCTATGCTGTTGTAACCAAGGTATAATCTTTCTGTTTAATAATGTGAGAAGGGCTGCCATCGCTGATAGTTGACTTGGCCTTACTGAGTTCTATTTTGCTTTAAAAATATTTTTTCTTACCGAGTTATATCTTGCTTTAAAAGATTTTCTCAGTGTACCCCCCTTGATCTCGAGTGGGACACATTCTAAGTTTGTTGACAGTATTAGATGCCACGTGTTACTGCTTCCATTCTAAGAATTACTTGCTTTTCTGTGCTCTATGTAGACATAGAATGATGTGCTCCTAGACCAGTTTCATATCCTCTTATAAATGTTTGTAGAATATCTTAAAAATTATTATCTAATCTCGATAGCCTAGTCTTGAATCCTTTGGTTGGTATATGGCCTCATTAGGCATTATTACACCATGGTTGGTATGATGGTTAGAAAATAAAAACAGTGGAGAGGAGAGCCTGAAGGACAGGTAAGGGAGAGGTGTCCACTTCGCGGTAATGTCATTTGGCAGGAGGGAAGGAGAACATAAAGGAAGGAGAGAGTGAAAATTCAAATTTAACATTACATTCTCATTCAAATGGTTTAAAGTGGGGACAAAAGTGGAATTTCACATTAATCTTAAAAACTCCTCTCTCCCCCTTTTCTCTGGTCACCAATCTGCCCATTTTGGGCAGACTGATTTTGGTGGGCCTGGGAGGTTTTGTTTTGCCTCTCCTTCCTCAATTTTTCTGAATTACCATAAAGATGAATTTCACCTCTTCCTCTCCCACCAAAATAGTGTTAGGACTGTGGACTCTTTGATAGATAATTTTCTGATGTCTTTTGATGATTGGCTTATTTTTATGGATGGATGGTTGATATTCTTTTGTTCACTCCTTTTAAAGTACTGGCTTAAGTGGTAATGAGAAAGATGGCCAGCTTTGACCATTTTATTTATTTCTTCACCTCTTGACTTTACCCTTTACTAAGATGTTCTCTAAGAGTGTTTTGGGAGTGCATGTAAAGTAAATAAAGTACCAAAGGGTTTATCAATTCTCAGCCACGTTAAAAATTTGCTGGATATGTATGTATATATATTGGTCTGGAACTTTGAGCTCAGTTTTTTTCATGGCTTCCTAATGATCTGGTTTCAGGTTGGAGATGAAGCTGGAAAAGCAAAGACAGCTCCAATGAAGATGAAAGTTCAATTCATGCTCCAAGTGCCACAAGATGACATTAAATCTTCAGCCTTAATGTTCCGGGTTAAAAAGAGATGGGACATATGATAAGTCTGTTTCTAGATGGCCTCTACTTCTTTCTTATACATTAGACGTGTTGTTTCTATATGTTAATGCAGTTTTGGGACATATCTCCCGTTGTACTGATGCTTATTGCTACATAATGCACCTCAATATGTTAAGTTTCTATTTCAAAATCATAATTCTAGTAGCCACCATGTGACAGGAAGACTCTTTAGAAATTTATGGGAAATTCAACAACTGCAAGCTGTCTCCTGCTGCAATGTTGAGTGCTTATTTTTGCTGCATGGCATTTTCTATCTGATAATTTCTCTTCGAACTAATATATTTGCAGCATTGTGGTAGGTATGGACAGCCTAGTCACGGAAGGTTGTGCTTGGTTTACCTCTCCTTTAAGGCAATCAAAGATTCAAAAGTTTCCACCATTCATGCCCACTTTGCTTCACCAGATTTCTCTAGTTTTTTTCTTTTTCTAAAACAACTCCGTACATTAATTCTATGATGCCCTAGCTGTACCTGTTTATTCGAGAAGGAAACATACAAGGTACTTATTGTCGCCCACCACAACCAAATAGTAGCTAATACAACCACTTTGCAAATAACGTTAAATCTAGTCAAATGTCAACACAAATTGTCATACTTGAGAATCCCTACGAAAACTTGGACCTTAGAGCAAAGCAAATAGATAAGAAATCCCATGGCTGGGTGGAGCTCGAAATTTCAGAGGCAGAAGAGTTGTTTTCATATTGATTTTAAACAAGTACGCAGAATCATTGCCCTAAAGTTAAAAATAATAATAATAAAAAATAAAAATAAAAAATAAAAGAAGAAGAGGAGGAGAGATTATTGTGATTTTTTTATTAAAAGTTCACTTTTCACTTCAGAAACCTGGGTTGCTTCAGCAAAAAAGTTTACAAGGTTAAAATAATGCTCATCATTACATTGAAAAACATGAATCTTTTAGAGGCATGAAATGAAGCACAAATTTTATTCTTTTGATTTATCAAATATATTCATGGGCTAAGATTCTTTTTAATTTTTATTTTTATTTTTTGAGAGAGAAAAAAGATTCAAAGCGTTTTACCAGTCAAAACATAAAGAAGAAAAAAGGTACGGAAAGCGAAACCCATTTTCTTAAGGAATAAAGTCCTTTCATATCTCGTACTAAATGATATCCTAATGCTCCAATAAAAGGAAAATCCTGGATTTCAGTGTGTGTTGTGTGTGTATCTATCTCCTCTCTCTCTCTCTCTCTCTCTCTCTCTGTTTGTAATTGTGTGGGATTGGATTTTCCTTTTTGCTTCCTTGAAAAAGGGCGTTGGAAAGAAGAAAGGAGGGAGGGAAAGCAAAGCTGCCCAAAAGAAGAAAAACAGAGAGGTGAAAGAATGAGTACAACCTTACCTTTGAGGCTGTTGTTGCCTCTGACAATTACCACCACTTCTTTCTCTACCTCTTCCTCGTCTTCTTCTTCTTCTTCTTCTTCGCCAGACTTTCCTTGCAAATCCCTGAAAGCCCTCCATTCTGCAAGCCCCAATTTCAGTCTCTACTCTCCCTCTTCCCCTTCATCTTCATCATTTCCTCTTCCTCACCACAGATGTATCCGAAAACACAGACGCTCTCTCTCCAGACCAACGGTATCTCTCTCTCTCTCTCTCTCTTTTTCTCTCTCTCTGTGTGTGCGCGTGTGTGCGTGTTTGAATGAATGAATTAAAGAGTTGGGTTTTGCTAATTGAGATGTTTTGGATGCAAAAGTCAGTAAATTTCTGAGCTTTGGTGGTTTCTCATTCTTTCCTTTTGTTTGAAATACGTTGGCTATGCTGGGTTTCTGTTCATTCTTTGCATTCTGTTATGTCCTCTCTCCCTCTTCACCATCTTCATTTAGCTTTCTATCTGTTGATTTATAACGGGGATTTGAAAATTCGGTCTTGCTTGTCTAAGTGACTTGAGGGGTTCCTCAGCATTGAACTGAAGGATGCCGTAATAGGATTTTGTTTTTAATGTGTATGGTGCTGCAGTAATGAAACATGGGTTGGGTTTATATTGTTGAATGGCTGTTGATTGTGATTTGTTTAATTTTTTCCAATTTGAAGGTAGGATATCCCTTGTTGAGGTCTGTTTTACATTTTACTTTCATATGTAGGGAATTGAATCTCTATTGGTTAACTCAAATTGTTAGATAAATTAAGTCATCCTGCACCCTTTTTTTTAGTTTCCCCTTTATGTCAATTGAATAGTACTATTATATTTTATAGATTCAAAAAGAATTTTTGTTTATCTGATGGTTTTGTGGGTAGAACCATAAGTTTAGATTTGTTGTTGAGTAGTGTAGTGATAGTGTCAGCATTGGATAACTGTGGCTGTGTTCCTAATGAAGAGAATTAATATGTATATATGTAGGTAAGAGATCACAAACAAGAATCATAGTTTTGTTTATCCAATGTATGATGGACCGAGTTATTAGAGAGACGAATTTTTTGTGTGGGGGGGGTTATGTGAGACTAGAAGTCATTGTGGTATAAATTATTGTTCACCAGAGTTTGTTAGAAGTTCATAACTTATTCAATCAAGGACAACCAGACAAGTCACAGACGTTAATGTATCGGCATTTATGGCACTTCAATAATCCTCTAATGCATCTGGTGGAATGTGAGCACCTATAAGTTCTTCTTCAATTTCATATGTGCTCAATCTAAACAGTTGGAATATAAGGCTTTGTTTAGTTGACTATATATCAGATGTTATTATGTCTTTTACAATGCATAATCACTTACAGGGAGTAATCAAGCTCCCTGTAAACTTCTTGGTCTTGAAATGATCAGATTTGATAGATGGAAATTGCAGTGTGAGACTATCACTCCACTATCAACATAAATAAAGCTCATGTTAGCTTGAACTTGTATGATCACCACTATTGTGGGCAGTTGGTTTTCACTAATGATTTACCACCAGGGACTCTGTTTTTATGTACTGGTATAGTGGCTTTGTGGACATATGAGAAGAGAGCAAGACATGGATAATTGGAAATATGATGAGGAGAATGTTGTTAGCATGTTTGGTTCAGATGAAGAGGTTGGCACTCAAATTCCAACGCAAGCCCAATCTATTGTAGAAGGGTCAGGGACAGTTCTGGTATCAGAGTTTAAACCTGTTCAAGACGTAGATTATCTACAGGTATGTAATTAGTGTGTTCCAAAATGGCTATTGTTCTTTATTTTCATTTTGTTCCATTTTTTTTTTGGTGGTGTGTGTGTGGGAGGTGGGGTATTCAACAATGATGCATAATAGAGGCTTACTTTTGCATAAGACTTATTATAAACTCTTAAATTTGCCTAGTTTATCTTACCATGATGATTTTTGGCATTGGCATTTTTCAAGGTAGTCAGTGTTTTGGCAGGTTTCATGCACTGTATTAAATGCATATGTCAGTTGCGTTTTTAGTTGCAAGTAAGGATGACAATGGCACTGGTTGAGCAATTGATCCTGCTTCCCCAACCCAACCCCAAAAAAAGAAAAAGAAAAAAAAGAAGGGTAGGTTAGATGATGAATGAGGTGGATAGGGGTTTGAGTGTGAACCAACTTGGGTTCAGAGTAGGGCAAGGGAAGGTCCAAGGCTGCATGGTCCTAAGTATGTATCCAAGTTTGCCCTTTGTTCCTTACCTGCTGGCCGCCTCTGAACCTCACGCACCATTGGTGATGTTGCATTCTCCACTTTGACTTTGACTTTTTTATACCAATCAAAGAGCCATAGTGGTGAGATTGAGAATCCTAAAAAAATTTAGCACTTTTTCAAAGAAAGGAAGGGAATTTTGGGTTCTTGGGGGGGCTGTCTCCATCAAAATCTATAGATTTGCCCATGGTGTGAGAAGAAAATCAGGGTGGGCTGAGCACTGTCCCACTGAAGCCAGTGCTTAGCCCCTGCCATTGGTAGTTGGTTTCGGTATTGACCAACTGGCCAGGGTGGCCAGCTATCAAACCAAACCAACCCGTTTCAGGTTGGTAGGTAGTCAGTTTATCAACCATTCAACCCGATTAGCTCCTTCAGTGCTCCTTTCTCCTTCAGCTATGGTTCCCCTGAATCAAACCTCAATCCTAGCTCTTTCACCATCTTCAGCCCCCTCCTCTAGATCCCTCAAGAATTCTTGCTTCTCACCCTCCGCCTTTGCCTACTACACTCGAATTGCCATGGCACTTGTGCCTTGTGTTGCCATCCTCCTCGACATTGGTGGGACCCTCATGGTGCTGGCAACCCTAACCTGGACCTCTTGGTGTCCTACATCCTTGGCTCTCTCGACTTCAAGCCCAATAACTTCTTCTCCATTTGGCTCTCCCTCATCTTCGCACATATCACCTTTTTCTTCTCCACCCCTTCGGGCAAGGAGAGATGTTCTTCCAGAAGAGTCAAAATGGGAAGGTGTTTTTTTTTTTTTTATAAAAATATAAGTAATTTTTTTTTTCAACATTAAGTTCTTTGTGTATTCTTTTCCCTCCTTCTGTGCAGGAATTATTGGCTATTCAACAGCAAGGGCCAAGAGCTATTGGCTTTTTTGGGACACGGAATATGGGTTTCATGCATCAAGAACTTATTGAGATTCTTAGCTATGCTATGGTTATAACTGTAAGATGCTATAATTTGAATTCAGTGCATCTTGTATGTAGAATTTTGAGTACACGTTGAGCACATCAGATGTTTATAAATTGTATGTTCTTGATTTGTTGTGTAACTTCCTTGCAGAAAAATCACATTTTTACATCAGGAGCATCTGGAACTAATGCAGCTGTAATCAGAGGTGCTTTAAGAGCTGAGAAACCAGAGCTGCTTACAGTGATTTTGCCTCAAAGTTTGAAAAAGCAATCTCCTGAGAGCCAGGAGTTGTTGTCAAAAGTAAGAGTTTGGTTATGTATGTGTATTATGTTCATCCTTCATCTAGCCTCAAGCATGTATTATAGTTTATTATAAAATGGTTTTATGTGTACGCCATGAAAATAGACTGATAGACATGATAATATATTTTTGACTTTCTGATTTGATGTGTTTCCAACAATAACTGTAGAATTTGACACTCAAGTATTATGTAGAGAGAGAAAAAAGTGTTAACAGTTGTGATAATTTTTGCGGGATTTGCAGGTGAAGAATGTTATAGAAAAGCCTCACAATGATCATCTACCTCTGCTAGAAGCCAGCAGGTTTGCATTAGCTCTTCTTCTTCTTTTTTCTCTTCTTTTTTTCTTTCTCCAACTACTCTTATAATAATCGAGCTAGGACTGAATCTTCAACTTATTGATGACCTCTTGACTTGGTTGTTGCAATTTTTATTTTTCCTGTGAACTGAGACTGCCGCAGTTGCATGTTGTTAAATATCAATATTTAGTATGTGGCTGACATTAAACACCTGTTGACCAAAAGGCCGAAATTGCTCGTTGCCTACTGGACAGGCTGATGCCTACAAGGGGAAGTTGGCTTCCCTCTAGAAATGTAGGGACTAAATTTGTACTCTTTCTGAAGAATTTCTCTCCAAGGAAATTGTTGCAGTTGGTCCAAAAATGCTGTTTTATCAAACCTAAATTTACTGGTTTCAGACATGTCAGCCAATAGGTTGAACTGTCAATGGGATAGCTTACTTTACTATTGACCACTGCTCTGTTCACCATGTTGGTGAGCTCAAGTTTTTGGACCAATCTCAACTAAAATGTTAGAGTTGTACTTTTCTAGGTGACTGAGCATGAGCAATTATTATGAGCTTGACAAGCAGACATAAAGTCGTTTACCTACCAAATGTGCTAAAGCAAAAATCACTTTTGAGAATTGATAATGAAAAGCTTAAAAGGCTTCCTACATTCATCATTCCAAGGAGGATGCTAACGCATTACTCCTTGCAATGTGGTGATCTGTTTTCATTGTTTTTAACCCCGGTTTCAGTCTTATGGATAGAAGATGGTTACAGTAATGTTCTTAGACACGCCCTTCCTGGGTTTCAATGTAAGAGGAAATGCATTAAAATGCAGGCTCGAGTTCAACTTGCATTGTCTAGGCTAGCAAATAACATCTCTTATAAGCTGATAAGTTCTTAACATAACCTGAGCTGAATTTTAAAGTGGGCAAGCTCCCTGCATGGGTGCAACTATTGCGCAAGGTTTGAGTAAGGCAGGCAGCCAAATCTTTTACGAATTTCATCTATGGTTGGTAATAGGAATTTATAGCTTTCAATTTCATGGTGAAACTGCAGGCTCTGCAATATGGATATCATTTCACATGTACAACAAGTCATTTGCTTTGCATTCCACGATAGTAGGTTGCTTATGGAAACTTGTCAAGAGGCGAAAAATATGCGGAAGATCGTGACTCTCTTCTACTTGGACTAGAGCAAATGGTTCATTTGTCTATACATTGTTTGCGAAAGAGAAGCTTCATCTTTTGTTTGTAAACTAGGAGATGGAATGAGACACATCATTGTTTTTCCTTGTAGATTATAACACTGAGAAACGGGGGCCAATTTTCCCTGTTTTCCTTTGAAGGAAAGAGGTTATTTGTCATTGGTTTTCTTATAAATAGGAAACAAAATTATTACTAATGTACCAATCCAAATGAATGTTCATGCATGTTGAATACATGCAATACATTTAATTTGTTCAGATTTTTGTGAAGTTCAAATTGCTAATGCACATAGTTTGAATGAGAATGTTATGAGCTTGGAATGCAGTGCTGGTAATCTTTTTATAAAAGCTTATATGAGTGTAAGCTGCGAGGTGAGGGGAAAGACAAGCTATGGTGGATGCCTTCTCGCAAGGGTCTTTTTGAGGTTAAATCCTTCTATCGAGCTCTTTCGCCTCAAGGGTCGGTCTTTTCCTGGAAGGGTGTTGGAAGTCCAAAGCTCCTCCTAGAGTGGCTTTCTTTGTTTGGACGGCGGTTCATGGCAAGATTCTTACTCTAGACAATCTTGGGAGGAGAGGGCTGGTGGTGGTAAATAGATGTTGGTTATGTGAAGTGGAAGGGAATCGGTTGATCATCTTCTCCTTCATTGTCTGCACAAGAAGGAACACGTGGAATGTTTTCTTTGCTCGGTTGGGCTTTGTTGGGTTATGCCTCGCTCCATCAAAGAGGTTCTTAGAGTTGGTGAATGGTCGAGAGAAGTGCGTTGTTTGGAAAATGGTTCCACATTGTATTTTGTGGTGCATTTGGAGGAGCGAAACAATAGATGTTTCAAGGACTCACCGAGGACTAGAGGAGCTCCTCCATTTCTTTTTGTTACCCTTTTTCTTGGACTATGGCTCGCCTTCATGGTTATTAGCTTTGTAGATTTTCTTTCCTTTCTCTCTTTCCCCTAGTCCCTTTTGTATACTTCCAGTGTACTAAGGGTTGCATTGCGCTTTTTGATATAATATATTGACTTATCAAAATATATATATATATATATATATATATATATATAGGGAGTTTTAGATAAGAGAGTCTAATAATTTGACACGTGGCATTCTATTTATCTAACAAATCATTATATTAAATGAAGCATGCGTTTGAGCTTTTTAAAATTTTAAGCAGAATAGGCTAATATTATGACATGTGGCATTCCATTTAAAATCAATACATACGTGTTTTTCTCAAACTTCCTTTTTTCTCAATCTCAACTGCCATCAAACATTATTTATCTCCACATTATCTAATATCTAATATAATCTAATATCAAATCTCTAAAATAAATAAATAAATAAATAATTCTCTAATATCTTATCTAATTGGGGTTTATCCCACGTTATCTAATATCTAATATAATTTAATATCAAATCTCTAATATCGGGGAGTTTTTTTTTTTTTAAACCAAAACAAAGCTTTGGTGAAGCGTTGTGCCTTAAGTTATTTTTTCAAAACAACATTTCTAATAAAACAGTGTATCCAATAAACGATAAATCAAACCTCTTTTCTATATCTCTCTCACTTGCTTCTCCCCAAACGCGTCTTCTCTATGGAGATGAAGATGGCTTCGGATGCTCTACATGACGCAGAGTACCTCCATGCCTAAATTCCCACAACCAACAACTAATACACACTTCCCACTATAACTCTCTGGATTTGTATTTTGTAGTCACAAGCATGCATGACAACGCTACCACCAAACTCTTCCAAGCCTTCAAACTCCGGCACCACTTTCTTTGCATTCTCATCGTTGGCGCCTCCATGAGCAACCGGAAAATGTACTCAACTTTAATGCAAGGGTGAGACGAAAAATAATAATTAGAATATCATATTTAAGAATCATGTATTATCTAGCCCATCAATTTAGTTTCGATTTATCCTTACAATTGCTCTACAACCGATCAAGAGTATATAAAATTCTAATCCATATTGCAACGCATTCCATGTCAATGTTACTTTTTCTTTTCTTTTTTTTTATAATTTTTAGATTTTGTTCATCCATTTTAATGAAGATTTTGTTTATTTTATATTTATTAAAAAAATTGTTTATTTTCCTCCATATTTATTTGAATGTTCAAAATTATTTATTTGATTGTTATACATAAAAGGAACATAAACTCTTTCAAAACACTAAATACATAATGACGCATTGAACTGATGTGAGATGATTTATTTGATTCCTTAAATGTTGAATGAAATTATTTGTTTTTATTTATTTTGCTTTGTATTTTTTCCTAAATGTTCAAAATTTATAAGTTTTATTTGTATTAAGATATAATAGGTATCACACCATGTGTTCTCGATCTCTTTCCCTAATCAATAGATATTAATGATCGATTTTAATCGTTGTTAATTTGCAATTAGTTTATTTGATGAAATAAATGTTTTTTTTAAAAAAAAATTGGATTATGAAATTTGCATTTGAAGGAGTGTGTCAAGAGAAGAGGATGATAAATGACGAAAAGAAGTAAATAGTCTATTTATTTTATTTTATTTTATTTTTGTGGTTATGTGCTTTTGATTCCATTTTTTGTCTCTATTTTTGTTTTAATTTTTATAATATTTTCTACTTTTATTGTAAAATTAGTTTTTTTTTTTAACTTTATATATGTGAAGATTGTTGAAAGAAAAAAAATATCTAATTGACATGACTGTTTTCTATACCTATGAATTTCATTAGAATTGAGAAAAACATGGAAAATATTAAACACCCAATTTTTTTGCCCAACTTTTACCTTTTTTATGAAGAAAAATGGAATTTTCATTTTAAAAAAAATACTAGAAGGAAAAAAAATATATATATGATTGCTTCAGACACTTTTTTTTATACTTTTTTTTTAAAAAAAAAATAAAGAAGGTAAAAGTTGGGCACAAAAGTTGGTCTTTATCATCCCTCGAAAAACATATGGAAAAGTTAATTATATTTTATTATATTAGTATTAATTTTGATTCGGTTTTGGAAATTGTGTTTGCAAGGTTGTATTCAAGAAAAATGGTAAATAATGTGGTAGAGAATGCTAAATAGTACATTTATTTGTCTTTTTTATTTATTTATTTACGTAGTTTTGTGCTTCATATTCCATTTTTTGTCCTTAATTATTGTTATAATTTTTATAAAGGGAAATGATAGAATTTATTATATTTTTAACTATCTTTTAACCATCTCTATAGTGAATGAATGAATCCATCATTGAATTTGTGTAGAGTCCATATGAGTCTGTAAATCTAATGATTGATATATAAAATTTGTAGGATGAGATGAAAAAAAATATGGTTGGAAGGAAAAAAATTAAACTTTATAATGCAAAAGAATGGTTGAAAGAAAAAAAGCTCTATTTGATTAGACTTCTTCCTATACCTTATGAATTTCATTGGTTACGTTGTTGTTTATGTTTTTGAGTAAAGAAGAGAAATGATATAATTAATTTATTTTTTAACCATAATTTAATGAGTTTTTTTTTTCTCAAACTTTTCTCTTTGAAAGTATTTTAAATAGAGTTATTTTGGGAATGCAAAGATACGGGCATGGAAAAATATTTGAGCATGTGTGTTGTTGTAAATGGTCTCTATATAAGGTTTTTTTTTTTTTTTTATTTATACATCTACTAATTATTATTATTATTCTTTGTCCTATCATTTTTAAAAACAACCCGTGCATTGCACGGGGTACAAGCTCGTTTACATAATGTGTTTCATTTTGTAGATGCTAGTCTACAGGCCAAGAACATTTATATATATATATATATATATATATATAGATTGTCAGATTGGCATGCTTTTATTTTTGGTAAAATATTGAAAACCACTTTCAATTACAAACCCATACACCAATTTTATGTTCCATATAAACGGAATAGGATCATCTCCAGTCCAAAATGGACCGAAGAATATCTAGTTCATGGTTATAATTTCTTTTAAAAAATCCTAAAGCTACAAATGAGACATCTGTCCCATTAACCAAAAATAATAATAAAATATTATTTCATATTAAAAAATAATAATAATAAAATAAAATAAGGGGTGGTTGGCCACCCCATTGAGGGTGGCATGACCACCCCAATTGGGGGCTTGGAGGTTTGGAAGCCACCTTTAGCCCCCAACTGGGGTGGTCCTGCTCAATGGGGTGGCCAACCGCCCCCTATTTTTTGGCGGTTTGGGGTGACCGAAGCCACCCTCAACTCCCAACTAAACCACCCTCAACGGGGTGACCAACCATCTTTTATTTTTTTTTTAATTTTTAATATAAAATAATATTTTATTATTATTTTTGGTTAGTGGGATAGGTATCTCATTTGTGGTTTTATAAACTTGATATTTTCCTTATTTTTTATTTTTAATATAAAATAATATTTTATTATTATTTTTTGTTAGTAGGACATGTGTTTCATTTGTAGCTTTAAGATATTTTAGAAGAAATCTTAGCCATAAACTAGATATTTTCCGGTCTATTTTGGATTGGAGAGGATCTTATTCCATATTAAACAGAACATAACAATTAAATTTATTATAGTTAATGATGTTTATTGTTGATACACAGTTTTCAATTGATGACGTGGCACGCTAATGGGGCTCCTACTTCGACTACTCCGAACTTGGGATATCTGCGCAAGGAAGAAAACAAGAGGATTGAAGGGAGACCGGGGGTGAGCCGGCGGGGCCACTCCGATGCCTAAGTCAGTATTTGCTGTATGTAGAGAAGGAGAAAGCAACAGTGCGTAAAGAAGGCAAGAATTGCGTTACCCGAGTGTGTCGTCGAACCTGCATTATATAGGCATGGAGCGGTAGTCCTTCAACCAATTACTGACTCTTCCCTGATTTGCTACGTGGCAATTTGTTATCGAGAGATTTGAATAGTTATCCATCCTTGATCTTAGGGGATCGAGATAGGATTTGGTTGTTGGCTTTTGAATTTTGAATTCTAATTCCGAGTTTCTAGGTATTTAACCTGTTAACATAACCATCTCGCAATACTGTTGAAGTAGTAGAGGGGGCTTCATATCCGAGAAGGCCTCGGGCCTAGGTCTCGGATGTTGCGGGCCCAAATATACGGTCATAGATGGTCGAGGTGGTCGAGGCCTGAGAAGGCCTCGGACTACAGAAGAACGAATTGGGCCGACTCTGACTTGGGCCTAGCGAGTCACTGGGGGCTCAATATGTGAAGTTGATCCGTGACCCAACATTTATTATTCAATCGACTCTTACCAAAGAAAGTGAAAAAGATCCATCATGCCCTCTTTGCACAATGGATTACAAAGTGACGTCATTATTAGAAGCGCAAATAACTACAAGCTGGCATTTATATTTCATCTTAAACAATAATCTAAATTTCAAAATTCCTTGAATATTTTTTTGAGTATTTAGTTGGTCTTTGTGCTTTTTCAGAATTATTGTACTTTGATGCTTGATCATTTTTCCCTTACACGGTGTACTAGCGTCCACCATAATATCAAAATCTTAAAATAAATAAATAAATAAACAAAATAAATAAAGAGAAAACCTTGAATGGAGACAATCTGCAAAACACACCTTTTACAGCATCCAATAAGAATCATAAGATACTGCCACATATGCAAGTTACAAACTAAAAATAGTAACACATCCACTTGATTTTGAACTCACATACAAAGTTACAGCACTGCCTATACAAAGATCAAAGCCACAGACCAAAGCCATCGCCGCCCATCACTGTCCAACGCCGTCGGCCTCTGCCCAACATCGTCGTGGAGTCATCTTCTCCGGCAACAGAGTCATTTTTCCGGCATTAGGATGATAAAATCCTCTAAGGGTTAACCTTCCCCTTCTAAGTTTTAGATTTAAATCCAAAAACAATTTTTGTGGCATTAGAAACGGTTTTTGTGGCATTAGAAACTATTTTTGTGGTATTAGAAACGGATTTTGGGCATTAGAAATGGGTTTTTTAGGCTGGGTTTTATGGGTTTTTCGAGTTTTTCCATCGGATGTGGTGCTGGGCAGCCGGATCTCCAGTGGAAGAGAGAGGAAATTGTGGAAGAGAGAAGGGGAAGAGGCGAAGGAGCCATGATGCTGTTCGCTGGAGCTCACCCGTGCCGGTCCTCGCCGCCCATGCCTGGGTCTGGCGAGACCCGTGTCCGGTGACTTTGGGCAGTGGACAGTGATTTTGGGCAGTGGACGGCAACTTTGGGCAACGGACAATGACGTTGGGCTGGATGGCGACTTTGGGCTGGACGGCGACTTTGGGGTGGCCGGAAACAGGCTGGTTGGTGACGCTGGGTAGTGAAGTTGAAGGTTGGCAGCAGGGAAGTTCTCTAGAGACAAACATTGGGAGAGTTGATTTTTTTGATTTTTGGAAGGATCCGGTGTTACTCATTGTATTTAAGTTTGTGTACTTGTATGATTGGCAGATTTTAATTGGATGTTGTAAAATGTGTCTTTTGCAGATTGTTTGCACCTAAGGGTTCTCATAAATAAAATTTGACTACACCATTCATAGTCACCTGTGTTTTGCCCCACCAAGCCAAATCATATATATATATATATATATATATATATATATATATATATATATAAAAGCTGAATCATTATCAGAAGTGTTTTAATTAGAGATGTCAAAAATTACCGAAAACTGGAACCAGAACCGGAACCAGAAAATCGGGATACCAGGAAACCGAAAACCAAAAAACCGGGGACCCGGTTTTGGCTCTGGTACCCGATTTTTGGTACCCGATTTTTACCAGGTTACCGAGAACCAGGGTTTCCATATTATTTAATAATATTTATATATGAATATAATTATATATTATTATTTTTTAGTAATTTTACACTTAGGCTTAGGTTTTATGTTTTGTTTAAATACTTGTTTTTATTGTTTTAATGTTTTCTAAGGCCCATATAAGCAAAAATATTGATTTTTTAGGATTTTTGGGCTTTTTTAGGTTGTTTTTTAAAATTATTTGGAATAATCACAACAAATCCCAGTTAATTTAGACAAAAAGGCTAATAGAGTTTTTTTTTTGTTGTTGTTTTTGTGTTTTTTGTTTTTTAAAATAGGCCAACTATATGCCAAAAAAAAAAAAGAGGAAAAAAAAGAGGTTCCTGTGACTTTTTTTAAAGCTTCCTGTGACGACAAGAGGTTCAGGAAAAAAAAGAAGGGAATAAAAACCCAAATTTCAGGTGGGATCTAGGACTTCTGGCAATAGGAGAAAAATGCAAGGGGCCTTATTTTCTTTTACTTTCTTCTTTTTAGTGTGAGCAAAACCTACTTTAATAGTCCCAGGCCAACCTAAAATTAGCCCCAGAAAGATATATTCAACAAAACAGGTATAGAATAAAAAATTGATTAGGAGAACTACATGCAAGGAAAAAGACAAGTATATAGACCTACAAAAAGTACTGAAAATATTACGAACTCTGTTGTTATTGGGAACTGTTTAACTAATTGTTCAAACTTGAATAATATGCTAAAATATTGGCAATATACATTTCAAAATAGATAAATTCATGCATTATTTGGAATTTAAGAAACTATTGGGGGAAACTGGCATACTAAACAATGCATGTATCCCACACAACTAGCCATCAAATCCCCCATTCTGATTTTTCTAATGGTTATGTATGAATATTGCAATAATTGCAGTAAGAAATATATCCAGAAGTAGTTGAAAAATAAGAAAAATAAAAAAAAGAAGACATGACAGCAAAATGCTACAGGAACAAACTTCTATATAGCTGTTAAAACTATGAACCTTAGCGGTCATCATCATCAGAGTAGTTGCCATCGCTATCTGGCTCATATATTTGATATTCTTCATCGCTTGTATTTGCATCGCGTATATCATCAGCACCTGCTTCCGTGGATGGAAAACTATCGAAGAGCTCCTGCAAATGGGTTCTTGAGATGTTCTCCATGTTTAGATCTATGCACTATATAGGAAATCCAATAGTGTCAGCAGATCTTTAAAAGCGTTTTCGCTACAGCTGGCATCAGTTTGTCCAAAAACTATTTCTTGACAAGACTGAGCAACTTTATATTCATGGAATTTTTATGAATACGGGACTTTCTACTTGCATCTCCATCGTTTCACTAGAAATGTCATTCATAGCCATTATTCTTTCAAATAAATATTTTTAGTTGGATTTTCTTTTTATTTTTTATTTAAAAAAAAAAATTGCATGTGAAACTTTACTGAGGGCTGAATGATTTATTCTTAGATAAAAAATAGAGAATTAAAACAAAAGAACAGAATTGGCATGATATAAGGATACATGATTGTGTCTGCAGAGATATTTCACCGTCCTCTCAGCCTAGAAACAAGGGAGCATGATTTATACATGTAAAAAGGGGAAAAAAAACAAAAGGTAAAGTTTGAAATTAATATGCCATTGATGATATAACATAAAAACATCCAGCAAAATGTAAAATCAGAACATAGAGAAGTCAATACCAGATCAAGTGCCTCATATGCATCCAATTGCTCTTCAGCATTGTCAACTTCATCTTCCTCATCATCTTCAACATTATTGGGCTCCTCATTATCTTCATCCCTTGTAGTTTCTACATCATTAAATTTAATTAGTACTGTCCAAATTACGAAATTGAATCAGCATGCAAATAAAGATTCTCGTAAGGTCTCTCTCTCACACAGCCAAAATTGAAGAGTTGCATACCACAGCGGCCACGGTAACCAAATAGGAGTTTACAAAATATTACAGCCTAATTTAAAATGAGTTCTTTGGAAAATAGTATGGCACCTTAATGAATAGTTCATCAACATTTCAGTATAATTCAGATAAAAAGCATAAGTAGATTTTAGGTGAGGAATAATAGAGAAGGGAATGGCAGTGGAAAGGGGTTGAAGTAATGCATGCTATAAAAGAAGCATATATAGTCTATGTTGAATAACAAAGAAAGCATCAGCATACAACCAAGCTTTTAATACAAAGATTATATGCAGATAGAAGTATGGGATAGCCGGCCATCATTTCCTTCAATTACAGCAGTGAGCTGTGATTTTCCTCAAATTAAAAAATATTTTAAACATCATTAATAAAAACATTTTTCATACTAAAAGTAGAAATTTAAACAATTCTCATGATGTTAACAAGATTTCTCCACATTTTAAAAAGAATAGGATGGAACTAAATAAAATAAGATCTACTGCTAGATATCTTTCTTCAGAATTCAGATCAACATGATTATTGATTTGTTATTGTAGCTCACTGATTTGAAGCACTTCTTCAGGAAATTGTGATACTACAGGGAGTGAAGCTATGCAAGAGAACATCGGCAATTTAAAATAGTTTCTCAATTTACCAGGTGATCAAACCTTCTCACTATCATGATTGTGCTATATATCCATCTATCTGACGGAGTTAATAGAAAATCTGTAATTGAGTTCTAGCCTTTTTTTGATAAGTAATCAAGATATCAATTTTTTATTATTTTTTTTATTTTTTATTTTTATAGGTAAGTAATCAAGATATCATAAAAAGCATAGGGCACCCTCATGTAAATAGGAAGAATACAAGAGAAGTTACCTAGCTAGTGGGGGCAAAAAGAATAAGAAAATAAAATAAAAACTAATCATCAAATGAGAAACATAAGCAGCTGTCCAAAGATACGAAGTGTTGAAAAAAAGACATGGTCTCCTCCGAAGTCCTCTTGTGACCTTCAAAACACCTATTGTTCCTTTTCCCCCATGTAAACCACAAAGGAACCGTCTTCCACACAATAGCACTTTGAGTATTCGGTAACAAGCATACAAATTGATATGCGTCTAGGCATAATCCAACACAACCCAAATCAATTGAAGAAAACATTCCAAATGGCAAAAGCAACCTCACAGTGAAGGAGAAGATGGTTCATGGACTCCCCATTCTTTTTGCACATACAATACCTATCAACCACAATAACGTGCCACATCCAGAGATTGTCCATGGTAAGGATCTTTCCTAAGGTCATTGATCACACAAAGAAGGCATCCTCAACTAGCCTTAGTCCTCCAAATACTCTTCCAAGGGAAACATAATCCATCATGACAACCCATGGTCCAGTAGAATGATTTGAAAACAAACAACCCTTTTTTGGAGAGATCCACAATAACTTGTCTTCTTGTTCCTGTCTCATTTTGACTAAATACAATAAATAAATAAATAAAAATCATGTGCTATTCTAGCAAAGATTACGTTCCACCAAATCGCACCTCCAAACAAATCTATGAGAGCTGCAACGGGAACATCCTTAGTCAGCAATACCAAATAAAACTGGAAAAGCATCGTGAAAGGTCATATCCCCACACTAAAGATCATGCCAGAATAACCTTAAGAGTCATCTCGCACCTCAAATCTAGTGTGACTATAGACCTTCTCCAAGCCCCTCCTAACATTCTTCCATGGGCCCACCCCGTACATCCCAACAAGCTCAATGGAACACCACCCTCCCCAAGATCTTCCATATTTAAATCCACCACCATTCTCCACCAAGCCTCTCTCTCAAGCCGATAGCGCCAAAGCCATTTACCTAAGAGAGCATGTTTGAACCTTATCAAGTTCCTAATCCCCAAGCCTCTCTCAAAGATCGGCTTGCATACTTTGGGTCAACTCACAAAATGATATCTAAACTCTTCACCTAACCTTCCTCAGAGATTGGCGTTGAGTTCTAAACTGAGGATATGAAAGTGTAGAATGAAGTCAATGACTTATAGATCGTTTTCTTGACATGGCTTGGCTTTGGTGGTTTTGCACTTTTGGTTTTAGGGCAGGTTGGGGGGTTGCATGTCTTGCTTTGCCATCTTCTTTAGCATCTTTCTATTTTCCAAAGTTGCAGTTTATGGTGCAGCATAAGTTAAGAGGCTTTCAGACAGATTAGATAAATAGGGTATGGTTATATTTGTGCGGGTTTACCATACTATGGTCCATTCTCTTTGAGATCATAGTCTTGTTTGATGGGCTTTTGCCCGTATCCTAATAAGGAAGAATTTATAATTGCTATGATTGACACATTCAAAATTTGAAGAATCCTTGAGTATGGTTGTCAATTGATACCTGCATTGGATAGCGGGCTCTCTTCACCAGGCTTTAAGGCACCTTTGATGCGTCCCTTCTTTAACTTTTCAAACTTCTCAGAAGCAGCTCTAAGTAAATTTTCTGCACCAGGTTTGGGGAAGATCGATAGGAACCTCACCATAAGACGTTGCCTTAAGCAATTAAGCATGTGGTCTGAGAACCATCCAGCTCCAAACTGCATAATACATAATAAGCTAAATGTGATCCAATTAAAATCAAGTAGATAGCTTGCAAATTTCAAATACTCGCACTATATGCAGATAGTAGGCATACATTGGAAACAGAAAGATATTAGGGCTCACTATCACTAACTTAACTGCAAGAGAGTGAGAAGGAATTTTATAATACAAGTTGGTAGTTGTTCTCTGAAACTTTTCGGACCTCTTGTGCTAAGACAGGTCAGCATTTCTAACCAAAATTTATTCATGGCAAAAATACCACATAAGGAATTTGGAATAGGAAACAGTATTGCTAGAAATACTAAATTATTCTCATGGAATTTCCAGTAAAATGTCAAACAAGTTGCTTGAATGACCCTGGAAGCAACAGAAACAGCTCTTCATACTTGCTAGACTTTAGGTCAAGTTGCAACTTGCAAACCTAGCATCTCATTTAATATATACTCAACCTATCTGTCTCATACTTAAAATACATATAAATCACATGCATAAAAATATCAAGTTGCCAAAACCGATAATTCCTTCCATAACTATGTATAGAATATGATACATGTTAACAGATGATATGGATCAAACATGATAAAGCCATACAGAAAATAAAGTTTACAAAATTCAGTAAAAGAGAAGAAGAAACTAAGCATTGTTGTGAGTTGCATATATGCGTGTTCATACATATGGTATGGGTATATCCTAATACATGAGCACACACATATAAGAAGACAAACATTTTAATAAAGCCCAATATGAGAAAACACACCGTGCAAGTCGTCTGTGTTACAGGTTTCTTTATCTCTTGCTGAATGTAATCATCAGCAAGTTCAAAAAACTGTAATGACGTCTGGAACTTGTAAGGGAAAACTCGAAATTCACAAATGTCCTCCCATCTATGCTTCAACCTGCACTAAGTAAAAGGATAACAATAACAACAACAGGAACAGTAATGATAATGGTGACGAAGGAATCAGAGTCTATAAGTATGCTCTAGTGTACTCTGGTGCAATTAAATATATTTTTTTTGATAAATAAGTAATTCAAAAGCGCAAAGGGGCGCAACGATAATACACATGATGTATACAAAGAAAGGCCTTACCAAAGGTGAAAAGAATAATAAAAATACACAAATTGACGCATAGTAGAAAATTGAGAAACATTACGCTCCCGCCAATTGAGAAGGGTCTTGACGAACATGTTTTTGAGCTCATCCGACATCTTCTCATGATCTTCAAAACATCATGCATTTCGCTCTCTCGTGTTTATGAGAAACTGAATACATTGGATTATTGAAGGCGGGCTTGCCTAAGACCTTCTTGCACTCGTCTTATTTTCACCATTCTAAAGGTTTTAGTACTTCCACACAATAAATCATTATAAAAAACCCCATAGACTCCTAGTCTACTTCTACACTTAACTTGAACCACCCTAAATCATAAAAAATAAAAACCATCTCCTAACATTCTTGTCTATGTGGCACATTCACAAAAATAAAACAAAAACAAAAAGCCAAAGAACAAAGAGAATACTAGGAAATTAATATTTGAGAATGCTCAGAAGCATTTCTCTTAGTTCTAAGTCTCATAACGCATTTATTCGGGACATGCAAATTCTAGATCCCGTTCTCATTGCTAATGAATGCCTTGATAGTATAATCAGATCGGGGGAACTGAGTGTGCTTTACAAACCGGATATAGAAAAAGCTTATGATCACATTAATTGGGATTTTCTGTTGTACAAGCTAAGGAAGAGCAGTTTTGGGGGGAAATTGTGTACTTGGATAGCTCATTGTATCTTCTCAATGTGTTTTTCTGTTTTGGTGAATGGCACTCTTTTTTTTTTTTTAGTAGTTCTCGTGGCTTGAGCGAAAGACCCTTTGTCCTTGCTGTTGTTTGTCATTGTTTGGAGGTGTTGAGTAAGATGACCTCTATTGTAGTGAGTTTGGGCTTGTTTTTTGGCTTTTCTATGAGAGTTGAAAATAATGGTGGGATTGATATCTCTCGTCTCTTGTTTGCAGATGACACTTCAAATTTCTGTGGCACCAACCTAGATCACCTTCGTCTTTTACATTGTTTTTTCCTGTGTTTTGAAGCTCTCTTGGGTTCGAAGATTAATTTGACCAAGTTAGCATCGGTTCCTGTTGGTAATGTCAATTACATAGAAGGTTTGGCTAGGATTTTGGGATGCAAGGTCTCCTCTTTGCCTATGAAGTACCTAGGTCTTCCTTCGGGTGAATGGTTTAAACCCAAATCTATTTGAGATGACATTATTGAGAAGATTGAATGTATATTGGCTGGTTGGAAGCGATTGTACTTGTCTAAAGGGGGTAGGATTACCTTGATCAAGAGAACACTGTTTAATTTGCCTACCTACTATATGTCTTTAATCTATGACCAAGTCAATTGTTTATTCTTTGAAATTGGGATGGCTAAATTTCAAGAACTAGAATGCAAAATGGCACCACAATTGGGCTTTTGCATTCTGGAGTGCGGTTTGGGAGACAGAGAATCCAGTAACTATGACCCAAACATTCTACTTGGACTACATCAAACAATGAATTAGTAACATGGGAAACATGTCTAAACAAAAGGCATAAAATTGAAAAGACCTTACCCTTTGGCTGCATTAGCATCACAATAACTCCGTAATGGTTGTGGTACTCGGAAATCAATTCTCTGATATCTGCTAAAGAAAATACTTGGAAGATAAGCATCAATATAGTAAAGGTTCCAAAACATTCTAATTCCAATAAGCAATTAATAATAAATGTATAGGTATATATATGTTATATATAACAATATTTGTTAGTTGTTAAATTAACTGTTTCAGATCCAACTCCTACCTATCTAAGAATACTTAAACATATAAAAACTTAAAATAACCACAAAGAAAACAAATATTGGTATTACATATACGCGTATGTGTGCATGCTACTAATAATTCATGACATAGATTGTACTTTACTCAATTGCTTCCATTAACTTGATTGGGTGCTGTCCTTTCTGTCCCTTATCTTATTTCAAAGCAACAAAAATGCAAGGTCTAAGCATGGTTGTCTCCATCTAGATTCAGTTTACTTTTCTTCTGTCAGCATTTTATTATTTCACTATTAGTCTGTTTTATTTCAATAATTAAGCTTATTCCAAGAAGGAAGACTGCAAAGATAAAAATGATAGGATAGATCTCCCTAAAGGAGTGGAACAGCAACACCATACGATAAAAAACTCAAAACCTAAGGGAAGCCTTGAGAGGCTAAGGTAGCAAATATTTTCCCACGAAATTAATTAAAGCTGAATCGCATGATAAGATATCTAGATAATGGACACCCAGAATCAAACCAACAAAATAAAGGAAGGGATGACAGGATCTTATTGAAATTTGTAATATTAGATAACAAGATAGCCATGTTGAATGGTTAAACTTTCAGCTCTAATTACATTTCTCACTCTTAAAATGGAATTATGTCAGATCCAATCATGCAATAAAGTATTTTCTAACGCTTTCACCCATACTAAGAACATTTTAATAGAAGCATCAAAATGGCATGGCTGATCCACTCACATATATATCCAGTCACTAATTTAACTCTTCATTCCTAGGTGATATTTAAGTCTATCTCTTTCAACCAAAATAGAAACTTAGAAATATCATAAGATGTGATGAATGGATTAAATGCTAACTGGAAATAGAAGTTTAGACATTATTCAAGATCTCTTACATGCAAGAATCAGGTTCCTTGCGAGGATCATATCCTTTTCTGATCCAGAATCTGAGAAATGGTCCACTCGAAAAGTAGTATGCAATCCTTGACAGAAGCCTGAGAAGAGCAGACAAGTGCAAAGCCACTGTGAAATATCAAATTTATCCAAGGGTATCAAACACTGAAATCAAGTCAACTTCAACCACCCCCACCAAAGAATTTGACTACAAACGGGGCAAGTTTTCAGGCAGAATACCTTCTAAGCATCTCAACAGTAAAACTTAAGCCCTTATCAAGCAAACGTTCAGTCAGTGATTCCTTGGGCCATATAGGCCGCTCATCAAACAGCTTTGATACAACCATCTGCCACTCCCATTGATCTGAGCCTTGGGGTACATATTCCTCCCAATTTACTCTCTTAGGAATCTGTATGAATGTTAAGTGCAACATGGACGAACAAAGCACATGATGAGATTACTCATGTTTTATTAGAATGCCATTAGTCTCATAACATTACCAATTATCTCTTTTTACCTGCACTTCTCCTAACATACAACAATAGGACTAACAGCTGTATGGATGTTTGATAAATGGTAGATGATATTTACTAAAATTGACTGCCAGGATTTTCATCAGAATAACTACGTGCCATTACATCCAAAGCCAGCAACCCATGAAGTTCTAACATCATTGAAAGAAATGTATATCAGTCACCAGTGGCCCCACAAACATCTGGGAAGGACTGCCTCCAATATTAAACCATCTCATGATGCATCCACACAGCACCAGCAAAATGAGAAAAATGGGGGTGCATTTCCTCAAAATTTTCACTGAGCCCACACGAAAACATGATCGCATTGCAGAACACTACTTTCTTTGGAAAGGCCCTTAACAAAATTCTATGTGAGAAAAGTCCTTTCTTTTTGTTAGTAATGAAAGTAAGCATGCTTAAGACAAAAAGAGTTCACAAGTTTCTTATTGCATCCAAAATGGTCTGGTGCTATAAGGAATTATCATGTGTCCAAAGTTCCTATATAATAATTAGTTAATTACATATTGTATCAAGGATGACAAATAAAAATAAATAAATAAAATAAAATAAAAACAAATAAAACTAAAGGGGTTAAATATCTACCAGTTTAATTTTCATTCATGCTTTACAAAATATTTTCTGATGCATCAATAATCTGAAAGACATCAAAAGAGAAAAATTTACTGAAACAAGAAAATCAAAATTTAGGCTTCCAGTGAGATTAAGCACACAGTGAGCCTCCAAGAAACATAGCTTTGTTGGATTAAAGTTCTATTTTCAGATGAGTTTGATAAAAAAGGATCCATAAAAGTCAGCATCAAAACTTCCAAGTATTTTATTCCCAGTGGGCTTTGTTACTTACAAAAAGATTTATTATTTACTCATCAAAATATGTATTCCCATGTCACCAGTCCAGTAGATAAAAACATTTAAACAATTGATATTGCAACTACGTAACATTGATACTATTGTGTAGAAGCCATATCTGTAACTTATAAGTATTCGGTTCTTCTCAGATATTCCCCATGTGTATCCAGTATTTCTTGTATACTCCTGGACACGTATTGGAGACGCCTCAAATGTTGGGATTCACCTTTTTTCCAGACTTAAATGGAAACATAAGAATGGTTTATGGCATGGGTTTTGACCCTTTCAACACAGTGATGCTTCTGTATTCTCATATCATGGATAAGTTCATGATTAACTTTTATAATAACTTTACTTATCAAAAAAAACTTTTATAATAACTTAGAACTACAAAATACGTATCTAGATAGACATATCTAGATTCACCATATGAAAACAAGCATTTAGTTAATGAACCTAAATCCTGACTAATGTTACAAGTAGAAAACCATAGCAACGAACTATACAATGAAGATTTCTAAAGTAACTATATACACAGAATATTTGTAGCATAGAAGTTACAAGTAGGATATCTTTAATGTTAAAATCAATTGCAAGAACTGGCTCCATATCCACCTGCACAATTAAAAAAAATTATAAAAAAAAAAAAAAAAGGTGTTAAGGTCGTAAAGCTGACATGAGGTGAAAATTAGTTAAACTAAATCACTTCATACGATATTTGGAATGACAGACGATGCAAGTCCTAAGTCAAAATAATGATCTCTGGAAGCACAATAAAATCACATCCATAAAAAAAATAATAATAAAAAAATCATCAAAATAAAAAACAAAGAAAAGAAGCAATTTTGACAACAACAAAGCCAGAAAACAGAGACACAAATGGCCCTGCATAAAGCTTTGTAAGCATTACCTAAGCTTGATCCACAAGATAAACGAAATTAGTTATGGGACACAGAGACCACCCAAAGGCACAGAATCTATAGGACAATGAGTGTCACAACTCTAACCTAAACTCCCAGAGAAAAAACTTTGTTTGAGCTATTAGAGGTTTGCTTAGAAATACTTTCATCGCTCAACAGTTTAGAGCAATGGCTAAAGATTCTGGTCCCCAGAGAAAAAAAAAATCATTAGGAACCAAAACATACAGCCAATGCCACATGCCTGTCAGGTCAGGGATAAAACAAGAAAAAGTAAAAAGTTTTCCAAAACCAGTGCAATATCACTTAAAATTTCTTAAAAAAATACTGATCAGGTGTCAAAACAACCATCGTTTGCCATGTATTATTTTACTAGACCTAACTCACGAATCGGACAACTCAGCAAAAATAATCATGCCAGAGCATTACAATGTATACGTGAGTACAATCCGCTACTCAATCTCTTACATGCTTTTCCACAAGTTGTCAATTTTTATGTTGCTCACTTTGTGACTAATGACCCATAGAAAGTGCTAGCCACATCTACGTTATTACTTCAAAAGGACTAGGCAATTTGAAGTTTCCCTAAAATCACTTATAAAGCTCGGTCTAACTTAATATTGAACCAATGTATGACTTAGCACCTATGAGTCTCTTTACAAACTACTCACTCTATATGGGCTACTCATCTTCCCACTATGGGACTAAAGTGTTACAATTTTCTCCCCTTAAATCTCTAACATCCTCATTAGGGCCACGTCGTGCAATGCTCCAGTACTACATGGCATTACTAGGTTCCTTTGATACCATACAACCTAGGAAAGTGCTAGCTATATATGCACTATCACTCTAAAATAACTAGTTAATTTGGAGCTTTCCTACAATAACTTCTTTTTTTTTTTTGGATAAGTAATAACTTTCCTAGAATAACTTATAAAGCCCAAAGCCATATTTGTGCTATCAATCTAAAAGAACTAGTCAATTTGGAGTTTCCCTATAATCACTTAAAAAGCACAGACTCGCCTAGTAAGGAACCAATGTGGAACTTAACACCCATGAGTCTCTTTACAAACTACCTATTCTATGTGGGCTACTCATCTTCCCACTATGAGACTAAGGTGCTACATTGTATTTTGAGAATCAATGCTAAACACTTCTATGTCTGGATTAATTGACTTTTGTACCATGCAACCAATTAGCTGTGATGAAAACTTGGTCAATTCTTCCTAACCCCAAAAATTCTACAACTACTCTCCTTCCAAGACATTAAAGTAACGGAAACAAAATCATTTCCAAAATTCGTATCCTTTTCAAAATCTGGTCAAAAGGAAAGCCAAAGATATGAAGCTAAAAGATGATGATGATGATAACCTGATTTAAATGAGGCTCCACACATTAAAAAAAAAAAAAAAAAAAACAAAAACAAAAACAAAAAAAACTGGTCTGTATGATCTACCTCTAAACTTTATGACTATTTTCTCAGAAAAGGGAAGTCTTAATTCACAATTAGGCCTAACAAATTTCTATTTTAATAGATCATAACATATCAAGGATTAAGCCTTTTTGCCGAACAAGGAGGAACTACATCTGCGCTCAAACATGTCTGTCAGGACTAAAAGAGACAACACCAAAGGGTCTAAATTTAATAACAAGTTGAATTTGTTCTTAGAAAGTAGAAGAGATAACTAATGAAATTTTAGTAAGATTTCATAGATGGGTATAATTGGAAACAGTAACTTTACTCAGATAAGAAAAATCTAGTTTTAACTTTGATAATGCTGAACTAAATTGTAGAAGAAAAGTAAGAAGATTGTGATGATAAAAATGCATAACTGTTGTAGTATTTTGTAATGGGTAAACTGGTAAAGCATAAAATTCACAAGTTATCTTAGTATCAACTAATAGATCCATCAAAATCCTGGATGAACAGCACAGCAACCAATTCTAGCGTGACACCTCAAGCTTTAGTGGAAAATAGACAAAGATAACAATTCTACATTGCAAACAGAAATTACAAGCTTCAAAAAGTTTGATTCTGGAGTAAAGAATCACTCCTAAAGCTAGAACTCATACAAACCCATCAGCCTATCAAACTGCTACAGCTAAAGAAAAACCATTGTGCCTGGTTGGCATTTTACACCATCAGTCAAAAACTTTCTCATATGCATCTTAGGTCATACAGGAATCAACTAATTACAAGTACCATAGCTTAGACTAGCTAGTTATTAAAAAAAAAAAATTAAGTCTCAATGTTTGCCACTTTCGTTGACAAAAAGATTTCACCTTCAAGTCCTGTTGTGCAACTTCATCTTGTTTCGTTTTTGAAATCAATGCGGGCGGCGGTCTTAACCTGAAACATAATAAGGACAATAAAAAGCAGTTCAAAAAATGAACAGAAATCAACATATAATTATCAAATAACTTAGCATCAGATAGCTCCAAAAGTTGGAGGATTTTATTCTACAAAAATTATAAAGCCATCTTACACTAAATTCTCCGGAACATCCTTGGGAGAAAAAAGCGGGGGCAACAAAATCATCACATCCTCCTGATCCACATCCATCAGTCCTCCCTTCTCTATTAAAAAAAAAAAAAAAGATTGAAAAAAATTATGGGTCAAGTACATGGAGTAAATTAGATTATGAGTCAACACATTTAAAGCATATGTGTGAGTCTGACTAGTTAAACCCACATTCATAATAGTCAAGTGGTTAATATAACTTTTTTTTATAAGTAATCAAAATATCATTAAAAGAGTAAGGCGCTGCAAGATACACATTAAGTATAAAAGAGAAGCCACCTAGCAAGGGCAAAAATAACAAGATAATTAACCACCAAAGAAGAAACAAAAGCAACTGTCTAAAGAAAAAATGTGTTGAAAAATAAAAATTTAATTTCCTCCAAAGTCCTCCTTATGGTCCTCAAAACTTTTATCATTCATTTCCCTCCATAGACACCACAGAAGACACGAAGGCATCATCTCCACACAACATTAATATAACTTTTTTTTATAAGTAATCAAAATATCATTAAAAGAGTAAGGCGCTGCAAGATACACATTAAGTATAAAAGAGAAGCCACCTAGCAAGGGCAAAAATAACAAGATAATTAACCACCAAAGAAGAAACAAAAGCAACTGTCTAAAGAAAAAATGTGTTGAAAAATAAAAATTTAATTTCCTCCAAAGTCCTCCTTATGGTCCTCAAAACTTTTATCATTCATTTCCCTCCATAGACACCACAGAAGACACGAAGGCATCATCTCCACACAACATTAATATAATTTTTTTATAAGTAATCAAAATATCATTAAAAGAGTAAGGACCGTAAGATACACATTAAGTATAAAAGAGAAGCCACCTAGCAAGGGCAAAAATAACAAGATAATTAACCACCAAAGAAGAAACAAAAGCAAACTAAACAAAAATGTGTTGAAAATAAAATTTAATTTCCTCCAAAGTCCTCCTTATGGTCCTCAAACTTCTATCATTCATTTCTCCATAGACACCACAAAGACACGAAGGCATCATCTCCACACAACAACACTTGAGAGTTGCCAATAGTCCACCAACAATCCCAATCATGAGCCGCTCTAGAAAAGCTTACGTTCCACTGAATGGCACCTCCAGAAAATTCCACGAGTTGCAAAAGAAGCATCCTTTATGCAATCAATACCAAATAAAATTGGAAAGGCTTTCTTAAGGGCTGCATCCACACACCAAAAATCATGTAAGAATCTAAACTTGAAGTCATCTCCCACCTCAAATATGGTATGACTACAAAACCTCCCTCAACCCCCTCCTAATATTCTTCCATAAACCTACCCCATACACCTCAATAGGTTCACTAGAACACTATGCTCCCCATGCACTTCCATATTTAGAGTCCACTGCCACCTTCCACCAAGCCTCTCTCTCAAGCCCATAGCACCAAAGCCATTTACCTAAGAGAGTATGATTGAACCTTGGCAAATTCTTAATCCCCAACCCTCCCTTAGAGATCAATGTACAAACCTTGAACCATCTCACCTTGTGTTATTTGAACTCTTCACTTAGCCCCCCATAAGAAATCACATTGGAGCTTCTCAATACAGTTTGCAACGCTCGCATGGAGAGAAAATAAGGACATGAAGTACATAGGTAAGTTGGATAGGGTACTCTTGACAAGAGTAATCCTACTATCTTTGGACAAATACGGCATTTTTCAACTAGCCAACCGACGTTCTATTTTCTCAATCATATCGTCCCGCATATGGTTGGCATATGATGCCCCCAATGAAAGACCAAGATACTTCAAAGGCAGAGACACAACCCCACCCTAACATGGGAGGAGGTCGCTCAAGCCCTCGGCCTTGTCGTGATTAAATAAATAAAAACAAGGGGCGTTTTGATATACAGAAAAAGCACATAACCATTTTTGCATTCAATCCTGTTAATTAATATTTTATCTTGCCCAAAAATAAGTGGTGCCCCAACATATGCTATATCAAACCACCCTAACACCATAGCTATAAACATGTATAAGAAAATGAAACATGCATATATGTATTATGTATATATATGAGAGATATAGTGAGGCTGACCGAAATGCGGGTCCTCAATTTCGCCCCATTGTCTCGTTCTTTTTTTCCTTTGCTTAGCAGCATCGGCATGAACAGCCACAACGTGCTGGTAGTCTGCCATTCCTTCAAAGTGATAACCCTCCGGGACGCGTGCGACAATATCTGCGCAAATGTGGCCATCATCACCATTGGACATTTTCTTCGATATCTTTAGTAGCAAATCGTTGCAAGGACGTAGCTCCCCGAAAGCCGGGTGCGAGTATGGGTCGTCGGGCCGGAATCGAAGTTCCAACTTGTTCGAATGCGAACTATGAGCCTGCAAGCAACAACGATTTTCAAAACCATAACAATTGTTTGAACTAATTAAATTTAAAAAAAAAAAAAACAAAAACAAAAAACAAAAGCACTGTTTGAGTTGGCGTGTATGTGCCTTGATGATTCCTTCGATGCCTCCAAGCGTCTCGACGGCGCGTGTGGTGGAGGAAGGGTAGCCCGGATAGTGGACAACGAAAGCCTCGATGCTCGGTAAGACGCCCGATACGGTGCCGTTTTTTACCTCTCCCATTGGGGTTGGATTTGATTTCGATTGACGGGAAAAGTTGTAGAGGGAGGTAGTGGCGCGGAACCAGGTTTTGTACTTTGTGGGTGGAACTAATATGGAGAAGGCTGATGAGCAAAACTGAATATATATATATATATATATATCCGAACTATATAAAAATAAAAAATAGAGAAAATTATAAAAATCACATTTATTTTTATGACCCGGCTTCTATACGGTCTTGCATACCGCATATCTGTGGTAGTTTGCTTGGATGGCTGAGATTTATCCAGGGGGTTTGGTTTTTACCCAAGGACTAACGGCATACTCAAAAAAATATATATATATATATATATATATATATATATATATATATATATATATTGGCCCACATCTTTTTCAAGCGTGAATATTACTTCGGTTTTGATATTTAAAGGGTTTAAAAGGGGATATCAAGTAAGAGGTCCCTTTGATCGATAGACAAGTAAGCAGCATGCAGGGCCTTCAAGAATTGTAATAGCTGGTAGGATTCTTTGAAACATGTTGAATGAATATGGTGAAAATTAAAAGACGATGAGGAGCCATTCGATGAGAATTTGATACCCTATTGGCTGGGGCGCCGCTAATGCTGTAGGAGTTGTGGCAGATCAAACACGGGCGGCACTAGGAAGGAAGCTAATTTAAGGCATTCTATTTCTTGCCGTTGTCGCTGCTACTGGCAATTGAGCTATGGAGAGACTCAGTCACTCGTGCTCGCTGAAGAATTTGTAGCAAATATACATAGAGAGTGGGAGTGAGAGTCAGAGTCCGAGAGGGAAGTCTGTTTAGGTATCTCTTGGCTTTACTCTGGACCTTTGGTAATCGCCTTCAACAACTCTTTTAGAGAGATCTAGGTCATTTTTGGCCCATTGCCTACAATTTTATTGTATTTTCCGCACTTTAATTTTTTTATTTTGCGTTTACTATCGATAACGAGCCTACCCATTTTTCGATGTTTTGAATTCCTACACCTTTCCATAATTTGTTTAGAAAAAGAAAAAGAAAAAGAAAACCCCCCCAAAAAAAAAAAAGGTTTTAAATCAAATGGGCCTAACGGCCCAAACCCCACTCAAATAAAACAAAGACGCCGACACAAACACCCCTTTCGCGCTGACTTCAGAACAGACTCGCATAGTCGCATCAAAGTCTCAAATAGTGAAATACCAAATTACCCAGAGGAAGTCTCTTATCTCTTTCTCTCTCCAACCGCCTCACTCTCTCTCTCTCTCTACGATTCCACATTCGCCGTATATCTCTCTATTTTTCTCTCCGATTCTTAACAATTCTGCAATTCCTCCGATGCCCTAGCCCATCCGGCGCTGGTGACAAGGACAGCTTCAAAGTCTTTGGGCTTAGGATTTATCTTGGTTTTTTTTTTGGTGTGGATAAAATCCCACAATTCGATTCGATCGTGAGGAGGGCCGGAGGCGCTCTTGAATTTAGGGCTTTTGCGGCTCCCAACCGATTGTCCGGCGAGGGTGACGTGAAATCCAGTGGCCTCCGTCCTACGACCTCCATTTTTCTCAGTAGCAAAGCCTCGAACTCGCCCCAGCGAGGATGTCGTACCTGCTGCCACACCTTCACTCGGGATGGGCCGTTGATCAGGCCATCCTGGCCGAGGAAGAACGACTCGTCATCATCCGCTTCGGCCACGACTGGGACGAGACCTGCATGCAGGTTCGTAATTCTAAACACACAAAAAAAAAAAAAAAGCTTTCTGATGATCTTTTCACTTTCAAGGCCTAAATGGAAAAGTTACCCTGTGCTCTGTAATTGTCCCTGCTGTGATTTCTAGATGAGTGACTGCTTCTATTTCTATTGAATTGTCTCCCACTTTGTTGTGAGAGCTGGCTCTGTTCTCGATCGTTATCTGTTGATGGTCTAATTAATTTGTTTTGGATTTAGATGGATGAGGTGCTGGCATCTGTTGCTGAGACAATTAAGAACTTTGCTGTTATTTATCTTGTGGACATCACAGAAGTGCCCGATTTTAACACAATGTACGAGCTGTATGACCCATCCACAATCATGTTCTTCTTCCGGAACAAGCACATTATGATTGATCTTGGCACTGGAAATAACAACAAGATTAACTGGGCTCTCAAAGACAAGCAAGAGTTCATTGACATTGTGGAGACAGTGTACCGTGGGGCAAGGAAGGGACGTGGTCTAGTGATTGCTCCAAAGGACTACTCCACCAAGTACCGCTACTAAGTCCATGTGCAAGTTGTAATTTACCTGAGGTTTGTAAGATCAGATCTTGAAAACCTGTTGCATAATATTGCTTACTCTCTGGAAGTAGTTGTTGATTTGAAAACTTGTAAGATTAGATCTTGAAAACATATTGCTTGAAACTTGAATTCTCTAAAAATCAATGTTTGAAGCAGAGATCACAACTTCGAATCTCCCCTTCTCTCATTTCTTGGGGTCAATTACTTTTATATATATGTGTGTGGAGATATCCTTGATTCAAGGAGTTTTACAGGGAGTGCTTTTCACTCTGGCAATGCTCTATTTAAATTAAATAATAGTACTAGCCCTAGCATTTAAAATCCAAAATCAATTCTGTTTTATTTTAAAGATTTACTCTTGTGCGCCTGTTATCGACTCCGACCAGCAAGGGACAATAGGCAGAACTCATATATCTTCTTCATTTTAGCTTTAATTATTATTTATCCAATACCAGTGACACCACAGACACTGAGACACACAAATGGTTAGGTGGTCGCAGTGGTATGTTTTGTGCTTTTCTAACGCAATGTCTGTGATTGATAATGATCTCAAAACAATGATGGTCTGGTTCTGAGATTAGTCATAATTCCCCATATACTTTTCACTCGTTACTGAACCAAAATTTGTGTGCCAATAATGTGATAAACAGTTGAATTTTCCAAGATAGCCCTCTTATGCACAGTTTAAGGACAGCAACTCCTTATTCAGTATTTACTTTCCAGTTAGACTGATGGATCTTTAAATTTTCTTCTTTGAGGCATTAGTATTGCACCTGGTACTATTTTTCAACAAAGTTATGATGCCGTGTAAGCCAGCACAATACTCGGAGAACTGAGCTTCAATTAGTGGTTTGTGTTTGGTCGGTGATGTAAATTACTGTCTGAAGTGGATTGGCTTTATGGCTAATTCAAAGCGAGTTGTATAATTAGATGGTTATGAGAGAAAAAATCTCTGTTTCTTTGTGGGTTGGATTCCGAATATCCGAATACTCTTGAAGGATTTACTTGAAGGTTGTGGTATATGTTGGATGTGTTATAGTCTTTGAAGTCTCTCTCATGTGCTAGGGCAGGAAGAGTAGAAATTCTGGCATAAGTGATTGCTTGCTCTAAGTGTTGTAATGGAAGCAGTGATCCAGGAATATGCTCCCAATTGTCATGGAAGCTCTTCTTCTGTTATTAGAAAACTAGTATCGTAAATGACCTAACCGAATAAATATTCCAAGCAGAATGTTTAGTTGCCAATTCTCACTCCCCATCCTCCATGTTAAGTAAAATGGAAAAATCCATATTGGTCGTGGCCTTGAAATTGTTTTTCTAGTGTTAGACAGACGCGCTGCAAAAGACTTTATATTCAATGTTGAGGGCAACAGTTCTCAAGGGGTAGTTTAATTGGTATGAATACGCCTCAGTTAGACGTAGTCAATCTCCCATTTCTTCTCTTATGTGGACATGTCAAAAAAATATTGAGAGCAACAAGAATTAATAATGAGCTCATTACAATTTCAATTTTGAAACATTCACTCTGACTGCTTCGATGACACTGTAAGATTATGACCTAATCAATGGTCCAGATTTGTCGGACCACTATCCTCATCTCAAGAAAAAATTGAAATGTGGAAGGATTCAGGGTGTTGGGCCATATTAAACTTTTTCAAAGAAGCCTCAAGGTGGGTTCTAACTAGAATTTAATAAAAGAGCTAAAATGGTTTGCTGTTTAACCACAAGTAATGGGGATTTAGAAATAAAAGACAATCATCTTTTGGTCGATGAAGGTATTCATCGTTGGAAATCTAAGAACTTCAGGTACTGGACAATATGTACAAGATTAGTGTTTCATAAGCTCAAAAGTAGCTTAAAGATCCTACATCCTGGCCCAAAGTAAAAATATATAGAATACAATTTTCCAAATTCCTGAGTACAAGCGAATATTAGGAAACATCAAAGCATCATGTGGATGACAGGAAATAAATGAAATGCTATGCAACACCTAAAGGAAGCCCTTTGTGTCCCGTGAAAAAGTTTACACAACTGTAGTATTAAGTTTGAAGTAGTATGCATCTCTGTGGTTTGTCTGACATTCTTTCCCATCAGGCATACTTCTACAAACCTCAAGTGAACGCAATAACATGAAATCAACTTTATAGTTCAATCAAGACATGTTTACAGCATGTGATACAACATACTAACTTTAGTGTGTGTGTGTGTGTTTTTTTCCTGATACTATGTTGTTTACTTAGTGAACAAGCCCTCCCCTCCTATGTCAGCAAGTGGCTGTTGTTTTTATTATTACCATCTGTATAACCCCCTCCGCCAGCTCTGAATGTGTTGCCATGAGACTTTCTTCACATGTAGTACAACCCATCAGTCCAGTGAGATGAAATTATTGTATATAACATTTCTCTTAGTATATACATAGCAAGTATTGGTGACCATTTTTAATGTGGATGTGGCAGTCTCAACCAATACTTAGATTAATCTTTATTATAAAAAAAATAATTAAAAAAAAAAGTTCAAAAATTGACTAAAATTGTCATATCAGCATTATGGGACAGTTGTGAGATAAAATAACCGTTAAATGTTTTTTCTCATACAAGAAGCCACATAATCAAGAACTAAGCAAAGGTGAAATCACAATAGGACTCCTCACCCTGTACTTTCCATTTTCTTCAACCCAATCAAGGGTACCAAACAAAACTGTCCCATTCTCATTCCCTTTATATTGTATTGTCATTGTATAAGATTGAGTCTCATTTTGCTTTCTGAGCACCAATGTATCTGGTGAGAGTCACTACAGTACGCTCTGGTGCAATCACTACAGCCTTGTAAGTTGCATAATCTTTCCCAACATTAGTTGCAATACTAAGAAAAATTTTGGTTGTCACTGTCATAGAATCACTGTAAAAGGCAATAAATGATGGGTAATTAAGGTCAGAAGATGGGTTCCAGCAATTACAGATTCTTGACCCAGTAATGCTTAAGATTTGACTCTGATTGAACTTCATATAGCATAACAGATTCACATAATCTTGTGGAGTTATGTCATATATCAAACCCGGATCAAGTGCTTGATTTGGATCAATATGGCCTGCTTCCATGGCTAGAGGTGAAGCCAATTGTGATCCTTTGCGAAGGTCTCGGATTGGCCTTCGAGTATTGTCTGTTGTGTTTGCAGTTGTCATAATGGCAGACCTTATAGCAGCAGCACTCCAATTTGGGTGTGCACCTGTTAGAATATAAATTAAATCATTGAATTATGCCTCTGTTCAAATTGTATGATAGTTGTATAATAGTCTACTTAAATAATATTTACCCCAAAGCTTAAGTACATTTAACAGTACCTTTTAAGAAGTGCAGCAACACCAGCAACATGAGGGCAAGCTGCAGACGTCCCAGTTTCCATGTTATAGTCGCTATATAACATATATGTTGACCTCATGCGAGCTACTTCCTTTTTGGGAACCCAAGCACCTAAAACTAATGAACTAGGTGCCATTATATCTGGTAATGCAGCAAATGAAGCTATTGCAATAGGGTCATGGTCCAACGACTCATTAAAGCCCATAGAGATTGAAATTACATCAACACCATCTTTAATGGCTTGGTTTAAACCTGCAAGATTCAAGGATTAGATAGAAAATCAGATCAAGGATTATGGCCAAAGGGAAATTTAAATTGAAAGCTAAAAATATAGATTTATGGAGACATGTGGAATCTATCGATGAAGATTTTGGTGCAGACCAAGTGTTATGTTATTTTGTTGTGGTTGGTTGGTTAATCATGTGGTTTGACTGACTTGTATATACTTTAGAAGGAGAGAATTCTTTGTTGATTGAGAGATAGTGGTATAGTGTTAGCATCTGCAGAATTTTGTTTGCTGCAGAATGTTAGCAGCATTTTGTTGAGTCTTTTGATTTTAGGGTCCATTTGAGTTTGCGATTTCAAAATACTGATTTTAAAAACTTCATTTTTAAAAAACACTATTGAGCGTTTGGTAAATTCGTAGTTTGACCTTTAACCTGCAATAACATCTAACGGATCTATTCCTTCCTCCCAAATGACCTTGTACATGGCCAATCTTGCATGCGGTGCAACACCTTTTGCTGTCCCGTCAGCATACCCAAAATAAGATACTCCAGATACGTAATTCCCAGCTGCTATAGATGACACGTACGTCCCATGCCCTAATGTGTCCCTAGCAGAGTCCATGACTTGCTTAGAGGTTGAAGCTTTTACACCATTGTTGAAGAACCTAATCCCAATGAGCTTAGCGTTACACATGGGGGCATTAAACTTTTGCCCTCCTTCACATGATCCTTTCCACTTGGATGGTCGACCAAGTACACCAGCCACAGCACTAGTCATACCATAATCTCCAAAGCTTAGGACGTCTTTTCCATAACTTGAGGTAGGCCATAGATCTGCAAAAGGGTTTAAGGAGATATATTCAGGGGTATGTGTGGTATCGATGGTAGCACTTGTCTTGACATTATAAGCTGACACAAATCCTGGATACCTCCTCAAAGCCTCTGCTTCATTGGTGGATAGGAAAGCACTGAAACCATGGAGAGCATTATCTTAAGTGTATATAAGTGATGGTCAGGGAATCAATGATGGAGGAATACCACTTTTCAGGCCTTTTAAACACTTTGGGCATATGCGAATTGTCCATGTGAACAATGTATGTGGATCTCTGTAATAATATTGCTGATTTAACATAGAAAGTACTTGACAAAAACAATACAAGATACAACCAGAATATTGGAATGGGAACCACATTAATAAATCCCATTATTGTTAATTTCTCTAAAGATCATTGAATGAGATTATGTTGTATTTATGTATATTAGTGAACATGTACGGCTCCCAGATACTTTCAAAATCTAATCAAATGTAGTTTAAGAACGAAAGAAAAATATTTGTCTGACGTTTGGCTTGTAAAAATGAGCAACGGTAGAAAATGGTCGACGACGACGACCATTCGAGAAGGAGAAACTCAAAATCAAAAAATGGTTTATGACATTTAAAGAGGAAAACAATTTTCAAAACTAAAGAAGTGTTCTTTCTTTTCTTTTCTTTTTCGTCTCGATTTGACTCTTATTTTTGGCTGCACCAAACATAAAAAAATACCTAAAATATTTTCCGCCAAAATACACACAATATGAGAGTGGTATGGCTAAACATCATCCAACAAGTCAATCAATCTAAAAGGGCAACCTCTGTTCAAAGTTAAATTAAGCATTCTTTTTCCTGGTATGAACTCGCTATCAGGAAGTTTTTATCACTTTCGATATAATTAATTAATTAGTTTGATCCTAAGGACAGTAGAGAGAGAGAGAATTCAAAAGCCAATTAACCTCTCATGTCAAAAGAGAGCCTTCGGCCATAATAGTCGAAAACTAAGCAATTCACTTCTTACATGACCAAAAAGTTAAATTAATATATATATTGTAATCATATATAAGACACCCAAAATATATATATATATATATATATATATTTTTAAGCTCCTAAGCACATTTGAGTGAGGCAATATATGACAAGTTTTAATTTACAAAATTCTGGAAGTTTTTTGCCTAATTAATTAGATGAGACTATCATGTTCTCTAAGCGTATCACAAAACCACCATGTTAGCATCACTTATATCCCAAGTATATTTTGAGAAGGGGTAGAACTAAAATATTTAGTTTGATGGGAAAAATTAAAAAATAAAAATAAAAAATTCGGACCACCCCTTGGTTTGGGGGGGCTAGGTTCCCCAAGCCCAGGGTAGTTCCGCCCCTAATTCCTAGGTTATATCATCAACCACATTTTTATGTTCTACATGATACTTAAGTGTTATTGACTACGTAGAGTTTAAATTAATTAGTAAAATTATCAACAAAACCATCAAATATGTTGCAACCTATACGATATTACAAAAATTTAGTCCTAAAAGGTATGTTCCTAAATTAAATAATATGAGTTAGGAGTAATTAGTTTTTTTCCCCCATGAACTACCACACTTCGTCAACATGCCCACATGAACTACCACGTTCACTACCCGACCACATCAAACTACCATTTACTTGCCAAAAACCTCATTCTATCAATCGACCTCGTTAAATCAGATATAATATTCTCTTGTAAACGTTAAATCTAATTAAAACACAAAATATCCCCAAATAAAAAATTAAAACAAAAATATAAATATATAAAACTTATAAATTATATTTTTTAAAAAAAAAATAGGGTGGCCAACAAGCCACCCCTAGAAGTGGCTGGGGGGTGGTGGCCGAGGTGGCCTGTGAGCCACCCCTAGGCCATGGGGGTCGTCGGGGGCAGCGAACCCCCAACCAAACCTTTGGGGTGGCTCGCTGGCCACCCCCTCCCCCAATAGGATGACTGCTTGCCACCCTTTTATTATTATTATAGTTTGTATATTTATATTTTTAATTAAGAACAACATGTATCATCATTCTATTGGTGATGACATGATATACTAATGAAATCCGTTATATATTTTGACAGAATTTGATTACAGAGACTAAATTGTTATTTTGGCCTATCCCGATAATCTTTGAATTAGCCTTTTTTTGTTTTTTTTTTTCATATCACATGGATAGATTTTTACTTTAGGCCAACCACATGGACTGATTTTACATTTATATATATATAGTTTAAGCCTTTTTTTAGCTATTTTTTAGTTTTTTATATTGACATTTTTATTTCTATAAATTAATTTATTAGTGTTTTTTTAATTTTTATATATTTATATTTTTTGTTTTAATTTTGATTTTTGATGTTTTTTTATTGAAACTGGTACGGATGCATTATTCATTAATAATATATATTTTAATTTGTTTAATTTTAAGGGTATTATATGCAATTTGTGTTTATAAAGTTAGAGTATTTAGATCATTTCAAGTTTTTTAACGAGATTGACTGACACAAGGGTGTTTTTAGTAAGTAAATGGTAGTTTGATGTAGTCGGGTAGTGAGCGTAATAGTTTATAAGAAAAAAATGTAATTACCCCTATGAGTTATCAGTGACCTTTGATAGGTAGAAGGCTATGGGTTCAAGAAACTATAGGTGTGGATCTATATGAGTTGACAAGTGTTGATACGTTAAGGATCACTTGAAAAGCAAATTCATTTTATACATTTATCATTCATAGTTAGTTATGGAATGGCATTTTACGGAAATATGCTATGATAAATTTGTAGTTGACAAGTGTTGATACATATTTGTGCATGATCGAATTGAGCAATGGGCACCTGCAAAACCAGAGGAAAGGTCACATGAATGATGCTGGTGTGAGGGTTGGCAATTGAGACCAAGTCTTATAATTATTATTTTAAGAGAGAACCTCAATATACACCCATTCGATTTCAACTCATTCAATGAATCCGGGACTCATTTGCTTGATGGCCCCACCTTGATTTCTACATTAAAGAACTTATTTCAAAACACAACCTCTTAAGAAGTAAAAAGACACTCATAACGTAGGTTAGTATTGCTTGGATAACCGTTTTCAACAAAATTTCATTTCCTACGGAAAGAACGTTCAATTTTCAGTCTTGCAGCCTCTTCCATACTTGGTCTTTTATGCTCTTAAAAGCTTGGGTTTTGGATTTTCCAACAAGGGTTGGTAATCCTAAATACTTATCTTACTACTGTGTGGCTGAGATCTCTGTCACCTTCAATATTTCATGCTTGATGTCTTTCGCACTGTTTCAGTCAAAGAAAATAGAGGTCTTTCCCTTATTTAACTTCTGACCTGAGATAGTCTCATCAATGCTCAAAATATTGGTCATCCAATTTCAATGTTATAAAGAGATTTTGCAAAACAATAAACTATCATTTATAAGGAAAATGTGATTAATACGATGGCCTTTTTTGGAGGTTTGAACCCCTGTTAATACCCCTTTTAAGGCAGCTTGACAAAAGAAAGAGTTGAGGGCTTCAATACAAATGAGGATTAAGTACGGTTATATAGGATCCACTTGTCTAATGCTATGAGTTGGGTAAATCCTGCCCATTGGAGTCCCGTTCACCGTAATTGCATAATTTGATGTAGTCACCACACATCATAATTTAGGGTGCAGCTGCCATACGGTTATGGTAAAAAGGTGGGGTTTTTTGCCCACCATTCATTAGTTGACACCTCAACAATTTAGGAAAAATGCACAAATTTGAAATGAAATCAAAACACCCAATAAACAAATCAACCAACCAAATAAATAACCCACCGCCCACTTCCAGCGAACGGACACCGCCACCCTCCGGCAACTTTTCCGGTGAACAAAAAAAAAATAGATAGATCTGGCCACTGGGGGTCACTGCGATCCACCTCAATGGCCAAGAGGAGAGATCCGGCCACCCTTAGTGGCCATATTTGTCTCTCCAGTGAACCAAAAAAAAAAAGAGAGAGAGAGAAAGATAGATCCGGTCACTGGGGGTGGCCGTGATCCACCCCCAGTAGTTTGGGGGTGGCCGCAATCCACCCCAACTGCCAGGGGGAGAGAGATCTGGCCACCCCCAGTGGCCATTTTTGTCTCTTCGGAGAACCAAAAAAATTGACCAACTAAAAAATGCGTTTCTAATGCCTTCTAAAATCGATTTTAATGCGTTTAATTTTATCATCCTAAAAAATCGACCCATCGAAGGAAAAAAAAAAAACCAAACCAAACCGAGACCCTATGGGTCTCGGTGGCTTCTACTACGAGGTGGGTTGCCGCGAAGTGTCTGGGCTCAGAGCGACGGCGAGATCCTTTCGGCAAGACCCAGTAGAGACCCTAAATCACCGAAAGGAAAAAAGAAAAAAGAGTGGGTCTCGTAGACTCGCAGCCAGCGAGACCTAGCGGAGGGTCTCGATGGTCGGCCCGAATGGTCTGCTCTGCACTGTGGGTTTCTTCCTTCTTCCTTCTTCTTTTCTCTTCTTTCTCTTTTCTTTCTTGCTGCATCGTGACTCTCTTTTCTTTCTTCTGCAGCGTGGGTTTCATGCGGCAGAATGTAGAATTTTGTTTTGCATTTTTTTCTCTTTGTGTGAGATGTCAACATATGAATGGTGGACAAAAAACTCACCTTTTGCCACATCCAAATTGAAGTTATTCTCCATAATTTATTTCCTTATCAAAAGTATGGTGTTGGCTTTGGAAACATTGGAGGGAAACGGAAATTGGTTGTATTTGTTTTAGAATTTATACAGAAAATAGAGAAATAAATTAATATAAAATAGAATATAACAAAACTAAAAGAAACATAGACTTTCTTCTTTCTTTTTCGACCGATCCAAACGATTGACGGATTAAGTGCAGGCGTTATGCGACAACTCTTATTGGGTCACACCCTCTTCCCGATACGAAACCTGCAGTTGACTCTCCGGGCCGTTTCGTCCCGAAATCCGGTGAGGATGGAAAGGAGAGATGAAACCCACGTGAGTACTGGTGTAGAAACGACCATAAGATCGAAACATCCCCGCATTGATAAGCTTCAAGAACTTGTGCAGCGACTCTACTGGTATGTACCTTCAAAAATTTAATGTCTTTTCTTCTTTTTCTTTGATTTTTGGTCTTTTAATATTGTTTTGTCAAATGGGTTCGTCATTTTTGTTCTAAAGATGTGAATTCTTTATTGTATTCACTTTCTTTGATTCATTTGTGTCTTATGTTATGTTTACATTTTTATGGTTCATGAGAAATGAAAATTACACGGCCGAGTAAGTTCATTATACTATGATTTATATTCTTATGTTATGGTTACTTATTGGTCTTTGGTGTAGTAAATGTTGATCAATTTTTTATGGGCAATTTTTTGTCAAAACGATCTAGGAATGAGGAAATATTGTTTATAATCCTGGAATACATAGTGGTGGAAGCAATCCTGAAACGACTAATTGTTTGCAAATATATATATGAATTGATATGCAAATATATATATGAATTCTAAGAGAAGATCAGGTTTTGCATGGCTTCATATACATAATACAGCCAAGAAGAAGTTGGTTTATTTGTGATTGATTTGTAAGTAGTGTCGCTGATAAATGGAGATTACTGTCATTGACTTATTGCTTCGTGTCCTTGACTGCACATGTATATTTGTATGTGTAATACGAATATGCTTTATGTATAAAGATAGACTGATAATGGAGGTGTTTGAGCTGTAATAGTTTGCTTTTGGATTTGAGGTTTAATGGCTTTCTATTTTTAAATTTTTCTTTCTAATCAGTTCTAAACCCACGACCTCACCCTCCATCCTGTTCGTAAGGAAGGAGGAAGTGCCATATGAGTTGAGCTCATCGCCAGGTTAAATGGTTGTTTCATGGCTTGGTTTTTGCTTGATTTTTCTGTCCTTTTGAGAGAGTACTTTGGGAGAAATGTAAGTTATGTACTTTGCTTCCATTTTTCATGCATTATAGTCATCTTGAGATGCCTCATCGACTCAATTTGAAGAACTTATTTAACTACAGTATACTAGATTAGAAAAAAGGGTAAATATCCAACCCACTGGATACCTTTATTGTCAGCATTAATTTTAATGGGGTATCAGTTTCTTGATTAAGAGTCTTTGTCAGAGTTATATTTCTATATTGGTTATATATCATTGATTCCAGAATATATGAAAGTTAGATGGACAGATAGCCCAATATTAGCCTGCCAAGCTAGTTGGACATGCTTGCTTACCTTTGTTCTGAAAATTGTACTCTTTTCCAATCATATGCTTAGCTCAAAGTTACCTTCTTTGGGGCAAGGCAAACAATTTCTCAACTAGAGGATCAGTGATCTACCTTAGAAGCACCTGAAATGCATGCTGGGTGGGCCATTGAAGTGAGTTTCAATGATAGTGGACTTCCTCTAGGAAATTTGACTTCAAAGTTTGATTCTCTCCTGGGTTTGTGTATTGGTTATGAATTTTGTTCAATAAGTCTTCTGGGTCCTCCACGCTGTGTGCTTGTGTCAGTCTTGCAGGCACATTTGCATGTGTGATTACTTGAGAATGGTATCCTAGATCTATTTCAGTTCATGCAAAATCAAATGCCATTTATGTAGTGTTTGTGGTTTTGGATGCATTGAACAGTTGGTTTCGGGTCTTTTAGTACCCATTTGCTATCTGAAATTCTGTATTCGAGTTTTTAATTCATCAGGTGGTTGGGATGCAAGTTGGGAGAAAGGTGTGACCCCATGGGATCTAGGACAACCAACACCTGTTATTTTACATCTTCATCAGACAGGAGCTCTTCCCAAGGGCAGGGCTTTAATCCCAGGATGTGGCAGTGTTAGTTCTATGGTTCTTTCTAACAAGATTTTAATCTTCGATGTATCAATTCAATTCCATATATTTCAAATTTTCAATGCTAGTGAGTAGTGAACGCATATCAATATTTTTCACCTTCTTTTTTTTTTTTGGGAGGGGGTGGGGTGATTAGATAAAATGCAAGAATGCCTTTGAGAACTGTAGAAAATATGCCTGTTAATCTGCATTTGATGATCTAATGAAGAAAAAAATATTTCTATAATTGCTTGTTTTAAGAATTAGTCAATGCTCATCAATTACAATTAGAATTATTCACATCTTAAAACATGGTAGATGAAGTTTAACATTATGCCTAGAACACCCCAAAGGAAAAATAAAAAATAAAAGATCAACAAAAATGATTGAGCATGATGAAATAAACTTTTCTGCTTGCATCTCATTTGCAATTGAGTATGAAGTTGAAGCAAAAGTGAATGAATCTCTGATGTAACTATTCCACTCTATCAGATCAACCAGTTGGTATATTCTCCACACCCCCCCCCTTTTTTTTTGACACATGAAGTTATAACTATTACTTGATTGAGCATTACTGCAAAGGACACCAGTTGTAACATATATCGAAATTTTTGTAGATTGCAGCAATTGCTCCCTTTCCCCTGTCTGCATGTTCTATTATTTATGTGTTATCTTAGCTTTTCATACATTTTTTGGTATTGGTAGCCAACAACACACTTGCTGCACATGGCAGGGTTACGACATAGTAGCAACTGCATGCCCTGAGCGCTATGTTGTTGGATTGGACATATCAGACATTGCCATTAAGAAAGCACTGGAGGTAAGAGCACTCAGTCAGAAAATTTCAATTTCACTAAGGCTTGAGATCTCTTAGAATGGCAGGAGGCATTGAAAGGTTAACATATAGTAGTTTGCTTTCTGTTACCTTTGGAGACACAATCACACATGTTAATTGAGTCATTAAAACTAAATTACCCTCTAACTTACCCATGCAGAATAACCTAAATAGTAATATTTTTAGTAGTAATCATAGCAGTAACAATAGCACATTAATATTTTAATGTGTTCTTTTTTTACTTATCAAAAAAAAAGTATTAGTAGTGGCAGCAGCAGGAGTGCTAGTAGAAGTTGTAACAGTATACTAGCAGCGACAGGAAACTCTTGATGTTCTTTGTTTTTTATTTATGAGGATGCCAGCATGGGTTTCCTGAGATGGAATTAAGATGTTGGACATGGTGAATTCAAAGTCTATTACTTTTAAGGGAGAGAAAAATGGAAAGAAAGAAAAGCTGAGTAGCACTATAAAGACTAATACCTATGGATGCATGCAATCATTTGCAATTTTCATGCATTGGGTTAACCAAAAGAGAGTTGACCTGATACAAATGGTTCCTAGTTCATTGAGTAGCACTGTAAAGTGGAAGGCCCAGTGTGGGAGGATCATAAGAAGCTGGGATTTTGGTGACTTTAACTTGTGAAATCATGGAATCCTAGTTGGTTTTCAGATAAATATGGTGGTGTAATGGTGTATGCAGGTTTTCAACTCTTTATCAATGTCTCATTTCTTCTGTTTCAATGTTAATGCAGCTGTCTTCCTCATCAGTGAATGCAAGTTATTTTACTTTCTTGAAGGCAGACTTTTTCACCTGGACTCCAACTGAATTGTTTGATCTTGTTCTAGATTATACGTAAGTTGGCATGCAAATTGGTTTATTGGTCCATTAGAATAATCTTGCAATGATAACATTCTTATGGAGAATTTATAGGTTCTTTTGTGCCATTGAACCAGACAAGAGGTTAGCATGGGCACAGCGAATTCATGATATTTTAAAACCTGGTGGGGAGCTCATAACGCTAATGTTTCCGGTAATTATCTTAATTTGTTCGTTACTTCTTCCCTTTTTATTCTCGTTTTGTTCATGGCCTTCCATCTTACATATTGAAGTTCAGATATTGAAAATTTCAAAGCAGATTTGTGTCAGTCTTTTATAATGCCCTAATTGAAGACTAAAGTTTATGTGTTGGCAGATCAGTGATCATGTTGGTGGACCTCCTTACAAAGTTTCAGTTTCAGAGTAATTATTCACCTTCTCATTCAAATATAGCATTGAGATTACTGATGGAACATTTGTGGAGACATTAATCAATCTCTGCAAAATAGTTTCCAACATTAATAATTTAAATGTTTGCAGTTATGAAGAGGTATTGAATCCCATGGGGTTTAAGGCATTTTCCATTGTGGATAATGAAATGGCTATTGGACCTCGCAAGGTATCATCTGAAAAAATTCTCCTATGTTGGGCTTGCAGAAGCAATCATGCCATTTATGTAACAAAATTTTCTTTAATTGGCTGTACAGCATGCTCTTCCACTCTTATAATTCACTTCACTTCATCTTTTTTCTCTTTGAATTCAGAAAAGAATGAAGATCGATAAAATTATTTAGTAACTTTCTGGTTGGCAAGCTCCCCCACGGATATCATAATACACCTTATAATGAAAGAGCTTAACATTTGGCCTTTTAAACTCTTACAGGGAAGAGAGAAGCTTGGCAGGTGGAAGAGATCCGTAGGCCAATCCTCTCTGTGATAAAGATGGGCATATTGTTTGAAGGGCAGCAATTGGGACAATGAAATCAATCATGTAGTTAATTTTTTTTTTGATGAATTAGATCAAATGTTGCTCTGCTAAATCATAATATATGTTATTCAATGTATTCTTCAGAGTTAACAATAAAATTGAATATATTTTTAGTTTATTGATGAGAGTCCCTTCTATCAAGACGGGCATGGTGTAAAACTTTGACAGCCTTCGATAGAAATTTGACACATGAGATAAAAACACAAAATACAATGAAGATAAAAACACTATATTTTTCATTCAAATCAATCGCATGAACTTTTTCATGAATTTTAACCCAAAGCCCACTACTTATTACCGAATTCCCACCTATCTCAGAACTATCAACATTGGAGTCTCTAAAACCAACTAAAGACGATAGATCTGATAGTTTTATCAATAAGTATTTTGTCAAGAAAAAAGAAATTATTTAGGGGAAATTACACTTTACCCCATTGAACTATCCACCTATTTGCACTTATACCTCCAAAGTTTTAAATGTGATACTTAAGACTTAACCTCAACCCCCCCCAAAAAAAACTTTAAAATTGTGGCAATTCGACCACTTTGACATTTTGTTTCCCAAAATGCTCACATCACATATTTTATTTTTTTATTTATATATATATGCTGAGGTGGTCAAACCACCCCATAGGTGGCCACCAGGGTTTGCCATCCCAGGATTTTTTTTTTTTTTGGATTTTTTTTTAAAAAAATAAAATGTGATAGGGGCATTTGGGGAAAAAAAGGTCAAAGTAGTCAAATTGCCAATTTGAAAGTTTAGGGGGGTTAAATGTCACATTTGAAACTTTTGAAGTAAAAGTGCAAATAGATGGATAGTTCAAGAAGGTAAAGTGTAATTTCTCAAATTATTTAATATGAAGGATTATATTATTTTTTGTGTTTTAAGCTGAAATGTTTGCTTCTTATTGGAGGGTGCAAAACACCCGATTTATTTTGATTTAATTGTTTTGACAAATGGTAGAATTACCCAAAAATCGAGGAATATCAATTCACGAGGGTTTCAACTAGGTGCCAATGGATTCACAGTTAGCGGTTAATGCCACTAACTGACATCTTCCTAGCTAGTAAATTTCACTAACAACGCTAACGCCTAGCGGTTAGCGGTTAGAAATAACCGCTTAGCGGTTAGTGAAATAGATAACCGTCCGCTAACCGCTTTTTCAAAATTGAGTTTTTTTGGGCTTTTCTTTGAGCTTTTTTAGTGTTTTTTTGGTTCCAATTACTATAAAAAGAGCCCATATTAAAAAATAAAAAACATTTGACTTCAAATTTATATTTACTTGTACTTTTCCAACAAGGACAAAGAAAAAAAAATCAAATAAAAGAAAAATAAACCAAAAAATAATAGATTAATCTCTACGGCTCCTTTGACCAAGCTTTTTACTAGATCCTTCCTATGTTTAGAAAGTTCCACATATATCTAGCAAGCTTCTAGTTATGATCATATTTACTTAATCAAGTTTGAGATCTTTTAATCTTAATACTTCAATTATTGTTATAAATATCACATTGTTGAATCTAATATCAATTACTTAATTTGATATTATATAGTCATATGATCTTAATAATTAAATTAGATATTACGATTAACGATTTATATTGTGATAATATTTACTTAATCAAGTTTAAGATCCTTTAATCTTAATACTTCAATTATTGTTATAAGTATCACATTGTTGAATCTAATATCAATTACTTAATTTGATATTATATAGTCATATGATCTTAATAATTAAATTAGATATTACGATTAACGATTTACATTATAATAATATTTACTTAATCAAGTTTGATATCCTTTAATCTTAATGCTTCAATTATTGTTATAAATATCACATTGTTGAATCTAATATCAATTACTTAATTTGATATTATATAGTCATATGATCTTAATAATTAAATTAGATATTACGATTAATGATTTACATTATGATCATATTTACTTAATCAAGTTTGAGATCCTTTAATCTTAATACTTCAATTATTGTTATAAGTATCACATTGTTGAATTTAATATCAATTACTTAATTTGATATTATATAGTCATATGATATTATGATCTTAATAATTAAATTAGATAGATTTTGTTTACCTCTCTTTGATTGAGAATTGAGATAGATTTTGCTACCCTTTTAACTTATATTAGTATGAACTTGCTTACTTATTACTTATGAATATGTATGTATAATTTGTTATTATATAATCAAATGATTTTATGATTAATTAATCATGTAATATAATCATATAAATTATAGTAATATATTAATACTCAAAGTGTGATTTAATTATCTAAAACAAAAATGTGATTTAATCATTAATGATCAATTGATTATGTAACATGTATAAATATTATTATAATTATAATTATAAAAATATAGTATATAAAAAGCGGTTAGCGGTTAGTGATAGCGGTTAGTAGATTTTATAACCCTTAACAGCTAACCGCTAAGGTTCTAACGTTAGCAGTTATTGTTAGGCGGTTATAAGCGGTTAGGCGGTTAAGCGGTTAGCGTTATAACGGTTAGCGGTTGTGAGTTATTAACACCGCATTGACACCTAGTTTCAACCATGAGCCTCCATGAGTAAAGCTTTTTGGTAAACGCAGGATTGACCTCCACAAGTAAAGCTTTTGGCAGACACAAGTCATCCCTTCGTCTGCCAAAAATGCTTATTAAAAAAAAAAAAATTACGAAACTCTCTCTCTCTCTTCTCCCAACAAAAATTACAAAAATTGGTGTAATAAAAATATATAAATTAAAATCGATATAGCGTCTTGAAGCATTAGTACCAAATTTAAGATGACTGAATCTCTTTAGGGTGATACAATTCCTAAAGAGTTAACCTTTCACCCTAAGTTTTAGTTTTAAATCCAAAAACGAGTCTTGAGGCATTAACACTAAATTTATGATGACCAAATCCCTTATTCCTAAAGATTAACTTTTCACCTTTACGTTTTAATTTTGAATCTAGAAATGAGCTTTGAGGTATTAGAATCCAAATATTAGCTCATAAAAATTTAACTAATATCATTCAAATATCTCAAAATATAACTCAAAAACTTTCTTTTTCTCATGAAAATTTAATTAAACATATAGAATGCAAAAACATAAACATAAGCACCAATGAAAAAAAAAAAAAAAAAAATTGGCCGATGCTGGGTAGCTGCATAGCAGCACTCGGCATCCACATACCGGTAACCGTTTTCCTGGTTTTTTAGTTGGGTTTTTGGATATGTTTTTTAAGGCACCAAAAAAGAAGAAGAAGTATGTTTTTGGGATAATTACACTTAAGCCCACCAACTATCACTCATTTTCAGATTGTCCCCATAATCTACTGCCTGTAACACGACATTCTTCAACTATTAATCATTGGCAAAAAAATATTCTTTATGTTAACCGAGCGCATTAATTTTGAAAGAAAAAAGCATGTGTTCATTTTTATTTGAAATAACAAAAATGCCTTCAAGTGAAAATAATATAAAAGAAAAACAATTAAAAACTTGCAAAAGAAAAACTTAAAAAATTACACACACAGAAAAAAAGGCAGATTAAATTACCTAGGTATATTTGGGGCCGGGTGGCTCTGCCACCTCTTTGAGAGTGGATTGGTCACCCTCAAATTACACTTGATGAATAAGTCACCCTAAACGTATTTAGGAGTAGTTTGGTCAACTCTTAGAGGTGGATTGACCACTTTTAAATTACTTTGAAGGTGGTCAATCCATCTCCAAATGTGTTTAGGGAGATTCGGTTAAATCTTGTGATTTAGAGGTAGTTTGGCCATCCTTCAATTTATTTTATTCTCTTTTCTTCATATTTTTTGACTTTGAGAGTATTTATACTTGGGTATTTCATCATCTCACCTTAAAAGCTAGAACGAAGGTGTCACATGTTCATTTTTTTTTTTTTTGTCCCAATATATATATTTTGGTTGTTTTCTTATATTAATTCTTAAACATCCAAAGAAATAAAAATAAAAGTACACGTACCCTTTTTATTCTATTATATTTCTTTATAAAACAAACGCATGTTGATATATTAAATTATGGTTAATATTAGGTGTTCTTCTATTTTTTTTTTTTTAGTGTTCTCTTAATTGTAATGTAACTTTTAAAATCATCAATAGATTAAAAATCAATGATGATAATTTTAAATTTAAAGATATTTTAGAAGCCACATCACATGTGAGAGTACAAAAACACTAAAAGAACACCTAACATTTTTCTTATATTATATTATAGGGGTTTGCTAGGGGTTCTCCCCGGGATGATATCACTCAAAATGGATTTGATCATCCTAAATTTGATGCTAATGCCTCAATTTTGATGTTAATGCCTCACAAATTTGGTGCTAATGCCTCAAATTTTTGGTCTAATCTATTTAAATTTATCTTAATGCCAAAAAAACCGATAGTGAAGGTCATTAATTTATTTTTTTTTAAATCATATTTTACGTAATAAAAATATTATTGCTTAGAAGGAATACATACCTCTCTATATTTAATATATATAGATATTTTTTTAATGCAATTTTCTCTTTATTATGTAAGGAAGACGTGATCCAGTTTAATCAATTAGAATCACAATCTAATAAAATGAAGATCAGATCACCGGTTAAAATCTCCCTTCCAAACCGACATGTAAACAAATAATATAAGAATACGTGCGTGCAAACCAGAGCGGGAAAGGAGGCGAGTCAGAGTGATCGAATCGAATCAGCGCAACCGAAGAAACCTTCCTGTCCGTACACCTCCCAGCATGCCTCGCCTTACTCCTCGCTCGTCTATGCAACGTGCTCCGCTTCCTTCCCTCTCTCTCGGATCTTCCTTTTTGAGTCTCTCTCTATCTCTCTCATTCCTCCCTCTCTCTCTCTCTCTCTCTCTCTCTCTCTCTCCCATTTTCTTTCTTTCTTTCTTTCTGTCTGGGTTTTGCTGAACTCGGTCTTCTTTTGAAGCTCGTGCATGCACTATGGACGATGAAGACAGCAAGAGAGTTATCGAAGACGATGACATGGAGGAGGCCTTGGCAGGCCTGAGCGCCGCCCCTCCGCCCCGGAAGAATCAGTCTTACAGCCAACAACTCCGAGGAACGTCGTCGCACAAACGCCACACGCAATTGCGCAAGCACAGCCTCGACGACGTCCAAGTTGGCCTTAACTCCGAAAACAATTTCTACGACTCTTCCGACGAGGACTTCTTCCCTTACTCCTCCACCACCACCACGCCCACCACCCCCACAACCCCTACAACCACCACTGCTTCTTTCGCCGGTGGCAGTGAGAGGCTCTCCGTCGAGGGTACTGCTCCCGAGGACTTCCGCCAATCCCATCCACTGCCAGAGTTCATCGGCAGCGGCGGCACCTCCGGAATATTCAAGGTTCCGACTCGCGCGCCGGTCCATCCCGGCCGCCCGCCTTGCCTCGAGCTGAGGCCTCACCCGCTGAGGGAGACCCAGGTGGGAAAGTTCTTGAGAAACATTGCATGCACGGAGACCCAGTTGTGGGCCGGCCAAGAGAGTGGCGTGAGGGTGTGGGACTTCGAGAACGCGTACGAACCCGGGTGCGGGCTCGGTGGGTTCGGTGGGCGGGTGAGGAGGGGTGACGAGGACGCGGCGCCGTTTCATGAGTCGGTGAGCACGTCGCCTACCATGTGTTTGATGGTTGATAGTGCGAATAGGTTGATTTGGAGTGGGCATAAGGATGGGAAGATTAGATCCTGGAAGATGGATCAGCCTTTGGATGATACGCCTTTCAAAGAAGGTCTTTCCTGGCAGGCGCATCGTGGTCCTGTTCTTTCTATGGTTTTGACATCTCAGGGTGAGCCTTCTTAGCATATGTTTACTGTTTAGTCTATGAATTCTTCGCCAGGGTGATATGAATTGATGGAGATTATATTATTGATATGGGCTAAGTGCTCTCTGTTTTTTGGGTCAAGCGATGGGAGGAAGAAATATTCTGAAGCATTGGTTTGGTGTAGCAGGAATGGATCCTCTGGTGTAACTCCACGGTGGAGTTCTTGAAATCCTATCCATTTTTAATTAAATGATTTAAAATTTTCCATTTCAGCATTTACCAAATCTAGAAAATGTAGCAAAATGAAGCATTTCATTAGTTTTCTAAGAGAGCTGGCTAACTCTGAGCCATTTTAATTATGATTTGGAGAGTTCTATAATGGAGTTACTCCAAAAATCTAGAAGATCCTAGTCGGATATTGGATTGCTATGTCCTTGCAAATACGAATGTTTCATTATTTGCTAATTACTTCTTCCAGTTAGTTCTTATTCACTTTGATATATTGTATCCTGGTAGTTTGGCACGTATTTTCATGTGCACATAAGAACTGGTCCTTGCTTGAAGTTTCTGTATTAAAGATGCTAAAATAAGCGGTGGTTGTTGTCAAAATGCTTTTGTAAAATCACTATTTATTTCAAAAGCTTAATCTTGATAGGAAAAAAGTGAATTTGATTATTTAGTTGACATTTTAATACTCCCTTCGTGTATGGGACTGCATGTGGAATATTTTAATTGAAATTGAGGTAAATTGTGGGAGTTAAAAGTTCAAACTCACAAACTCAACTCTGATACCATGTTAAATCATTGGTTATCCTAAAGCTCAAACTTTTAATAGGAAGATGTGAATTTAATTATTTAATTAATATTTTAACATATTTCACATGTTAACAGCAAAATTTTAAGTATTCATGTTGCTTTGATCCAGGTGATCTATGGTCAGGTGCTGAAGGTGGTGTTATTAAGATCTGGCCATGGGAATCCATTGAAAAATCTCTTTCTCTAAAACCAGAGGAAAAACACATGGCAGCTTTACTGGTGGAGAGGTCATATATTGACCTAAGGAGCCAAGTCACTGTTAATGGTGTCTGTAGTGTATCTTCTCAAGATGTAAAGTGTTTGTTATCTGATAATATTAGAGCTAAAGTGTGGTCTGCTGGGCCCCTGTCCTTCTCACTTTGGTATGGTTTTCTTTCATAGTAGCATATTTGTTGGAGGTTTGATATTTAAATAATGCCTACGTGTAGAAATCTTTGTACTGGCTTGCTGTGTGTTTCTTTTAACCCTGTAAGAACTTGAACTTTCTATGGGGTGCTTGCATGGGGGGGTGGGATTGCCAACTTCACCAAGTCGAAGATGTAAATTTTCAGCGGAAAATATAGCATTTCAAAGTGCTATATTGATGGTGAATAAATTCTTATAATTTCACAATTAAATTACGTACATTTTAATTACATCCAGAGTTGATTTTCCCACAGGGATGCTCGTACAAGGGAGCTTCTGAAAGTTTTCAATGCCGATGGTCAGATGGAGAATAGAGTTGAGATGTCATCGTCACAGCAAGATCAAGCAGTAGAAGATGAGATGAAGGTAAAATTTGTTTCCACAACGAAAAAGGAGAAATCCCAGGGTACTAGCTTTTTGCAACGGTCACGTAATGCCATAATGGGAGCTGCAGATGCTGTTCGTCGAGTTGCAACTAAGGGGACAGGGGCGTTTGTAGAAGATGCCAAGAAAACAGAAGCACTAGTGCTAACTGTTGATGGAATGATCTGGAGTGGATGTACAAGTGGCTTACTTGTGCAGTGGGATGGGAACGGAAATCGACTGCATGAAGTTTTTCACCATCCATGTTCTGTCCAGTGCTTTTGCACTTCTGGGACACGAATCTATGTAGGCTATGTGAGTGGTGTTGTCCAAGTGTTGGATCTCGAGGGAAGTTTGATTGCAGGATGGGTTGCTCATAACAGTCCTGTGATAAAATTGGCAGTTGGGGCTGGTAATGTTTTTAGCTTAGCTACTCATGGCGGTATACGCGGATGGAACATCACCTCTCCAGGGCCTCTTGACAATGTAATACGGTCCGAATTGGCTAGAAAAGAACTGACATATACGAAACGGGACAATGTCAGAATCGTAGTTGGCACATGGAATGTTGGTCAAGGAAGAGCCTCTCATGAATCACTTATGTCATGGTTGGGTTCTGCTGTATCAGATGTTGGCATTGTTGTTGTTGGGTTGCAAGAAGTAGAGATGGGTGCTGGTTTTCTTGCAATGTCTGCTGCAAAAGAGACTGTAAGATCCTGTTGACTTCCTTCAGTAATGTTGCTGACCATTTGATTGTTGTGACTTCAGTCCTTTGGCAATTTCTCTCTCTCTCTCTCTCTCTCTCTCTCTCTCTCTTGTGTATATCAGGTTATTTATTTACTACTTCTATTTCAATTGTAGGTAGGACTTGAAGGGAGTTCTGTCGGGAACTGGTGGTTGGACACAATAGGAAAGGCCTTAGATGAAGGGGCTACTTTTGAGCGTATGGGTTCTAGGCAACTCGCAGGCTTGCTTATATCTCTTTGGTAAGTAACTGTTATTCATATGTATTGGAGATTTAGCCTGTTATTACAGTTGTGGATTTATACTTCATTTTTCTTCAACAAGGCACCCTAACTTGGCCCTCTGGATGTCCTTAGGGTTTCTATCCTTTAATTTATAATGCTCCTTTCTTACGTAATGACTTAATATTCTTCAATTAGGGTGAAAAAGAATCTTAGACCATATGTTGGGGACATTGACGTTGCAGCAGTTCCTTGTGGCCTCGGTCGTGCAATTGGTAATAAGGTTTGTATATCTTCCTTTGTAGCGCTTATTTGCCATGTATGAAGTAAGCAATCAGTAACTTAGCGCGGGCAAAATAGACAAGTATTCAGTTTGGAATTTTTTGTTCATTTTGTTCTCTCATAAAGAGCTATATAAAGGCATAACTCTATCTATGTTTAAGAGTTTTTTTATTTCCAATGTGTATGCCAATTATAGCTTTGAGTTCATTTGATACATTCTTTTTCCTATTAAATGCCAAATAATCCTTTGTCATTGCTTTTCTTTTCTTTTCTTTTCTTAAATAATCAAATAGTTGGGCATAATGGACATCTATTTTGGGGCATATCTAGGAAGGGGGGTTTTCTTTGTAGTTCAAAAACAACTAAACGCATATAGCTGTAAAAAAAGAAGCAATATTATATAGGTAGAAAGAGTAAAAAAACATGAGATGTCCAATCAAAAGAAGCCACATGGATGGAAAGAAGAAACCAGCAAAAGCATCCTCATGAAAAGTGATGGATCTCTAGCAGGCGTAGACTTTGCCATGCAAGTTATCAATTTTGATGCACTTGTAGATAACTTATTTAAGGATCTGAAGAAGATAAAAGTTTCCAAGTTTTGGGTTTACTAGTCTGTTTGATAGGATGGGAATCTCCATACCAAGCATCAAATTAGTTGATTTGCAAGAGTTGCATTCATTAGTAAAGATCTTTTGTGTCCTTGATGCCTTTCCATGGACCAAAGATCTTTCTCAAATAGAAATCTCTCCTAAATTTTGGTTGAGAAGCAAAACATATAGTGGAGAATGAAGTCATGAGATCAGTCTGGCATGAGTTTGTGAGTTGTTTTTACCAATCAAAAAAAGAAGATAGCAATCTTGATGAGACGCAAAACAACCTGATCCTTATGATGCCAACTTCATTGAAAGGCCAATTGACAGTTTTTTCACCCTCTTTTTCTCCAAGAAGCGCCTACTGGTGCTCAATTTAAGATCCCCGTCAGAGAAGCTTTCACTTCTTCATCAAGCCCACAAGGGTGCGGAAGCTCTTATATCATCTAATATTTTCCCCAGAGGACAAATATTCTGCAGCAACCCTTTTTCTCTCTCTCTTTCTCTCCTTCCAGAACTGATATTCCCACATCATTTCTGCAGAATCTTCCTCCTGTGACACCCAAAGCTAAGGACATAGCTGTGAAATATTTTTCCCTAACCAAAGGAATGCTATAATCTTTTCCTAATAGTTGTGACCTGTGTGTTCGGCCTTAGTGGCACTTGACATAGATGTCGAAAAAACATTTTTCTCACTTAATAGCACAATTTTCTGTGCGCATTTTTTTTTTAAAAAAAAAAAAATGATAATATCGGCATGGCTACATCTGTCCAAACAGGGAGGTGTAGGCTTGAGAATCAGAGTATATGATCGGATAATGTGCTTTGTAAACTGTCACTTGGCTGCACATCTGGAAGCTGTGAATCGCCGCAATGCTGATTTTGATCACATATTTCGAAATATGGTCTTCAGCCGGTCATCTAATCTACTCAATGCTGCTGGTATGGTGCCATACCTGTTCTTGTTTTGCTCTCTTGTCTTCTCCACATATTTATTTTGGCTGCTTTATTCTTCTGGCTTGCCGTTGATCCTCTCTGTTGCAGCTGGCGTCTCAACTTCTGCTCATATGCTTCGGGGTGCAAATGTATGTCCTTATGATGGATATGATTTCTTGCCTTTTTATCAATTTCATTTTCACCTTCATTGGCTAACAGTTGCAAGGGCCTGCTACTTTCATAGGCTGGCGGTGGCATCTCTGAAGAACCAAGGCCCGAGTTATCTCAAGCAGATATGGTTGTATTTCTTGGTGACTTTAATTACCGGCTTTTTGGTATATCTTATGATGAGGCAAGGGACTTTGTTTCGCAAAGATGCTTTGATTGGCTCAGAGAAAAGGACCAGCTCAGAGCGGAGATGCAAGCTGGAAAAGTTTTCCAAGGAATGCGAGAGGCAATCATAAGATTCCCTCCAACCTACAAGTTTGAGAAGCACCAAGCAGGTTTAGCAGGTACAAAGTAGAAACAATCATATGAGTTTGTGCATCAACTATATGAACTCTGTGTCTCATGGTATTTGATATGAGTTTGGGATACTTGTTCAGAGAGTAGACTACATTTGAATTAGATTGGTTGTGTGTGTATAGATTGACATTGTCATTGGATGGGCTGTTCCTGTCGTCATGGGTTTTCATGGGAGCATTAATTTTGAAACAGTCGGTACTGTATTTTTCCAGGATATGATTCTGGTGAAAAGAAGCGCATTCCTGCCTGGTGTGACCGAATAATATACCGTGACAATCGGTCAGCTCCGGTGTCCGACTGCAGTTTACAGTGCCCTGTGGTCTCATCAATTTTACAGTATGTTCTGTGGTAGGATTGTTTGCTGCTATCTTCATGATTTGTTTGTTGTAAAGTTGGACTTCCTTGTTGACAGGTATGAGGCGTGCATGGATGTGACTGATAGTGATCACAAACCTGTCCGGTGTAAATTCAATGTGAGAATTGCTCATGGGGATAAATCTGTAAGGAGACAGGAGCTTGGGAAAATTTCCAGATCTAATGAAAAAATTAGGTCTATTCTTGAAAAATTAAGTCATGTTCCAGAAACCCTTGTGAGCACCAACAAAATAGTCCTTCAACACCAGGACTCATCCATCCTGAGAATCACCAACAAATGCACGAAGGACACGGTTATATATAAAATCATTTGTGAAGGTCAGTTGACTGTCAAGGAGGATGGAGAAACACCTGAGCATCGCCCAAGAGGCGGCTTTGGCTTTCCCCGATGGCTTGAGGTATCATGTTCTGCCTTTTGATCGGATAGAAACTGCACTGCCTTCAGAAACATAGTTAAAATGAACTCGAGATACTGAATCTTATAGCTTATAAGATTTTAACACCATTCCTAATTGTCACAAGGTGTAATTTTTTGCCTTCACTCTGAATCAATGTTTGTTCTTGTATTGTGTTTGAATTAGGTTGTACCTGCAGCTGGCATAATTAATCCTGAAGAATGTGCGGAGGTCTCAGTGAATCACAAAGACTTCCATACCCTAGAAGAGTTTGTTGATGGCATCCCACAAAACTGGTGGTCTGAAGACACCCGGGACAAGGAGGTGGTATTGGCCGTAAATGTGGGTGGCAGTTGCTCAACCCAAACATTCAGTCACCGAGTCCTTGTCCATCACTGCTACACCGGCAAGAAAATGCGCATAGACTCAAAACCGAACAGTGCTAGGAAGACCCAAGAAGCTCAAGTTCAACGGTCTGAATTCCGGCAACAAAGCACTTCCCCTGTCACAGTTGATGATCTCCAAAATTTGAAAATCCATGAAGGTAGAAACAAAGACTAATAGCAATGTGGCAGATGTAGATGCATTACAAGGGAGAAGTGCTTTGACTGGAAATCTTGATGTAAATACTTTTTGAAGCCTGGTTCCCAAATACAATCAATCATCTTAGAACAGGTTCAATTTGTTTATAATAATAATAATAATAATAATATGTTATATTATCAGTGTATCACTTCTTACCACTTCCAATTATTTAACTTCAAGCTTTTTAGTCAAAGCGCATTGTAATTTTGGAAAAATTATTCTTTCTTAACTGTAACATGCAGCTAAGTTGAACTGCTTAGTTTTGGTTTTTTATTTTTTTATTCTGCTTAGTTTCTTCTTAGTATTGATATGTTGAATAAAATTTAGAATCTAACTCTCTCTCTCTTCTCTCCAAATAAGTTCTCTATGAGTAAAAAGTTAACAAATTAGGACCTTGTTTAGACCCCACCGGAACACATCTAGGACTCATTGCGACCTGGCCGGGGCACCGCCGAACTTCGCCAGACTCGTTGGAACCCAATGAAGACTCGTTAGAATCCGGTCAGGCCACTACCAGAACATTATCGTAATTTATAGTTTAATAATTGAATGAATATATATTTGTGATTTTCGATACATGCCAAACGCTGAAAATTATTTTCGCTTAAACATTTTCCGACGAAAAATATTTTATTGAGCCAAAGTTACAAAACCTAAAAACAAGCAGAACCACAGTAGCATTATTAAGAAACATAACCCTGTAGAAAAATCAGTGAAAAGAAAAGGAAAGGACAACTTCAAGTTGAAATTGGGAGATATATCTAAGAAAAGTAAACCTGCCACTTAGTCCAAGCCGTACTAATTCCATATACTGCCAGGATAATTCAACGTCTTAAATTCATAACATTTGGATCCTTTCCTTGTTTCAGAATTTATGGTCAGCACGTATCAAATGATTTAATGGGTAAATGCTCATATAGTCAAACACTCCGAAAAGCCCTAAAAATGATACAATAAGAAGCATTTTACTTTAATAATTTAAATTCGTTCTCTGCTCACTGCCATGGTCACACGGATGCTGTTCTCCCTCAAAGTTGCTTTCCTACACGCCCAAAGCCACTCATTTTTAAGGCCCCAATGCCATGGTCACATGGCACACTTACTGAACCTCGAGGTACACGTGTTCCAATCACATTAAACATAAATTTAGAAGAGACAAGCAATTGTAAGCTGATTACTAACATCATAAGCCACTACAGCATTTGCACATAAATGGAGTATCTATTACCTCCAAATCTAGTAGTTAAATAGACATTAATTGTTGGCACCCCCAGCCTGCTCTTGAGCTTCTAACAAATTCTGTACTCATCTCTAGGATACAATTTGATTACTTATCTAAATCATGGCAATGTCAATACCATAGAGGACCAGCAGGAGAAGGAAACTGAGGTACCCTTTTAAATGAAGCTTTTGTGTAGGTGCAAAGCAAGCACGAAATGACAATTTGAACAACCTCATACCCTCTCCACCTGATTGCTGATGTCGAGTACTCTTTTCATTTCTTCTTGTACTCACAGAAAACCTCAGCTTGAGCTCGTACAACCATGTGTTGATTACTTGGGCAGGCGGGGCAGATAGTTATATTAAGCTATAGATTGAGGTATATTAGGCTATTCAATCCTTACTTCTCCCAAATTCCAATGATATCAGAGTGCATACATCCTCTTATATTCACTGTTCAAAATCTCAGGTTCTGATGCCATAGAAACAGAGAAAGAACGAGATCGGCTCTCGGCTTTCCTTATGTTCCTCAATTTCTTCTCCTCCATTCTATGTAATATGACGCAATAGCACATGGAGCCAATGGTAGTAAGCATGATTGAAGCACCTATTACTGTGGCACACACAGCAAGCCATTGGGACTGTGAGCCCACCACCACATACGCCAGAGAAATGAAGGCAGCTGAAATGGAGAGACAAGCCAGCCACATAAGCTTGTTAATCACAAACACAAGCTGCCTCTTCGCCTTTTGTTCTATAACGACTACGGATGTTTGGACTACAACAACAGCCAGGGAAATGAATAATGCCAGGCTATCAAACACAATGAAGATTATGAAAGCCGGATTATTTGCTATATGGGCCTGTCCAAGCGAAGTATTTGGAGTTTTATTCTCAACATACTGGCCAGGTACAGTAAAGATGGCTGCAAAAGCAACAGTAGCAATGAGAACTGCAACAACAGTTGCAGAGGTTATGGCATTGTTGAGACCAGTAATGTGAAGCTTTTTTAGCTTCTTTGCAATTTTCTGGACCCTGAAACCAGTTTGACGGGTCTGTTGCAGTTGTGATTGGACATCGTGTTTTATGTCACTTACAGTCTGCTTAAGTTGCTTCGCTGCATTTGGAGGTTTTCCGTCTTTAGAATTGGTGGCCCCTGCTTCCCTTAAAATGGAGACTAGTTCTGGAGATCCATATTTTTCTGCAATGTCAAGAGGGGTCTCTCCATCCTTGTTGATGGAATTGATGTTAATACCCTCAACTAATATCAGACAACGTACATTCTGCAATGACATGAAGCCAAATTTCAAAAGACTGTAAGAAACCAAGTAGAGACAGGAAGTAGAAATAAAACTAAAATGAAGAAGTTAGGATATTTCAACATTTTATCTCATTATAAACAGAATTCATTATCTGTCAGACACTTTGGTGGTAAAATTCCCAGTCACAAGGGTAGTTTCAGAGAAAAAAAAAAGGGGGGGGGGGGTGTTGAGAGAGAGATTATATAATTAAATAGAAAAAGACTGATCAAAACATAAGCAGTATGGCTGCTGTCGTCATAAGAAAATGCAATATTTCAAGACATAAGTTACACACGCTTAACAAGAGAGAAATGAACAAGTATAGAACAGATTATATGTTATTTCCGTCAGGATATCATTTGTGACCCTGAAACAATAACAGAAGCAAATCATTAAATCATCCCTTATAATAACTAGAGAAAAGAAGATAAAAAGACACTCCCTGTATGTGTATCGTTTCTGAATGAAGATCCCCAATCCCTGAAATGCTGAGATTGCGACATTAAGCAATCAGTTTAGTAACTTTGAGTATATTTGCTACACAAGTAGCAAGTTGGATATTCACTCACACCTATCCATGTGCTTGCATTAGATTTGGTATTCCAATGCCAAAGAACCAAAATTGCAGTTCTAGACTTATATAGAGTTCTAACATTTAATTCTGCTTATAATTGGAACATATTAATTCTTGCCTTAACAGGTATCACAAAACTTGGTTTACATTAGTGGAAACATCAACCAGTTCATATAATTGTTGTTTTGAATGAAAAAAAATAGAGCATTGACATATTTCGTAGAGTGAATTCACTGAACTGATTTATGTAAATTGAAAAAGAATAACAGTTGAAAAATAAAGAAATCAGGAAGCACCTGAATACGGCCCTTTTTTATGGCAATATGCAACGCTGTGTTTCCCTTATTATCCTCCAAATGCAAAACCGACGGGTCAGGTTTTATCAGTTCCAGCACAATCTCCTCATTTTGCCCTTTCACAGCCATGTGCAATGCAGTTTGGCCTTTTTTATCAGTCCTAAAGCCAGTGCTTACGTCTTTATTTAGTAGGGCCTTCACAACCTCCAAGTGCCCCATCCTTGCAGCAGAATGAAGGACAGTCTTGCCATTGTTCTTGGCTATCTTAACAAGGTTGGAGTCTGTTTCCAAAAGAAGGTTGACTACGTCAATGTGGCCCTGAGTAGCAGCTGTGTGTAAAGCCGTTGAATTGGAGAGATCTGTGGTCATGGCCAAGTTGGGGAATACTTGCAAAAGTTCCTTCAACACCTCTGAAATATTTTTTATTTTCCCCATGGTCAGGATAATAAGAGAGAAGAAAATCTCCAAGACAAGGAATAAAATATTAATTGGTAAATCCCTATGCAAACTTATTATTTTTACACAATAATTTATGAATTTAAATGACAATAATGATAAGCAGATTGAGGCAATACAACGAGTATCAAGTTGACCGTAGCATATTATGGGGTCTTATTGACAGCCTGAAGTTAACAATAAGGAAAGAGAGTAATGCACATGCTTATCCACTCCCTGTAAGTACAATTTCGTGAATTCTATGAAATTCTCAATGGGGGGACGAGAAAAAACAAACAAACAGAGACTGCTGATGCCATATTGGTTGAACTCAGAAACAGCAATAGTAAGTTCAATTTTAAAACAAATTAGCTGAAAATTAACGCACGTATAGGCTTCTTAACAAAACAGAACACAAATATGGATTACTGCCACAGACATACAGAGAAGCCTTTCACCAAGCTATATCTCTAACCTACATTATATCAGATCAACATACTTCAAAATGAGAAAGTACAGTAACGAAGAATGTAGAGTTTAGAACATGTCCATACTACAACCTCAATTAAGAGGTGTGTAATATCATTGATTATCTAGCTCAATTAAAGGTACAAACTCTGTACTCCATTTTGAAGCATATATTTTCAGTATCCTTTTTCCTTTAAGCGTACACAACAAATGACCAAGGAAAGTATCTGGGTTCTTATCGCATTTCAAATAAGCATACCAGGTAATAATTAAGGAGACACTTTTTTTCCTCAAGAAATGACATTAATTATTTCAATTCTCGACTCAAGAAAGCACTAGCCACATATGTTCAGTTACTCTAAAATAACTAGTTGAAGTTACAATTAGAGGTCCCTGAAATCACTAAAGCACTAGTTACATCTGCACGGTTAATCCAAGAGGACTAGTGGAAGTTACAACCAGAGGTCCTTGAAATCACTTACAAAGTTTAGTTTAACTTAGAAAGAAACCAATGTGGGACTTAGCAACCATGCAACAAAGTGAGACTAGAATTTCAAGGAGTTCCAATTGTATCAACTACTTCTTTTGAAGTAATAGCATAGCTATAGCTAACACTTTCTGGGGTCATGACAAACGGTACCAAGGAGCAACCTAGTAACACCATGTGAAAGTAGAGCACTACAGCATAGTTTGGGCATTGACAAGAATGTCAGGGGATTTGAGTGGGAGAGATGACACCCAATAAAATTAGTCCTAAGTTAGGTAGGTGAATTGCGAAGTTGTAGAATAGGTACTAAGCCCCATATGGGTTCCTTACTAAACATGACTAGGCTTTATAATTGATTTTACAGAGCTACAATTGTAACTTCAACTAGTCATTTTGGAGTGATAACATAAATGTAGCTACTACTTCCCTAAGTAATGATAGCTTGAATTTTTTGCAAGACCCTAATTTTTTTTTTTTAACAACCCACTTTAGATTATGCAACAATTCAACTCCTACCAAAGATAAACGAGACAAATAACTTTTTAAGGGCATCGACATGACAATCAAGCAAATAAAGAGAGCTAAAGAATGAAGGGGGAAAGATGAGCAACGACTGTCAATTTTGGCAGAAAGATAATCTCCAGACCTTTGGATAAGACTGATGAATTTCAATAATATGGGGTGAATTAAATAAGAACAGATGACATATTTCCTAGAAATTTCAGTGAAGAACCTGAAGGAAGCCAATTTCATTATCACATGCATGTACAAGCACAACTTGACAACCATGCTAGTTGAACATGATCAATACCTAGTTGCCCTAAAATGGTTAAGCTACTATGAAATGGCCAGATTTTCATCTAAATCAAAGGAGTTGTAATCAACAAACTACGTACTAAGATTGGGTATCAAGAATAGCAATAATGGGGATTATCTGCAAGACAGGCAATCGGTTTACATTCTTACCCAGATGACCCTGCTTTGCGGCGATATGGAACGGATCATACCCGTTCCTGGCAGCGATAGATGCAGTTTGCAAGTCCAAATGTTTCAACATCTCCCCAACAACCAAAGCATGCCCACTATCCGCCGCAGCATAAAGGGGAGTCTCCTCCTCCTGGTTCTGCCTTGCCAACAAGTTCTTGGCCTCATCACCATCACAACTCTGAAGAATCTCCCTCACTCTACTTAAATTCCCTGCCCGAGCCACCAAATGAAGGGGCGAGTCTCCTCTTTTCCCTGGCGAATCCTTGCTTTTCCTCCTATCACCACTTATGAAACTCAGTTGTTTTTCCATGACTATGCGAAAGCTCTTCTGTTTCTCCATCAATCCTCGAAAACTTTTTTGCTTCTCCATAACCCCTTTAAAACTCTGTTGTTTTTCCATTGCCCCACGAGCATGACCCTGCTTTTCATCTACCCCGCGAAAAGTCTGTTGTCTCTCCATTGTAGCACCCCTAAAGCTCTTCTGTCTCTCCATGATCAACCGCAAAATCCCACCGAAAGTACCAGAAAATCGCAAAGAAATCCACTTCCTTGTATTTGGGATTCTATTTGTCCATGATCAGACAAAAACTGTTGCAGCAAATTCTCAGTATGTCTCAACACATATCACGTCCACAAGGTTGAGATTCTGATCCCCAGATTTCTTGAAGCAAACACAACTTCAGCAGAAAATCAAAACTCTTTTTTGCACTAGAATCCCAATCTTCCTACTGAGAAAGTTATTCCTTTCCAAACAGAAAGTCACCCATTTTAGAAATCAAAACCTTTCTTTCTCACAAGCTGACAATCAATGCAAAAAAAAATACCTTGATATTAAGCTCTCCGGCTAGATTTTTGATGTGGAAAAAAAACCCCAGTTGACACTTCCACTGAATCTGAAAGCCCAAAAACCGATTTCCACCAGTTACAGAAAGGATTCAGCAGATCAGAAGCTCAAAACCTGATGTTTTACTGAGACCAACCCAGGAATTAAAACCGAGAGAACATAATTATTAGAGAGAGAGCAAGGCCACCTTTGGTTTCTCTAGTAATTGCTGAAAACAGCAGGACCGCACGTACACACACTGCAACATATCTTTTAATAAAGCTACTTTATCTGAAGTTATTACTGGTGGGAGTGAGGATAATGAACGTTTATTTATTTATTTATACCTTTTAATTATTTGATATTTTAATTTTTGAAATGAAATTTATATTTGTAATAAAGGCCAACTGTCTATATATGGATATGGCTGCAAGTTCAGAGAAGGTTAAATAATTGTTTATCGGGTGTAAACAAATATTATCCATCAGATTCCGATACAAAGGAAAAATTGGAAATTTAATTATTAATTACTCTCTATATTCTCCACAACAATCGCCTGCTTATGCGTATGGTGGTGGTACAATTGGCCGCCATTGTCGTTTTCTTCAGAAATTGCAATTATGGTCGTGTGAAAGGAGCCAAGTGGCTGTGGCTCCATTACAAAGCCAAACGAAAAAGCACACGATGGAATCCATCGTCACCGACCGATGTTGGCCTAACTAGATTGTTTGTTTGTGCAGTCATTGGACCATTCTTCTTACGCATCATTAATTATAGAAAAATGTTATATATCATATTTTTATTTGATAATTCTTTTATATATGCATTTTTATGTGTTTTTTTTTTTTTTAAGTGATGCATTTTTATGTTAAGTTCACATGCTCTATTTACTTTTAATTAAAAAAAAAAAATACTAATATTGGATGGAGCGTACTTACTCAGTGGGAAAGTATGACGAAATGGATGTTATAATGTAAGAATCATTTCTCATATTTTATAATGCTGATATGATAGTTTTAATTAATTTTTAGATTTTGAAAAATGATTCAAGAATTTCTAAGTACTTATTTTTAAGTGTTTACTTTTTGATATGACAGTGAAAATCGTTACTACGATTTAAACGGATTAATATGTATTTGAAATGTCAATAGTAGGAATGTTAATCTGACCAATTATAACCAGCCACCGACCGATTACTGGTAATCGGCCAACCCTTTTAAAAGCGGTTGAAAATAACCTATAACCTACCCTCTTAGTCTAATAATCGGTTTTTACATTTTCAGACACTTGATTATAACCGGTAACTTGGTGTATATATACATTGGTTGTAACTTGTAAGCCTCCACATCAAGCTATATAAAATTTAGTTAAATTGAACTTTTAAAATGTACTTTTTTAGATACAGCTAGTCACTTTTAAAAACTGCTAAATATCAAACTCTTTAAATATTTTGCTACTTCTACCAAATATTATTTTTATATTGTGAAACCAAAGTACTTTAACTGCCATGAAACCCACTTTCATGCTCACATACATGGAATTATTTTTTGTGCACAATTGTATCTTTAATTCAATAGATTTCATTGATAAATGCATTTAATTTATTAGAAGAAAAAAAAAACAATATACGTCAATTAATGCAGTTGTGTATTTGAGAAAAGAGGAGTGACGAAAAGAAAAATGGAAGGGGAAAAAAAGTAAAAATGAGAGGATGAAACTCTAGAGGGAAAGAAATAGAAAAAGAGATGGAGAAAAATGAAAAGCGATGCTAGAATGCAATAAAATAATATGATAATATTTTAACATTTGCTTTTGGTCTCTTTAAATTTGAATAGGATGTTGATGTTATATTTAACATAGAGAGTTTAATGTAGGGGATTTTTTGTAGATTTTGTTAAAATTTTTAAAAATATTAAAAATAGAGAGTTTGATGTGGATGCTAGAGGTACCTCTTTTGGTTGTTGATGTATTTAAAACTTGTTTTAATTGTTTTCTAAGTTTTCTTTGGGTTTGTAATTATTATAACTTGTAAGGAGGTATCTTTTTTGGTTGTTGCTTTGTTTACACACTTGTTTTTATTGTTTTCTTTGGGTTTGTTGTAGTAAATATTTGGCGTTTAATCTCATAAGAATGAGATTTGTAGTTGATATATATGTAGATGTAGTTTTTTAATCTCATGTACTAGCATTTATTATGAAAGCTTTTGAACAACTTCTTTTTTTTTTTTTTATATGTCCACACAAGAGGGGAGAGAAAAATTCGAATTAGTGATCTCTGTTTTATTAAACGTGGTCCCAGCCAATTGAACTACTTCTTAAGGACTTAAACAACTACAACAAGGCCTAGTCTATTGGTCTAAAAAAGTTATTATTTTTTTTAAATGACAAAAAATGGCTAGATTAAGCTAAAAAAGTACACGCGATATCCAAAATATAACAAAAATGTCCAAATTTTTAAAAACCCAATTACCAGTTCAGATAACCATGTACCAATTGGTAATGGGGCAATTATTACATAACCGGGTAACTGATAACTGGTTTTCGATTTTTCTAAATTCAATAACTAGGTACCTAGGTTTTGATTAGTGATTTTAGCCAATAATTGGTAACTGGAATCACGTTGACACCTCTAGTCGATGGTCGATGATAATTTTTCTCATAAAAACGTAAGATAGCTTTTGTACTCTTCATTAGAAAGTAAAACAACAAAACTACAACACCCTAGTGAATAGTAAGATTAAAGTTTATATAATACGAAAAAGAAAACAATATTATGGGTTTTGTACATTTTATATTGTTAAATACAATAAAATAAAATTTAAACAAGTTAAAAAAAAGAAAAAAGAAGACGAATCCCCTTTACTTAAAGTGGAGTGAATAAATGTCAAAAAAATTGAATCTAAAGGGCCTGATGAGGATCATATTCCCCATTTTAGAGTCAAATTGGAACTTGTAAATCCATGTGGTGCAATCAAATGAAGTTTTTTAAGATGGTGATCGATCTATAATGACTTTTGAGACATTTCATGGGGGCCATTAACTAATAAATTAAAAGGGCGAATCCGTCTAGAAATAATTATTGAAACATCTTTCCATGTGAGTAGAATTCAAATAATTTTTTTTTTTTAAATGATAGAAAGATTAATCAGGTATTTAATTAAAACCTATTTATATAACGAAATTGGGAGAAACCAAGAAAATGGTCTCCATATGGGTTACATGGAAATATGTTGAATTAGGTCATGAATGTTGTCCAGTATCATACCATCTCAAAACACTTTGAGTGGCTTGATCGCCTTAAAAATAAAAAATTTAAGGTGGCCGAACATTCGCAACATCTTTTTGGGGGTGATCGATTACTTACAAAATGTGATTTTGGGACCGTCCGGCGGCTCCAAAAATAACTTTGATTCAAGGTCTTTTTTCTTTTTTTTCTTTTGGCTTTCTCTTATGTTGCTCGTTTTCAGCCTATTATTACAAACAAACAATTAAAAACGAATAAATCATAGGCCATGTAATTTTTAAAAATTGCACGAGATCTCAATCCTAATCATCAATGTTTTTTGAAATAATTATTGGCAAAATCTTCCCTAAGAATTTCTGAATCAGCTGTCAAAAACATTATATGACAAGTTTTTTCTTTCTTTTTTTCAATTTTTTTTAATGATAAGTTGATAACAACTTTTATTAATTGAATGAATATAAAAAAAAAAAAATGATTTAGATGCGTCAAATAATTGAAAATAATCGCTCATGGGGTTGTTTGGGTCCACTGAGATGCCTCAATAGGATATATATATTCCAAATTTGCCCTGCAACCATCCATATTTAACATGCTGCCATCACAGATATTTGAATTGAAAATTTGTACTATTTTAATTTTTTAATTTTTTTTTTTCCTGTGGCTGGGGGAGATAAATTTGAAAACCATGCCCAACATTTTATAAAACTATGGAGTAGTCGTTATTAAGTTTGGTAGGTTGTAGCTTTTAAAGTTGTTTAATATATGAGAATTTTCAGTTCTTGGTCTTGTATTTCTTCTCAGAAGCTGCCGCACGTGTTTCCAAACACATATTCTCGTAGAAGTAAGTGTCATATAATACAACATGTGTAAAATAAAAATAAAAAATAAAAAAAAACTGCTATAATAAATGTTACGTAAACTATATATATTTCTTCAATTCTATTAAAATATTAATAATTTTTAAAACGAATAATATTAATGAGCAGTGATTTTCCTCTGTAAAGTCAGAGGGTGTTATGAACAAACTATATTAAAATATAGGGTTAAATACATTTTAGTCTTGTACTTTAAAATAAAATCAAATAAGACCTCGGTTTCAAAATATCACAATAGTGCTTGTATATCAAATAAACCCATTATCTTACATCAGATTTTGTTAGTTTTTTAACGAGTGCCAAGTCATCCTTACATGGTGTGGTATACGTGGTTTTAAGGCGCAGTGGCGTGGTACCGAATTTTTGGAATTAAATAATATTAAAATTATGTAAAAAAATTAAAAGAACCTATGTACTTAAAAAAAAAAAAAAAAATCCATCGTCCTCTCAATTCTCCTCTCCCCTAACCACTTAGGTTTTTGCAAACCCAAATACCATTTTTGTCATCCCTCCCTCAATGATGAATCAAAGGAATTCTCACAGTAGACTATTAACAGAATGGTGCGACGCAATCGTAAAGCGACACTAAATTAAATAAAAATTCAAGCCCAAGGGTCTCAATTATAAACTTTGTTGCAGATCTTAGCGATTTTGAGGAAGATCTTCCTAAACAAGGTTCCATCAGCAATGCTTGTCCAATTACCGGATTGTCTCGACGGACAAAAGCCTCTTCTCCAAATGCCAGTAAGAGTTCTTATTTGAAGGCTAAGAGTACGTTCGAGGCATCATTGACTCCGAACTATGGAGCAGAAAGGAAATCCTCTTCAACCGAAGCTCTACGAAAGCCCTTGTCTCAGACCCAAATACCATGTCACCCTTCCTTAGAGAAAATATTTTCCCCCGTTACCCTTCATCTGAGGTAAGTCTGTCTCCCACTGTTTTTACAATTTGTTTTGATAAGGTTCATTTGCAAAAATAGATTTGGGTTTGCAAAAACCTAAGTGGTTAGGGGAGAGGAGAATTGAGACGATGGATTTTTTTTTTTAAGAAGTACAAGTTCTTTTAATTTTTTTACATAATTTTATATTATTTAATCGACGCAGATCCAAAAACTCACATATATATGTGTAAGGGTGACGTGACATTCCGTTAAAAAAATTAACGAAATTCTGACAAAAGTATCAAGTGGGTTTATTTGATAACCACATGTACTATTTGTGATATTTTAAAATTAAAATTGCCATTATTCGATTTTACAAAGACGATTTATTTAACCCTAAAATATAAAGGACTTGTAGATAAATTATGTATGAAATAGATTTTTAAACTTGACTCATTTTTAACCGTAGTTGAAAATGTCAATGAAGTAGGCGCCATCGTTAAACAAAGTCTTAAACATGCCATTACCTTTCTTCTAGCTATTTACTTCTAGAATAACCAAATACCAAAACCGCTATTTATTGGTCCACGTGCACACATTTGTACACGTCATCCTACTTGCATCGCGACGACCAAGTTTTTTGCGGCCGTCATTTGAGTAGCTATTGCTGACCCACTTGCTGACCTTTCTCTTTCGTTGTTACTATTTACTTTAGATATTTAATTAGAATATCTAAAAAGAAAAAACATAAATAATTTATAATTTACTAAATAATATTATTTTAAAGAAAATATCCAAATTGAAAAAAGAGATAGAGACTAATACGACTAATTACTTTGGCCACCTCATAGTTCTTGGAGGTGATCCAGCCACCCTAAAGACTAAACATATATTTTTATTTAGTCATTAGAGATGGCTAGTCATCTATTATTTTTTTAATATGAAATAATATTACATTATTATTTTTAATTAGTGAGACATGTGTCTCATTTATGATTTAAAATTTCTTAGAACAAATTTTAATTATGAATTGAATATTTTTTAGTTTATTTTAAACTGAAATTCTTATTTTAAGTGATTTGTATAAAATTTCTGTGTCGTTTGTTAATATGTAATAAAGTTACATATGCCTAAAATTTGATCCGGTGGATTGACTTTTCGTGTAATCAAATCCATCACTTACGGACCATTGACTGCTTGAAAATTGCATCTTTTGTTGACTGGGCGGGTGATTGATGAATTTCAGTCAAATGGAATAGCGTCACACACACACACACATACATATGAATTAAACTTTGATTAGGATCAGCCTTAAAAGTCTAGTTTTACAGCATCCAATCACACATTGCCACATAAGCCAAATTAGAAAAATTGCATAAACTTAACAAACAACCAGAATCACTTGATTAAAAAAAAAAGACATAAGAAGAGAGAGAAAGAAAGAAAGAAGAAAAAAGAAGGAAGAAAGAAGAAAAAATGGTCGTGGGTTTGCTGGCCACTGCTGCAGCACCGTGGGTCTGGGGAAAGAAAGATGCAGCGCCGTGTGACCCAGCCAAACCCACAAAGCTGATGACAGGTCTTCCTCTCCGGCTCCGGTTTTCGACCTTTAGGTAATAAAATCTCTAATGGTTAACTTTTTCCTTTTAGGTTTTAGATTTGATTTTAAAACAAGTTTTGAGGCATTAGAAACGAATTTTAGGTTTTAGAAACGAGTTTTGAGGCATTAGAAATGAGTTATGGGATATTAGAATCGAGTTTTGAGGCGGATTTCGGCGGGTTCGAATTTGGGTCACGGCCGACGTGGGTTCAGACCCACGGTCAGGTTCGGGGACTCCACCGCTAGCATGGGTCCGCTGCATCTACACGGCCGGCATGGGTCTAGCTAAACCCATGGCAGCTTTCAAGACCGATTTGCTTTTTTTTTTCTCACTTTGATTTGCTGATTTTGTTCTCATTTTGATTTTTTGTAATATTCTTAAAATGATGACGTGGCTTATGTTGATTGGGTGCTGTAAAACACCACTTTTACAGAAGGACCTGACCATAGGGCTCTCTCTCTCTCTCTCTCTCTCTCTCTCTCTATATATATATATATATATATAGGATAACGTCATCAATTAATGCTACTAAGCTATCACTTTAATATCTTAAAAAATAAAAATCACACTTTTAAATTTTAGTGTAGATTTTTCAATGATAGAGTTTTTAATAATTTTTTAATTTTAGAAACAATTTGAACTAATGATCTCCACTTCTTTAAACGTAATTCATAACCGATTAAGCTACCTATTAAAGATGAGTTTTTAATACTATTTATTTTAACTTTATCTCTACTATTAAAAAAATATATATATTTTACATATTCAAATAACATACTTTTTATAGACTAGATTAAAAAAAATTTATCCAAAAATTATGTCACTTTTGAACATGCATGAATGTTTAATGTCATGGACCACAAGTTCAGAACATATTGACAGGTGGAGACCATTCGTGCACAATGTGTCATGTGTAACATGTTTTATTAATTTTAGTGTCGTTTAGTTGTGAAACCAAAACTTCCGTCAGTCAAACTTGGACACAAGCTGGAGCCGCCGTCATAGGACTGTCGTCTAGCCTTATCACCCACCGAAATGATCATTCTAAACCACACCATTTTCTTTTCAATTAATTGTGATTTTGTTCTAATTACCACATCATTTTACCTATTTAGTCTGTAATTTGGTGAGTCTACTAAAGATACTTGAAAAAATTGACAAAATCATTTAATGTGTCATATCAACGCTAATCATACTGTAACACATGTCACAATATAATTAAAACTAATGTGACATATTAACAAATTTTATCATTTTTTTTTGTTTGGTTAAAATCCCAAACCATGCCTACGAATTTCACATTTTTCCCAATAATTAAACTTAAATTAGAAGAGCCATTGTGCATTTACAAGTTAATGACATAATTTTACTGAATATGTATATATATATAATATATCGGTAAATTCGCATATTATTCCTTAATGAGTGCTGCTGCCATTCGGTCATGACAAAAAAGGGGGGTTTTTTGCCTTCCTATCATAAGTTGACACCTCATCTTTTTGAGAAAACACATAAGTTTAATATGAAATCAAAACACCAAATCATCAACTCAACAACCACCTAATGGACTGAAGCCACCACCCATCACACCCACCGCCATCTCCGGCGAACATACGTCCACCGCCATCTCCCATGACTTTTCCATGAACCCAAAAAAACAGAGATAGATCCACATCGGGGTGGCTGATCCACCCCAACTGCAGAGGAGAGAGATCCGCCACCCCTGGCCATTTTTGTCTCCTAACCCAAAAAATCCAGTGAACCCAAAAAAAAAAAAATCCGGCCAAATTAAAAATCGCTTTCTAATGCCTCAAAATCGATTCTAATGCCACAAAACTCGTTTTAATACCTCAAAACTAAAACCTAAGAGGAAAAGTGAACCCTTTTGGGATTTTCTCATCCTAAAATCAAGAAAAAACCAAGAAAAACCAAACCCCGGCGAGACTGGTTCGTCGACTTGGACAGAGCGACGGCGAGGGACGAAGACCCATGGCCAGGAAGAAACCGTTAAGACCAAAAACAAGAAAAAACAAAGCGTGGGTCTTGAGACCCACGGCCGAAAACAAGGAAAAAAAACAATCTCAGATCCACGGCCGAAAAACAAGGAAAAAAACAATCAGACCCACGGCCGCAAGATGGCGAGACCCCTTCATCTTTCTTCTTTCTTCTTTCTCTTTTCTTTCTTTTTAGTTGAAAATCTGGTGCTGCTGGGTGTAAGAATTTTTTTGTGCATTTTTCCTCATTAGATGAGGTGTCAGTTTATTAGTGGTGGGCAGAATACCCACCCTTTTTGCCTCATCCGAACTGAAGTTATTCTCTTCCTTAATTATCCCCAATTAAAAAAGATGTTAAGTTGACCCCAACACTCAACAACGGAAGCATTAATATGTGCGCCCATCTGGTGTGCGTGCCCACCGGCCACTACAATAAAACTAAATATAAATTCCACGTATGAAAATCAATGTAGTCATTTACAGGCAGCTGTCGGGGACGAGTACTCCGCTGCTGCTCCCACCTACGTTCTTACACGACGCCGTTGCCGCCTTATTCATGTACGTAAGCTTGATGTCTACCAGCCTGATCCCTCTGCATGGAGTAATTGGACTACAGTCAAATGTCACACCCTCTGGCGTGGCGGATGTTCCTTTTATGTTTCTGTACGTCACGCCACTGATCTTCACACCCGAGCCCTATTATTAATTATAAAAATGGAATTTAATCAAGCTTAATTCATTATAATAATTTTGGTATTTTTGCTTATAAATTAATTATGATTATGGTTAAATTAGTTAATTACCTGGGTAGACAACCTTGGTTGTTGGGGCAATAATTCTGGTCGATGATTATGGGGTTGTCGACGTTGTTCATTACAATGTTTTGGAAGAGAATGTTCCGAACAAACCCGTTGCTGGGCCTGGCCCATGATTTTATCCGTACCCCATTATCCGACCCACTGAATACTGCGTCTGTTACCGTTACGTTTTGGACGCCAGCTTCATTCACTTCCTTCCCCAAGCTGCCAATACTGTCACACACATACATATATATATACAATTATATAATTATATATGATCACTTGTATATAATTACGCAAATAAAATCTAAAATTATTTTCTCTTTTGTTTTATGATTATATATTATATATATATACCTTACTCCATGGCCAGGGCCGCACTTAATGTTCCTTATCAACAAGTTCTTGGTGCCGGGGCCAATTGATATGCAGTCATCTCCGGTTTGTAGGGTGCTTCCCTGGATTGTAACGCCGGTTGAGGCCTGAACATGAATTCCGTCGGTGTTTGGGCTCTGATCAGGAGCAACGAGCTTCACATTTCTGACTTCCACGTTATTGCAGCTGTTGATTACAAGGTGACTTAGCTGACTGTTGATGGATGTCAAGCCACTTATCACAATGTTGTTTGCCCAATTAAATGTTATCGACTGCATTGGAACAACACAGATTATATTAATCTTGTTAAAACAATTCATAAGAATTTATTTGGGTCATGGTTGTTATTTAATTCGAGAAAAAAGTATTGTTCACCTCCTAAAGTTGGCAATGTTTTTCAATTCGGCCATCAAAGTTTCAATTTTCTCAATCGACACCTCCAAAGTTCTAATTTCTTTCAATTCAGGCATTTTTTTTTTCTAAAATGCCCTCAACAGTGGTGAACAATGAACAGTAATTCTAGTAAAATCTGAAAAATTGGCCAAAATCCCACGAATTCGACGGAATCTAGCGAACCCTCTTCTCCGACGCCATGCTCTGACCCCTAAACTCTTCTCCGATGAGTTTAGGATCGAAAAAAAAAAAAAAGTTTTCCAAGTTTTGCTGGATTTCACTGAATCACTATTCATTGTCCGCTGGAATCACTGTCAAAGACATTTTGAGGAAAAAAAAAAAAAAATCAAAAGTGTCTTAATTGAAAGAAATTGAAACTTTGAAATGGTTAATTGAGAAAATTGAAACTTTAGTAGCTGAATTGAAAATCGCTGTAAACTTTAAGAGGATAAACGATACTTTTTCCTTAATTCGAATGACATGAAAGTAAAAATTGACATTTGAGTTGACAAGAATATGTAGAAGAGCAATTATATAATAGTCACATTTATTGTATATAAATATTAAATAACGTACTCTTGCACCGACAGGACAATTCTTTCCAGATTTCCTGCAAGCCCAAAAGCCAGCGCCCTGTGCATCCAGCGTACCGCCGTAGACGGCTACGCGGTTCACCTGAACGAACAAAATCCAATAACCGGAGTTCCCGAGAGCACGATAATCCAACGGAGCCACAAGGGTCCCGTCAATCTGAACCGTGATTCTGCTCTTGCATGGGCCTCTAAAAACCGTTGCTTTCAGCAGGAACCTCCCCTTGGGGATGTAAATGGTGGACGCTCCGGCTGAGCTACATGCCGACGCCCATGCCTTGAGGAAAGCTTGTGTTGCGTCAGTTTTTCCGTCCGGCTTTGCACCAAAACTGACCACATTATTATAGGCTGCATTTGACAACTGAACAAACAGGGCTATGAAGAGGAGGGAGAGAAAGCAAGAAACAGCACTGAGCGTAGCCATTTTTGTTAATAAGCTCGAGAGAGAGAGATTGAAGTGGGATGATGATGATGATGATCGATATGGCAGTGGTAGTTAAAGACCACGTATTTATAAAGCACGGTACGAGTTACGACATCGTAATTTGCTTCTTTCTGTCAAATTGTTTTTTAAAAATAAAGTCAAAGAAAAACTTTGATTTGCACGTTATCAATTAAGTGCATGAATCATGATGAATGTATGATATGTACGGCGAGACATGTTGCTATTTAAGGTATGAATTATCTAGCTAGAACAAGAAGACATGTGATGATAAGTTGTCATTGTTAAACGTACGTACAAACAATTATAGCTACTATATATCATATGTAATTACAATTAACTGAATTATTAATGCAGCTGCAGCCATATATATAATATAATATATGTTTATTCTCAGATCTCAATTATTATTCACAATATTAAATTAATTACCTCTGCATTTACTCCTGATTAATGATTCAAAAAAAAAAAAAAAAGATATATAATTAAAAAAGCTTTCAAATGTATTAATTGGGTGGAATTTGGAATTAGTCGACGATCGATTCTGGCTTACGTAGGGGGTGATCGGATAATGTTTGCATGTGTATCACTCATATTATATTGCGTCCATTTTGCCACGTGAAACGTGGAGGAAGCGCGGAGGAGTAAGGGGCGGGAAGGTCGCCGGAGTTCAAGTGGTCAAATCGCATTTGGATCCAATGTGGCAGGGCCTACACTTGCCTGATTATTAGCCCGTCTAATGTGGCGGGATATTATTGGCTCAAAGAAGTCGTTGGAGCTAGAAGCTGGCGGTTACTTATATATCCTTCAACACCAAGTAACCAATTAATCTGGCATCAGACATCTCCGTACCCCACGTACTGGTCGGGCAAACGTATATACTTTTGGTATATATTTCAATATTTGTATATATGATAAACAAGAAGACTTAATTTTTCAAGTAAGTTCATATGAAAGGCATAATGATCTTAGACACTGTCTTGAAGAGAGATAAAGTAAAATAGACATGTTTGTAAAAATGCAGACTAGTTATATTATCTAGTGATATATTTGTTTTATGAGATGTAGTTCAAAGCGGTTGATCTACTAATTGAGAACAAATAATGATGAATTAGAACGAAAAAATAGCTCATGAAATAGAGGAAACGTGGGCTATATGTCTTTATTTAATTTTTTTTTTTATATGTCCACACAAGAAAATAGGAAGAGGATTCAATTCGCTTTATAAGACATGATACATAGACAATTGAACTATCCACTAGTTCGTATTGATGGGGCACTCTTCTACAAATATTACCAACCTCATCAATCAAAAATCAGACGAGAAACCATCATATTTTACTTACAAAATTTGCTACCAATTTCAATTGTAAAATAAAATAGTCCTTTCTAATACTTTTGTTCAACGTTAATGGACTTGGACCAAACCTGTAAAGATTATAAGATTTTGAACCAGGGCCCCAGGCCTGCTGGGCTTTCTTTGTAATAATTAATATCCACAAACAAAAGGCCCATTCTTTTAATTAAAGGCCTTCTATTTGTGCGACAGCTTCACTTAAATGTACATAATAATATAATATTAAGAAAATTGGGAGCTTAAAATATCTTAATTAGCGGTGTCAAAAAATCAATTTATTGGTCAAATGCTCATTTACCCTTTTCACAGTAGGCAGTTGAAGAAGAATCCACCCCCAATGTGGTGATCAGCTTGGGTTGGTCCTTAATTAAAGGAAAACCCTGACAGTTGCTTTAGTTAGTTGAAAACCGTTGAAGTGTAAATAATTTTGTTGAAATTTGATTTAAGATAATCACGTCTTTTTCTTGACCCATAAGCCATATATATAAGTCATATATATGCTCTATCTTTCGGGACATAATTAGCCAATTAGGGATGGATATGGACCAATTAAATTCACTACTAGTATTACTACTCACTTTATATGACCGTTGAAGTGTAGATAATTTTGTTGAAATTTGATTTAAGGCCGGTAATTAATCATGTCTTTTTCTTGACCAATGAGCCATATATATAAGTCATACATATGCTCTATATTTCGGTACATAATTAGCCAATTAGGGATGGATATGGACCAAATTCACTACTAGTATTGCTACTCACTGTATAACCGTTGAAGTGTAAATAATTTTGTTGAAATTTGATTTAAGAAAATCAATTTCTTTTTCTTGACCCATAAGTCATATATATGCTCTATCTTTCGGTACATAATTAGGGATGGATATTGACCAAATTCTACTCACTATATTTAACCGTTGAAGTGTAAATAAATTTGTTGAAATTTGATTTAAAATAATCATGTCTTTTTCTTGACCCATAAGTCATATATATATGCTCTATCTTTCGGTACATAATTAGGGATGGATATGTGGACCAAATTCACTACTACTACTCGCTCTATATATAAATTAAAGGTAGTTAGCGTAATTTAAGTCCAATTAGCTAACATGCTAATATGTTGTACTGTACGTATGCGTAAGGCACAGTTGAGTAAATAGTAATTAAACACATGCATATTCATGTTCACTGCATTTGAATCCTCATGTTTCAACCATTTCCTTTATATATATATATATGCAATCTTTCAACAGAAAACAATTAATTATATATTGCTTGCATAAAAATTATATATATCCACTTTCTCTTCCGTCCTACCTCTTATTTGAATCGAAATAATTAAGACTTATTAATAGGCAACATGAATGCATGTACTGATCATGTACTTACAGAGTTTTTATATATATATATATATATATATCCTAAATGGTTGGATTTGGAAGATCATGTGCTTATTATAAGTTATAACCCTAATAGTCTATGGGTGTGCATGAATATTGTCAACGCACATGATCACATGGCTACCTTCTCGCAAACAAACATCGCATGCATGCAACAGGGAAACCCTGAAACATGGCCCAAAACAGTGAGATTGGCTTCTGCGTGCCAATGGGGATCGGATCATTGATTGTATATATGGAAGACATGATGAGCTCCAAATATATACTTTATTTTATTTTATTATTATTATAAATTAATTCTTTCAGACAAAAAAAAACTTATTCCTTCCTGGCCAGGAGGACCATCGATCATTGTCTGTTTACTTCCCAAGCCTTTCACAGCCACGATTTCTGCCTTCATCGTGGAAATCCAACTACGTACAGATCATTGAGCATACGTACGTACGTACATGTGAGCTTGCCAGACAACATTAATTAATTGCACAAGCCTTTTTTTTACTCTTCTTTCAATGATATCTCAATTATATAATCATTGAATTAAGAATTTGAAAAATATAAGAATTAATGTGATTTAATGGCTCAAGAAATTTTTTTAAGCGGTTGAGTACACACTAGGGGATATAAGTTCGAGTCTCGTAATGAGAATTTTCATGCGTGATTATTGTAAACTACCTCGGTTTTTATTGATATCCTGATAGGGTAATTATGTCAGGCTATGACTCAGTCGGATGTGAGAGAGTGCCTATGGTTCCCTCCGTCTAGGCCTTTTTTGCACGGCTCTTGAGAAATAGGTGTACTATAGTCACGCATAATTATAAGTAATAGCTACAATTAGTTTCTCCACCTGCCTTCTTAATTTAAAGAAAGACAAAAAAAAAGAAAAAAGAAAAAAGAAAAAGTAGAGCATTTGTATGTACGTACATGCATATATGTCATTTAATTAATGAAAAATGATAGGCTTATAAACATATTTTATAAAAAAACTTTTACAAATTGATGTGGTACAACATGATTGGGTTTATGAAAATTTAAATTTATCTTTTATCCAATCATGTAACACATTAGTTTATAATTTTTTTTTTTTGGTGTAAAATATGTTTGTAAGCCTTAATTAATTTATCTAAAAAATATCATATCCTATTGATCATGATCAACCTTAAGGGAAAATTTCTGACACCATAATTATAACCTAATCTGCATTAATCTGCTCCTGGCCGGGATCGATTGTATATTTGGGTCAGGAAAATCCTGTGGCTAATTAATGCACTTTATCACATGTTAGCCTACAATTCGTTTTCCTTTTTATTTTCATTCTAAGCAAACTGGTTGACGAAGCTGTTAATCATTGAACATGGATTTGTAGCGTGCTACGATTATCCTATTATTCTTCCTCTCTTGACATAAAATATATATACACATATGATCATGAGATTAATAATTAGAATACAAAATATTTCTCTTTTTTATTTTTTTTGACATGTCTGCACAAGAGGAGGAGGGAGATTCGAACTAATGACCACCGTTTCATTAAGTATGGTCTCAACTGATTGAACTCTCTTGAAACATATGCATGAACTAGCTAGCTAGAAAGGAATGACTAAAACAATAGTTTAGTTAACCCCTTAAACAAATCTCATTTTTGTATTATATACTTTTTATTACAAAGAAAAAAAAAATTACCAATTAAGCTACGTTGATTGTTTTTTTTTTAGAAAACTTCACTTACCATTATTGATCTTTTATCACTTTTATAATCATATCTTTAAAGTGTCATTTAAGATTACCATCTTTGATCACAGTCATTTGGTCAAAATTCAGTGTTAAATTAAATGGTTGATGAATGAAATTCCCTAAATACCCTAAGATGTTTATAAGATTACAAAAATATCTTGAACTTGGCTAGGGTTATTTTGGAAATTTCACTTCTTCCGTTAGGATTTAATGTTGAATTTGGACAGGATGATTGGCATTGCAAACTTCTAAAAAATGGTAATCTTAAATTGACATTTTTAAAAAAATGCATGATTGCAAAAGTAATGAACGATAAATAATAATAATAATAATTTTATTTATTTATTTATTTATTTTTTCAGGAAGTGACAATAATAGCCACATACAAGCCCCTTGTTATCTCTGACTCTGATATAACTTGAATATTTGGCAAATGGAAACAGTGTGACATAGAGGCCAGGTAGCTTTGGCAATTATCGTTTGTCTAAATATTTTTATATATATATATATATATATTTATATATGATCATACTGAACATATTATTCAATAATTTTCTGACAATTTCGTGCCTCTATTTCCGGTTCACATGGCTTTCTCTAATTGATTAGCGTTTTATCGACTTAACAAATGGAATTGTGCCGCGTAGAACCTTAAGAAGTCCCCCCAAAATCGGCCCAGAAGTCGTGCAAGTAAGCAAGAGCAGGAAAAAGAAGAATATTTTATTTGGGGAAGCGCAGATAATATATTCTAGGAATATATATATATATTATCTTTTCCTATTACAAATAATTTATATTTCAGTCTTGATCAATCACAATTGACGGCGCCCCAGATACATCCTACAAATGAAAAGATTGCTGATTTTTTATTTTTTAATATGTTAGCACAAGAAGAGGGAAGAAAATTTAAATTAGTAATTCGCTTCATTAGGCGTGCTCCCAACTAATTAAGCTATCTTAATTGGAGACTATTAAAACGTATTTGCACAATCACAAATAAAGTTATTTAATTAGTAGACTCTTATATGACTCTTATATAGCTATGATGATGTGGCAATACTGAAAATTAGTCTTTAATTAAATCAATAGAAGCTTATATATAACAAGAAAAAATCAATAATTTTTTTTTGATATGTCTGCACAAGAGTTAATATTCATTATCACATCACGATAATTGTATAACCATCGTATGGGAGACCCAAACGATTTGAATGTGTTGTTAGCATTCACGTTGGGTTTAGTAATTTCTTTTTTTTTTCTTTTTTGGAAAATTTTACGAAACCCTCTAAACTTTCATGCGTTCTAAAAGTATATTCAAAGTTTAAAAACTCTCTAACTAGCCGAAAGAAAATTTGAGCGGAATGTGAATGCTTTTGGATCAAACTAGGGTTAGGTTTGTTACATCTTCTTCGTTCTACAAGATTACAATGAAAACAAAAAAAAAAAACGTGCATGGTAGTACCTTTTATGGTTAGAAAATATAGAAATAATGAGAGAATTACTGAATAAATCACGGCTAAAAGAAGAGGTTAGTTTTCTTGGTGCCACGATTTTTGGGCGTACAAATGGCGCCGCTTTCTTCTCCGTTTTCTGCTGCACATGTCACGTCTCAGACCACGTTGCTACGAAAGCCGCCTTCTCTGAAACTGCCCTTCGGTTGTTCTACAAATTACAGCTATACCAAGTATATTTTCACTGTAGAACATTCGTCAATTTGAAGTACTGAATTGGGCTTGTCAGATAGAATGAGCTCACGCAGAGATTCTAATGGAATTTTCACGAATTAATGCATGTGGTAGTTTGATATATATGAGGCTCAGAACTCAGAAGTATACTGACTATATATATATATATCTGTCCAAATCAGACGGTTATCCTGAGCTCAATTATTTTCGTTACTTACGTAATGGACGAAACAAATTGATCACAGGGTCCCATAAATAGAGAAGTAGTAAACATGTTGCAGGGGAACAAAAAAAACACCAACGTTAAATCATGATCATGAGACTATGTAGTTAATTAAGGAGGTTGTTTAGGTAAATGAAACCAATAGAATTAAGCTTAAAGAAGATGAAATTAAGGAGTGGGAGGAGGAGGAGGGCCGGTGTTGATCTTGTGGGTAAAGCAAAGAGAGGTTGGCGGAGGGTTGGGTTGGGTTGGCGGTGATGGCCGGCCGGCTTTGGGGGGATGTTTTGATTGCTTTGTCACGTTTAATGCTCACAGCAGATCCCTTGTTATATAATTTAATTATGTAACAAACCCTTTGGAAATCTCATATCTCAAGCAACCTTATGTACGTGCATTATTCGTCCCTTCCACTCCCCATGAGCTCATCTTTTTCCCAATTTGGTGATTCTCTAAGATACCCCACACCCACTTTGTCTCAGCCCATGCTTTCGTGTATTTCTTGATTAATTTAATTTGTCTGTTTTATGTAAGAGTACTAACTACTAACCCATATGCTAATTAATTAGGTTGTGACATGCATCTTTCCTAGCAATTAAGCAAATGGAGTCTAGAAAAAGTCTCATAAATTAAAAGAAAACAATGAGATTAGTTAGTGTACATGTACCCAATTGGGCACGTCTTAAGCATTGATTGACCCTTTCCGTTTTCTTTCATTTGCTTCACACTGCAGTGGGACAATAATAATAATAATAAATCTTTGCATAAACACAAAGAATCGATCGAGTGATATTAATAAAAGGGTATTGTGGTAAAGAAGAGCGTAAAAGAAAAAAAGTTAAATGTAAACAAAAATCCATAATCCATTCAAAGTTCGGCGCAGCTTTGCGTACTAATTTGAAATTATTATACCATCGTCGAAAACTAGCCTGCATTCAAATCCTATAAATACGACCTCAAACCGTTATAACTCCACCACCGCCAATACTACTACAACCCCTCAACTTCTAAACTTCCCATTTACCTCCTTGTCTTTCGCTCGCTCTCTCTCTCTTTCTCTCTCGCAGACAACATACAAACACACGAACTTTTCCATTTCAGAAACAAGATGGGAAACCGGAGAAGCTCTTCTTCCTGCACTTGTCTCTGTTCTCTTATATTCCTCAGTCGTCTTAGCTGCTGCAGAGACATACAATGTGGTCAGTTTGGGAGCCAAAGCTGACGGAGAGACTGACTCGACCCAGGCTTTCCTTGCTGCATGGACGAAAGCTTGCGATTCCGACACCGCCGCCACCATTGACGTGCCGGCGGGGAGATTCTCCCTTCGCCAGGTGGCTTTCAATGGGCCATGCAGTAGCAAGGCGATCTCCATCCGCATCGACGGCACCCTTGTGGCCCCATCCGACTATGGGGTCCTCGGCAATTCCGATAACTGGCTCAGCTTCAGCCACGTGGACGGGGTTACACTATCTGGTGGAATTCTCGACGGCCAAGGCACTGGCTTGTGGGCTTGCAAGTCCTCCGGCAAGGGTAGTTGCCCCAGTGGAGCAACGGTACGTTGAATGACACATTTACCCTTTTATTATTTCTTGGTGAAAATTGAAAAATAGGAAAATTTTGGGAATAATCACATGTGTTCTGCGGTAGAATACTTCTATAATTTAGTGTTTCTTGCATTAACCGGTTCATCCCTTTAAGTTTGCATATATTTAATTGCATAATCGGTCCCAAAGCATGGATCACGTTCCTTGTTAATACAAGTTACTTATTTATTTATTTAATAATGGGAGCTTTTCCTTGTGTGTATGCAAGCAGACACTGGAGTTTTCCAACTCCAAAAACATCGAGGTGACTGGATTAACCTCCCAAAACAGCCAAAAGTTCCACATCGTCGTCAATGGCTGCGAGAACGTGAAAATGCAAGGCATCAAGGTCACCGCCGATGGCAACAGCCCAAACACCGATGGCATTCACGTGCAATTATCTTCAGGTGTCACGATCCTCGACTCCAAAATCGGGACCGGAGATGACTGCATCTCAATTGGCCCCGGTGCCACCAACTTGTGGATTGAGAACATTGCATGTGGACCTGGCCATGGAATCAAAAAAAACATGCACACCATATACCTACACTCATTATATATAATGTTATTTAGTATATTGTTATACAATTGTCATATAATCTAATGGGCGTAATTGGATGGTGCAGCATTGGGAGTTTAGGCAAGGAGTTGAATGAGGATGGTGTGCAGAATGTGACAGTGACAACATCTACTTTCACCGGTACTCAAAATGGAGTGAGGATTAAGTCTTGGGGAAGGGCAAGCAATGGTTTTGCTAGGAATATTCTTTTCCAACATGCAGTTATGGTGAATGTCCAGAATCCCATTTTGATTGATCAAAATTACTGCCCCGACAACAAAGGTTGCCCTGGACAGGATTCTGGCGTAAAAATCAGTGACGTAACATACCAAGACATCCATGGATCATCGGCAACAGAAGTTGCTGTGAAATTTGATTGCAGTTCAGAGAACCCTTGCAGCAACATAAGGTTGGAGAATGTAAAATTAACTTACCAGAACCAAGTAGCTGAAGCCTCGTGCACCCATGCAGCAGGGACAACTTCAGGTTTTGTTCAGCCCACTGGTTGTCTGTAGCGGGAGAAAGAATAAATCCATAACTTAAAATTAATTAAGGATAGAAAAGGAGTTAATCTCCATAGTTTTGTCCTTACAAGGACAAAAATGATATTGTAATAGTATGAATATTAGGCCTATAGAAGAAGGTCTATTGCTTGAGTCGGTGGCGTTGATAGTCCATAGGGCTTTCTTGGAGCCTGACCTTGCAATTAGCATATGTACTCGTTTGAGAATATGTTCCACTTTGTGGAATTTATATAGATAATATTTAAAATAGCTCTACGCATTTCCAATTAATTTACAAAAGAAAGAGATCAAATAAATATTTAATTGAAGACGAGAAAAAACAGAAAAGAATCTATGAATTAAATTAAATATTCCAAAAAGTACATAATAAAAATGGAAAAAGAAAAAAATGATTATTACAGTTCCCCATTGATGAGTTTATTGTCTGGAATGTCTAAATAATCACTTTTTCTAATATATAAAATATTTAATTAAGAACTCATTTTATCAAGTTTGAGTGTAAAACTATATTTTTATAAACCTCCAATAAAAATTTAACACGTCAATTTAAAACACTAAATACAATAAACAAGAAAAATACTGAATCTTTATTAAAAACCAGCCCATTTATATATATTTCTTCAAAGCCAAGACTTACTAACATTTCCCGGCATACTAGCGGACGTCTTTTCAGGCAAGACCTCTCGACCAATAGAGTTGCTTCAAACAAGTAACCTTGTAATTTCAGGGATAATGATTGGGGTGCTGCATCCGATTGTGTATGTTAAGAGAGAAAAGTGCTCCCTTTTGTCCATTTCATTTGAACTGGAGAGTATCTAGTTAATTATAGTGAAGATGTACTTTTGTCCCTAAAAAAAACAAAAATACTTCTTCATTATAACTAATTGGATAATCTCCCATTCATATATATCCTGTTCTCCTTTTGTCAATATTGATGGGTTGGATATGTTCACAATTCAATGTTCATTCTATTTTGGTTTTTTTTTTTTTTTTTTGAGAAAAATATTGAATCTTATCATTGATAGAAAATCCAAAGTAACAGGACTCTAAATTACAAGAGTTAAAAGCTCTAAAGTAATAGTATTGGAAATACATGGAGGTATCTCCTCCATCCATATCTTGTCCATGCAGACCGTGCTATTCTTGATGGCTTCTTTGGCAAGTCCATGAGCAGCTTTATTTATATCTCTCTTTACGTGCCTGATCTCCCTAGTTTGAAACTGTTTAAGCTTACGTATTAAATTGTTATTGGATACTCTAAAAAAGAGTTTTACACTAAAACCTGATTGAAGTTATTTTTTTAGAAGTAAATGCAAAATCAATGCTTGTAGCTAGCTTAAATTACAAATTACTCATTGCTATATAAAAAATAATTCAGAGGTTCTCACTTCCAAAATTAATAATAATTTAGTTTCTGCAATTAAATTCATTTGACGGATTCCATTAGTATGTCTTATCAACACCAATAAAATGATGACACATGTTACTAAGTTAAAAAAATATAAATATATAAAATTAAAAAATTAAGAACATAAGAAAGTAAAATTTGTTTTTAAGGAAATATATATATATACACCCGAGATCGGATGAGAATTCCATATCCTAAGGTAAATCATTTCCAATAGCAACATAGACTTTCTCTCTTCAGCATCCATTATTGGCTATAGCTACTCGGACCGGCCGGCCGTTTGATTGACGGATACAAGAAAAAGCCCGAGTACTTTCATAAATTCCGGCAAAACCCAACACCGGAAAAGTTCTGTGAAAAAAGGCCAGAACTTCTTTTGCTTGAGATCACCAAAACAACCGACATTCGGACATTTCAACATATATATAGCTTTCGCAGATTTCAACTGCATGTACAATTGATACATTGGAACACCCTGAAAGTACTGGTTGCTCCATCCCTCCTGTAACCAATTCAAGAGCTTATCTTCCATCCAATTATAACTGCATGGCTCTTGGCTAGTAAGTGCTATTATAGTCACGATCAGGTAAAATAATTGTAGTTAGTATTTGCCACCTGAGACAGAGATTATGAGTTCGAACACTAACTCTATCAATTCACCTTTATTTATAATAAATATTTCATGTGTTGAATCTCACTTATTAATAAAAGGGAGATAGAACTCATTTACATATTTCTATCAATTTAAGTTTTTAGGACAAGTGATGATTTAACATTCACTTCCATCCACCTTTATTAAAAAAGGAAGAAAAAAAAAAAAATCCAAGGGCTAATGGGTATAGTACTATTGCCATATATATTAACCAAATAGTATGGAAATAAGATGAGAGATGAGTATTAAAAATTTCTCTTTGAGAAATATATAATTGGAGAGGTTGTTTAGGTAATTAAATGAATAAAGAAGCATGTTACATATATACCATTCTTGAGTTTAACTTATATTATGATGAGCTTTAAAACTTCATTTTTTTTGCCCCTAGTCAATAATTGACACATAAGCAAAAATATAAAAGGTGCATAAAAATAACTTAAATCCAAAATACATTAAATTTAAGCTCATTTGAACTCAAAGAGAGAAGAAGAGAATACACCCAGCCACGGCTGGGTGGCCAAACCCATGGGTCATGCCTTCTCAAGTGGGTGAGTCACTTTTCTAGTGCCGTGAGTCACTTTTTTGGCCTTTAGGGTGTTAAAATATCTAAAGAGTTAACATTCTATCTTTAAGTTTTAGTTTTGAATCCAAAATCGAATTTTGAAGCATTAGAAACGAGTTTTTGGACATTAGAAATAGATTTTGGGCACTAAAAACAGGTTTTGAAGTGGGTCACGACGGCCAAACCTATGGGTCACACAAGCCATGCCAGACCCATGGTGTGGGTTTGGCCTGGGTTGTTCTTGGGCCATTTTCTTACTTTCTCATTTTGATTTAGTTTGTTTGTTCTTACTTTTTATTATTATTTTTTTAAATTGATGATGTGCCACATAGTGATTGAATGTTGTAAAATGGCTCGTTTACACCAAAAATTGATAGTAGGGGCTCTCATCATTTTTTCAACCATCTATTTTTTATAAATCTAATAGAATCATTGGATTTGTTAACTCATGTGGACCATACACAAATTTAACGGTAGATATGGTTGAGAGAATAATTTTTATAATTTGTCATGAATAAAATAGAAGCTTTAAGGAAAATGGGGGATAAAGCTTAAAGAAGATGATGGGTGCATGTGTTGAGAGAATGAAAGGAATGGGAGGAGGAGGTGTTGATCTAGACTTGTGGGTAAAGCAAAGAGAGGCGCAGAACAGAGCACCCGGAAACAAGAAATGGGGGAGGATTGGCAGTGGTGGCTTTGGGGGGATGTTTTGATTGCTTCGTCACGTTAATGCTCACAACAGCTCCCTTGTTTTATAATTTAATGTAATTGACAAACACTCTGGATTTCTCACATCTCAAGCAACCATGTACTATACGTGCATTATTTGTCCCTTCCACTCCCCATGAGCTCATCTTTTTCCCAATTTGATGAATCTCTAAGATATATACCCCCCACACCGTATCCACTTCGTCGCAGCCCATGCTTCCATGTATCATGCAATAATTTTGACATTAATTTGCATGATTTATATTCCATTCTTTTGTCTGGTTTCCTTTATCCATACGTTCAGCTAGCTGCTAGCTAGAAATGGAGTCTTCCCTAAAAAACACAGTCAAATAAAAAAGAAATCAGTCTTTCCCAGAAGCAAATCATGGAGTCTAGAAAAAGGCAATTGGCCGGGTAGGTTTTAAGCATTCACTGACTACCCTTTTCGTTCTGTTCAATTAATTGGCTTCAAACTGCAGTCAGACAACTATATTAATAAATCTTTGCATCGATTCAAAGAATCGAGTAATGAAACAACATATTTTAAACAATATCCAAATCCATATATGCAAGCGATAGCTAGCTATCGTCGATCTCCACGTACTTAAGGGTATTGTACCTGCGTGGTAAACAAGAGACTGAAAAACAAAAAAGAAAAAAGTTTAACGTAAACATATATATATCCATTCAAAGTTCGGCGCAGATTTGCGTACTAATTTGACATTATATTAATCCATCAAAATTAACCTCCTTTCAAATCCTATAAATACACCTCCAACCGTTACAACTCCACCACCAATACAACTATTACAACTCCCAAACCCCCCATTTAACTCCCCATCTCTCTCTCTCTCTCTCTGTCTCATACAGACAACATACAGAAACACGAACATTTCCATCAAAAACAAGATGGGAAACCAGAGAAGCCCTTTTCTTCTTGCACTTGTCTCTGTCTTCTTTTATTCCTCAGTCGTGATCTTAGCTGCTCCAGTGACATACAATGTGGTCAGTTTGGGAGCCAAACCAGACGGAAAGACGGACTCAACCCGGGCTTTCCTTGCTGCATGGACGAAAGCTTGCGCCTCCGTAAGCGCCGCCTCCATTTACGTGCCGGCGGGAAGATTCTATCTTCGCCAGGTGGCTTTCAACGGGCCATGCAGGAGCAAGGCGATCTTCATCCGAATCGACGGCACGCTTGTGGCCCCATCGGACTATAGGGTCCTCGGAAATGCCGATAATTGGCTCGGCTTCAGCCAAGTGAACAGGGTTACATTATCGGGTGGAATTCTTGACGGCCAAGGCGCTAGCTTGTGGGCTTGCAAGGCATCCGGCAAGAGTTGCCCGAGCGGAGCAACGGTATGTTGAATTACACATTTCCCAAAGCCTGGATCACGTTCCTTGTTAATACAATATTACTTTTTTCTTTTTCTTTGTAATATAATAATGGGATCGAGCTTTTAATTTCCTGGCGTATGCAAGCAGACGCTGCAATTTTCCAACTCCGAGAACATCGTGGTGAGTGGATTAACCTCCCTAAACAGCCAAATGTTCCACATCGTCGTCAATAGCTGCAAGAACATGAAAATGCGCGGCATCAAGGTCACCGCCGACGGCAATAGCCCAAACACTGACGGCATTCACGTGCAATTGTCGTCAGGTGTCACAATCCTCAACACGAAGATCCGTACCGGCGATGATTGCATCTCAGTTGGCCCTGGTACCACCAACCTGTGGATTGAGAACATTGCTTGCGGACCTGGCCATGGAATTAGGTAAAACATCACATGCATCACATGCACTATATTCGCATCACACATGCACATCGATTCATATACTATATTCATGTATAAATATATAATATTATTTAGTAAACTATTATGCAAATTTTATATGATTTAAAAGAGTGTGGTAATTGGGTGGTGCAGCATTGGGAGTTTAGGCAAGGACTTAGAAGAGGCTGGCGTGCAGAATGTGACAGTGAAAACAGCTACTTTCACCAATACTCAAAACGGAGTGAGAATTAAGTCTTGGGGAAGGGCCAGCAATGGTTTTGCTAGGAATATTCTTTTCCAAAATGCATTTATGGTGAATGTCCAGAATCCCATTGTAATTGATCAAAATTATTGCCCCGCAAACGAAGGGTGCCCTGGACAAGTCTCTGGCATAAAAATTAGCGACGTGACATACCGAGACATCCATGGATCATCCGCAACAGAAGTTGCTGTGAAATTTGATTGTCCAGAAACCCCGCAACAGAATAAGGTTGGAGAACGTAAAGCTAACTTATAAGAATCAAGCAGCCGAATCCACTTGTAACCATGCAGTCGGAACATCTTCTGGTTTAGTCCAGCCCACAAGTTGCTTCTAGTGGGGGAAATATATAAATTCATGTCTTAAAATTAAGTATGCATAGAAAATGAGTGTCTATAGTTTTGTCCTTACATTTCTAGGACAAAAATGACACTCTTAAGTATGAATATTAGGGTGGTAGTCATTGAAGAAGGTATGTTGCTGGAGTCTGTGGCGTTGATAGCCCATTGGGCTTTCTTGGAGCCTGGCCTTGCAATCACCATATTGTATTCATTTGAGATTAATTTGTTGGATAATTTGATAGTTGGATTCATCCGTGGAATTTATAGATATTTGATTAAGTATGAGTAGAGTCTAAAATAGCTCTAAGCATTTCCAATTTTCATTTGACACATAAATTTGCATTATGAATATTATTTTATGAAGGAACGAGAAAAAGAATAAAAAAGGAAATTAAAATAATAAAAAAAAAGACAGAAAAAGGCGTGTCAATGGCATTTTGGTTAATAAAATGAACCAAATCTTTGGATTTTAAGTCGTAAGCATTAGTTAAAAAAGATTTAACGATCACAAAGTTGTAGTGTTCTACTTAATAAAAAATAATAAAATAATTTTTAATATTCTTTTAAAAATAAAAAATAAAATTATATATAATTTTTTTTTGGGGCCACCCTAGACCGGCCCCATGACCCTTGGGGTGGCTTCCGCCACTCCCAAGGGTTGGTTTTAAAAAAATTTGGTTAATAAAATGAACCAAATCCTTGGATTTTATAGATCATGGTACACGTGTCATATACTCAGCCACACACTACACACTATATAAATCCAGAACTGATATACCCGCGGCAAACGGACAGAAACCGGCAAGAAAGGTGTGAGAGGAGAGTAACAATGAGTGGTGTTGGTGGGGATCAGGTGAGGAAGCTGTGAGGAACAAGCAGGTGATATTCAGAGACTACGTGTCTGGTTTTCCCAAAGAGTCGGACATGGAGGTGACCACTACAACGGTGAAGCTGAAGCTTCCGGAGGGGTCCAATGGGATATTGGTGAAGAACCTTTACTTGTCATGTGATCCCTACATGCGTATCCGGATGAAAAGAATTGAGGGTCCAAACGTTTTTTCTTCCTTCGCGCCTGCCTCTGTAAGCATTACTCTCTCTTACCTGTGAGCTTTCTTGCTTTTAGTTTTGATAATGGTGGGTAAATATTGAGTGGTTTGTAAAAACCTTCCTTTATATGTTATTAAATGAAAATGAACAGTATAGTCAAATTCTTTGTAAGTTGTAAGCATTAGTTAATTAAGAAACACAACCATGAGAGTTATAGATTTTTGCATTTGATTTTCCATAGCTGTTGCTATGAATTTTTAGTACGAGTCAAACACCCTTTTTTTTTTTGGCTAAAAATTACCACTTATTATAAAATATTAAGCTGTTTGAAAATGCTGAATTTAATCATTTTATTAATATTTTAATAAGAAAGTAGCAATTAAATCAAAATCAATATTCATATCTACTAATTAAACCTCTTTTGATGGAAAACTATATTAATTGTGTGGAAATATTTGTGAAATAAGTCAACTTGTACCGTGTTCTAAGCTTTCAATAATGGATTTTTGTGTTGATCATAAATGTAGCCATTAAGTGGGTTAGGAGTGGCCAAAGTTGTGGATTCCGGGCACCCAGAGTTCAAGGCAGGGGACTTGATTTGGGGCACAACCAGATGGGAGGAGTACAGTCTCATCACGGAAATGGAAGGTCTCTTTAAAATCCAGCACATTGATGTGCCCCTTTCCTACTATACTGGAATTCTTGGTAACTTGTCTACTCATTCAGTTATGTCTAGATTGGTTTTAAATTACAATGAATGCTGCTGATCTATGTATGTATATGCTCTGGAAATACATTTTCTCCTTCTATTGATATGCCGTTTTGACTGTAGTGAACATTAAAATTGAAAAGATTTGGTGAATTTCGCATGTTGCTTTACCTTTCCATCATACACAATCCTGCCTCTAATTGCTGTGCATTTGGCTTTTTTATTCAAGGTATGCCTGGTTTGACCGCTTTTGTCGGATTCCATGAAGTTTGTTCTCCTAAGAAAGGAGAATATGTCTTCATTTCTGCGGCAGCTGGTGCAGTTGGTCAGCTTGTTGGACAATTTGCAAAGTTGATGGGTTGTTATGTTGTTGGAAGTGCTGGAAGTAAAGAAAAGGTGTGTTGTCTCTGTTTGGCATACTTCATGGTTTAAGCCCTCTCTTCGTCTTCTTTATTTAACGGCCGAATTTTCTCTTCCCATGGGATGGCTGTATGGTTTGTACGCGGCCATCGAAAGGTTTTGATCTAGTACTCAGATTAGTCAACACTCTACAAGAAATTTCTATCTTTTTTATTCTCATTGTTTTCTTTGACATTATGCAGGTAGATCTACTAAAGAACAAGTTTGGGTTTGATGAGGCTTTCAACTATAAGGAAGAAAATGACTTGAATGCTGCTTTGAAGAGGTCAGTATATCTACTTATTGCATGAAACACTCTTTTTTTTCTTTCTACTTTGAAGCTTTGAGGAACCTTTGGACACCAGATGGAGATAATGTTCTTCCAGTTCTGCTTCATGTATGTATAATGTATGCATGTATATTCATCATGAAGGAGACTGTAGGAGACCATACATGACATGTCTTGATCATCATTAATAACCAGGTACTTTCCTGAGGGCATTGACATCTACTTTGAGAATGTTGGGGGGAAAACGCTTGATGCGGTGATTCTTAACATGAGAGCCCATGGCAGAATTGCTGTATGTGGAATGATCTCACAATACAATCTTGAGCAGCCCGAAGGCGTTCAGAATTTGATGCTGCTAGTCTATAAGAGGATTCGCATGGAAGGATTTGTTGTCTTCGATTACTACAATATCTATCCCAAGTTCTTGGACGTAGTGCTGCCTTACATCAGAGAAGGGAAGATAGTTTATGTAGAGGACATAGCTGAAGGTCTTGAGAGCGGCCCGGCAGCTCTGATCGGACTTTATAGCGGCCGCAATGTTGGAAAACAAGTTGTTGCAATTGCTCGTGATTGAGATTATGTCAAATGCTTTTATGCCAGGTGGTCCTCCTAGTTGTGCTATTAAGAAGACACAATCGTAAGGAAACTATTCCGTATAGATAATTTTATGAGAGAAATGATTGTTGTCAATAATTTATTCATATTTCTCCCATATTCTCATTTTATAGAGGCCGTGGGTAAGGGTAGGTCTTTTTGTATTTTTACTACTTGGATGATGTTGCACTTTACTTATGTGGCAAATATGTCAATGTGGCATTGATATAATGCATGGTGTATCAAATGTAGCACACAAAAAAATGTTATACTTAATTTGACTATAACGTGACATAGTGACCTATTTAATATTTGGGCAAAATGCAAGACTTCGAATGTTGAAATTGAAAATCTAGGAATGAAATTAAGAGAGTTCGAATCTTAAATTTACCTATGATCCTATTGAAAAAGGGAATTTTATGAGTCGATTGTTGGGCATGATTGTCACTATTGAGTGCTGACGATGGCAACAACCTAAACACTGATGTTATTCACGTGTAATTATCTTCTGGTGTCACAATCCTGAGCTCCACTAGACCAGGGATTATTGCATCTCAATTGGCCACGTTACCACTAACTTGCTGATTGAGAACATTGCATCTGATCTTGGCCATGGAATTAAGTAAAACATTACATACCATATGAGTAATGCAATAAGGCTTTCTAAAGTCTTTTTAGATTGACCATCTCAAATGTGAGGTGGCTTTTAACATCACCAAAAGATCAAAAGCCAATAAATCACATCTCAAATTCAACGGTAATTTTAAAAGTCACATCACATTTATGATAACTTTTAGCAAATTCTAGAAAGCTTTATAACATTACTCATATCATATAATAGGTTGTTGTGATCTTTTATATATATATATATATATATATATATATATATGTTTAGTTAGAGAGTGTTTAGAATTATATATGTTTATGTTTAATACAAATGTATGAAAATATATGTATCTCTTTCATTATTTTTCTTTTTATATTCTCTTGCTTTCTCTTTATATTATTTGTAATGCATTTAATTGATATCTTAATAAAGAAAACAAAAGGTTCTCTTTATTTGATTTTTTTATCTTCTCTTACTTTATGTTTATATCTCAATGTGAGACAATTAAAACATAAGAGTTTTATTTAGAATGCATTTAATTGGTATCTTAATGAAGAAAACAAAAGGCTCTCAAATTATCTCTGTTTATTTTTCTTTTTTCTTTTCTTGCTTTCTATTTATATCTCAATGTTCCTTTGTAAATGTCATACTCAATTCAGGAAAAAGAGAAAAAGATTTTCCAATTATTGTTTCTCAATGAAAAATTATACTACAGATTTGTTCTTTTCTTTTCTTTCTTTCCTTTTTATTTTTTATTTTTATTTTTGCTAGAACATTTATTTTCCATTATATTAGTATTGTCATTTTATATGGTTTTTTTTTAATCTTTATTTTTTGTGCTTATGTTCTTCTATTTTTGTTTTTGTCCCTTATATTTTTTTTCTTCTTTTATTTTCTATTTATATTAATCAATTCAAGAAAAAGACAGGAGAGAGAGAGAGAGTTTCTATTCATTGTTTCTCAATGAAAAATTATACTAAATTATTTTCTTTATTTATTTTTTTTCCCCTATAACAATTCTTTTCAATTTTCAATAGTTATTTTATTTTTTTTTTTAGAATAGTTATTTTCAATTGTATTAATATTTTCATTTTTTTATCTTTATTTTTGGTGCTTATGTTCTTCCATTTTTGGATTTTGACCCTTATTTTTTTTTTCTAATTTATATATTATTTTTTATATAAGTGATTACCTTTTTTTTGTAAATTTTACATTGGATTCAAGAAATAATAGTGAGAGATTTTCGTTTTGTAGAAACTCAATTTTCCAATTGTAGATTTTTATTTTTTATTTTTTGTCTTTATTTTCCTGTATGTCTTAAAATTAGTGTTTTTTTTTTTTAATCTATGTGAATGATGGTTAAAAAAAAAATTTATTTTCAATTATATTAATATTGTCAATATGTATATTATCTTTATTATTGGTGCTTATGTTCTTCCATTTTTGTTTTTGTCCCTTATATATATATATTTTCTATTTTTTTAATTTTTTCTTCTTTTACTTTCTATTTATATCAATCAATTCCAGAAAAAGACAAGAGAGAAAGAGAGTTTTTATTAGTTGTTTTTCAATGAAAAATTATACTAAGTTATTTTTTTTCCTATAACAATATTTTTTTTAAAAAAAATTCCAATCGTTATTTCTCAATAAAATTATACTACAATTTTTTTTCTTTGTTTTGCTAGAATAATTATTTTCAATTATATTAATTTTTTCATTATTTTCAATTTTTTTTATCTTTATTTCTAGTGCTTATATTCTTCCATTTTTTTTTTTGTTTTTGACCTTTTTTTTTCTTTCTAATTTATATATTATTTTTTAATTCAAATGATTACTTTTCTTTTGTAAATTTTACCTTGAATTTAGGAAATAATAGTGAGAGTTTCTTTTGGGTTGAGGAAGGTGTTTTTTTTTTTTTTTGGGTGCATTTTCTCCCCTTTATATGAGGTATCATTCTCCTATTGGGTGCTGCAAAACCCATATTTTGCCATGTAGGGGAGAAGTTTGCCATATAGGAGAGAAGTTGGACATAAGTTGGATTTTTGTTGTGCCTTTAACATTTTCCTTCTCTATTTCTACTTAAATGTCTTAAATCTCTATCTCTCTCTCTCTCTCCCATTATTTATGTTTGAACGGATTTTTGTCTTAACTATTTCTTTCTCCCATAACTTTATATCTGAATCGATTTTTTTTTTTAATTAATTGTGCTAACTTTCTCTCTGTTTAATTTTCTTTTTATCTTCTCTTAGTTTCTATTTATATATCAATGCATTTAATTGTCTTAATGAAGAAAACAAAAGGATTCTAAATTTTATCTTTCTCTTTATTTTTCTTTTTATCTTCTATTGCTTTCCATTTATATTATCAATGTAAAACAATTAAAACGTAGAGGTTTTATTTGGAATGCATTCAATTGATGTCTCAATGAAAAAAAAAAAAAAACAAAAGCTTCCCAAATTCTCCTTTTATCTTTTTGTTTATTTTTCTTTTTTCTTCTCTTGCTTTCTATTTATATTCCAATGTTATTTTGTAAATTTTACACTCAATTTACGAAAAAGACGAGATAGATTCTAATCGTTTTTCCTAGATGAAAAAAATGTACTACCATTTTTTTTTTAATAATAGTTCTTTTCAACTATATTAGTGTTTTCATTTTTTTATCTTTTATTTTTTATTTTTTATTTTTTATTTTTTATCTTTATCCTATGGTTACGGTTTTCCATTTTTCGTTTGTGTCCCTTATATATATATATTCAAATTTATATACTATTTTTATTCATTTTTTTTTTATAAAGAAATTCAACTTAGTTTCATTCATGAAAGATCAAAAATAAAGCTCTTACAATATAGGGCAAGCTCTGAAGTATCTGTAACTTAACTATAAAGATACCAACATCATATAAGACGTATTACAGTTTGGACTCTCAAAACAGATCTGCTAACCTATGGCCAATCAACAAATGAAATATAGTTTGTACCAAACATTGATTGACCCTTTCCGTTTTCTTTCATTTGCTTCACACTGCAGTGGGACAATAATAATAATAATAAATCTTTGCATAAACACAAAGAATCGATTGAGTGATATTAATAAAAGGGTATTGTGGTAAAGAAGAGAGTAAAAAAGAAAAAAAGTTAAATGTAAACAAAAATCCATAATCCATTCAAAGTTCGGCGCAGCTTTGCGTACTAATTTGAAATTATTATACCATCGTCGAAAACTAGCCTGCATTCAAATCCTATAAATACGACCTCAAACCGTTATAACTCCACCACCGCCAATACTACTACAACCCCTCAACTTCTAAACTTCCCATTTACCTCCTTGTCTTTCGCTCGCTCTCTCTCTCTTTCTCTCTCGCAGACAACATACAAACACACGAACTTTTCCATTTCAGAAACAAGATGGGAAACCGGAGAAGCCCTCTTCTTCCTGCACTTGTCTCTGTTCTCTTATATTCCTCAGTCGTCTTAGCTGCTGCAGAGACATACAATGTGGTCAGTTTGGGAGCCAAAGCTGACGGAGAGACGGACTCGACCCAGGCTTTCCTTGCTGCATGGACGAAAGCTTGCGATTCCGACACCGCCGCCACCATTGACGTGCCGGCGGGGAGATTCTCCCTTCGCCAGGTGGCTTTCAATGGGCCATGCAGTAGCAAGGCGATCTCCATCCGCATCGACGGCACCCTTGTGGCCCCATCCGACTATGGGGTCCTCGGCAATTCCGATAACTGGCTCAGCTTCAGCCACGTGGACGGGGTTACACTATCCGGTGGAATTCTTGACGGCCAAGGCACTGGCTTGTGGGCTTGCAAGTCCTCCGGCAAGGGTAGTTGCCCCAGTGGAGCAACGGTACGTTGAATGACACATTTACCCTTTTATTATTTCTTGGTGAAAATTGAAAAATAGGAAAATTTTGGGAATAATCACATGTGTTCTGCTGTAGAATACTTCTATAATTTAGTGTTTCTTGCATTAACCGGTTCATCCCTTTAAGTTTGCATAATCGGTCCCAAAGCATGGATCACGTTCCTCGTTAATACAAATTACTTATTTATTTATTTAATAACGGGAGCTTTTCCTTGTGTGTATGCAAGCAGACACTGGAGTTTTCCAACTCCAACAACATCGAGGTGACTGGATTAACCTCCCAAAACAGCCAAAAGTTCCACATCGTCGTCAATGGCTGTGAGAACGTGAAAATGCAAGGCATCAAGGTCACCGCCGATGGCAACAGCCCGAACACCGATGGCATTCACGTGCAATTATCTTCAAGTGTCACGATCCTCGACTCCAAAATCGGGACCGGAGATGATCGCATCTCAATTGGCCCCGTGCCACCAACTTGGATTGAGAACATTGCATGTGGACCTGGCCATGGAATCGTGTAAAAAATAACATGCACACCATATACCTACACTCATTATATATAATGTTATTTAGTAGATTGTTATGCAATTGTCATATAATCTAATGGGCGAATTGGATGGGCATTGGGAGTTTAGGCAAGGAGTTGAATGAGGATGGTGTGTAATGTGACAAAGACATACTACTTTCAACTCAAAATGGAGTGAGGATTAAGTCTTGGGAAGGGCAAGCAATGGTTTTGCTAGGAATATTCTTTTCCAACATGTTATGGTGAATGTCCGTAATCCCATTTTGATTGATCAAAATTACCACCGACAACAAAGGTTGCCCGATGATTCCGCGTAAAAATCGAGGACGAACATACCAAGACATCCATGGATCATCGCCATGGGTTGCCGTGAAATTTGATTGCGCTCAAAGAACCCTTGCAGCAACATAAGGTTGGAGAATGTAAAATTAACTTACTGTAACCAAGTAGCCTCGTGCACCCATGCGAGGACAACTTCGGTTTTGTTCAACAGTTGTCTCTGAGCGGAGAAAGAATAAATCCATAACTTAAAATTAATTAAGGATAGTAAAGGAGTTAATCTCCATAGTTTTGTCCTTACAAGGACAAAAACGATATTGTAATAGTATGAATATTAGGCCTATAGAAGTAGGTCTATTGCTTGAGTCGGTGGCGTTGATAGTCCATAGGGCTTTCTTGGAGCCTTACCTTGCAATTAGCATATGTACTCGTTTGAGAATATGTTCCACTTTGTGGAATTTATATAGATAATATTTAAAATAGCTCTACGCATTTCCAATTAATTTACAAAAGAAAGAGATCAAATAAATATTTAATTGAAGACGAGAAAAAACAGAAAAGAATCTATGAATTAAATTAAATATTCCAAAAAGTACATAATAAAAATGGAAAAAGAAAAAAAAAATGATTATTACAGTTCCCCATTGATGAGTTTATTGTCTGGAATGTCTAAATAATCACTTTTTCTAATATATAAAATATTTAATTAAGAACTCATTTTATCAAGTTTGAGTGTAAAACTATATTTTTATAAACCTCCAATAAAAATTTAACACATCAATTTAAAACACCAAATACAATAAACATAAAAAGTAAAAACACTGAATTTTTTAGTAAAACCGGCCATTTATATGTATTTCTTCAAAGCCAAGACTTATTAACATTTCCCGGCATACAAGTGGACGTCTTTTCAGGCAAGACCTCTCGATCAATACAGTCGCTTCAAACAAGAAACCTTGTAATTTCAGGGATAATGGTTGAGGTGCTGCATTTGGTTGTGTATGTTAAGAGAGAAAGGTGTCCTCTTTTGTCCATTTTATATGAAAGGGAAAATATTTAATTAATTATAGTGAAGATGTACTTTTCTTCCAAAAAAAAAAAAAAAAAGAGACAAAAATACATTTCCATTACTATAACTAATTAAGTATTTTCCCATTCATATCCTATTCTCCTTTTGTCAATATTGATGGGTTGGATTTGTTCACAATTCAATGTTCATTCATTTTTTTTTTTTACATGTCCATACAAGGGTAGGGGGAAGGGGGATTTGAACTTGTGACCTACACTTCATAAGGCGTGGTTCACAGTCGATTGAGCTATCTCTTGGGAACAAAAATATTGAATCTTATCATTGATAGAAAATCCAAAGTAATGGGACTCTAAATTACAAGAGTTAAAAACTCTAAAGCAATAGTATTGGAAATATATGGAGGTATCTCCTCCATCCATATCTTGTCCATGCGGACCATGCTATTCTTGATGGCTTCTTTGGCAAGTCCATGACCATGAACAGCTTTATTTATATTTCTCTTTACATGCCTGACCTCCATAGTTCAAAACTGTTTAAGCTTACGTGTTAAACTGTTATTGGATACTCTAAAAAAGAGTTTTACACTAAAACCTGTATAACAACCGACATTGGGACATTTCAAAATATATAGCTTTCGCAGATTTCAACTGCGCATACAATTGATACGTCGGAACACCCCGAAACTGGTTGCTCCATCCCTCCTGTACCCAATTCATGAGCTTATGTTCCATCCAATTGAAATTGCGTGGCTCCCAACTAGTAAATGCTATTATAGGCACGTTTAAGTAAAATAATTGTAGTTAGTATTTGCCACTTGAGACATAGATCATGAGTTCGAATGTTGACTATGTTAGTTCACCTCCATTTATATTAAATATTTCATGTACTTAGTCTCAATTATTAATAAAAGGGAGTTGGAATTCATTTATATATTTCTATCAATTTAAGCTTTTAGGACAAGTAATGATTTAACATTCACTTCCATTTGCCTTTATTAAAAAAGGAAAAAATAAAATAAAATAGAAATCAAGGGCTAATAGGTATAGTAGCCAAATAATATGGGAATAAGATGAGAGATGATGAGTATTCAAAATTTCTCCTTGAGAAATATATAATTGGAGAGGTTCTTTAGGTAACTAAATGAATAAAGAAGCATGTCACATATATATCATTATTTCAATCATCTATTTTTCGTAAATTCAATAGATTCACCATTTGATTTGTGAATTCATGTGGGCCATACACAATTTTAACGATGGATATGATTGATAGAATAATTTTTATCATTTATCATGAATAAAATAGAAGCTTTAAGGAAAACAGGGGGATAAGGCTTAAAGAAAGATGATGGGTGCTTGTGTTGAGAGAATGAAAGGAATGGGAGGCGGAGGTGTTGATCTAGACTTGTGGGTAAAGCAAAGAGAGGCGCAGAACAGAGCACCCGGAAACAAGAAATGGGGGAGGATTGGCAGTGGTGGCTTTGGGGGGATGTTTTGATTGCCTTTTCACGTTAATGCTCACAGCAGCTCCCTTGTTTCATAATTTAATGTAGTTGACAAACACTCTGGATTTCTCATATCTCAAGCAACCATGTACTATACCCCCCACACCGTACCCACTTCGTCGCAGCCCATGCTTCCATGTATCATGCAATAATTTTGACATATTAATTTGCATGATTTATATTCCATTCTTTTGTCTGGTTTCCTTTATCCATACGTTCAGCTAGCTGCTAGCTAGAAATGGAGTCTCCCCTAAAAAACACAGTCAAATAAAAAAGAAATCAGTCTTTCCCAGAAGCAAATCATGGAGTCTAGAAAAAGGCAATTGGCCGGGTAGGTTTTAAGCATTCACTGACTACCCTTTTCGTTCTGTTCAATTAATTGGCTTCAAACTGCAGTCAGACAGTTATATTAATAAATCTTTGCATCGATTCAAAGAATCGAGTAATGAAACAACATATTTTAAACAATATCCAAATCCATATATGCAAGCGATAGCTAGCTATCGTCGATCTCCACGTACTTAAGGGTATTGTACCTGCGTGGTAAACAAGAGACTGAAAAACAAAAAAGAAAAAAGTTTAACGTAAACATATATATATCCATTCAAAGTTCGGCGCAGATTTGCGTACTAATTTGACATTATATTAATCCATCAAAATTAACCTCCTTTCAAATCCTATAAATACACCTCCAACCGTTACAACTCCACCACCAATACAACTATTACAACTCCCAAACCCCCCATTTAACTCCCCATCTCTCTCTCTCTCTCTCTGTCTCATACAGACAACATACAGAAACACGAACATTTCCATCAAAAACAAGATGGGAAACCAGAGAAGCCCTTTTCTTCTTGCACTTGTCTCTGTCTTCTTTTATTCCTCAGTCGTGATCTTAGCTGCTCCAGTGACATACAATGTGGTCAGTTTGGGAGCCAAACCAGACGGAAAGACGGACTCAACCCGGGCTTTCCTTGCTGCATGGACGAAAGCTTGCGCTCCGTAAGCGCCGCCTCCATTTACGTGCCGGCGGAAGATTCTATCTTCGCCAGGTGGCTTTCAACGGCCATGCAGGAGCAAGGCGATCTTCATCCGAATCGACGGCACGCTTGTGGCCCCATCGGACTATAGGGTCCTCGGAAATGCCGATAATTGGCTCGGCTTCAGCCAAGTGAACAGGGTTACATTATCGGGTGGAATTCTTGACGGCCAAGGCGCTAGCTTGTGGGCTTGCAAGGCATCCGGCAAGAGTTGCCCGAGCGGAGCAACGGTATGTTGAATTACACATTTCCCAAAGCCTGGATCACGTTCCTTGTTAATACGATATTACTTTTTTCTTTTTCTTTGTAATATAATAATGGGATCGAGCTTTTAATTTCCTGGCGTATGCAAGCAGACGCTGCAATTTTCCAACTCCGAGAACATCGTGGTGAGTGGATTAACCTCCCTAAACAGCCAAATGTTCCACATCGTCGTCAATGGCTGCAAGAACATGAAAATGCGCGGCATCAAGGTCACCGCCGACGGCAATAGCCCAAACACTGACGGCATTCACGTGCAATTGTCGTCAGGTGTCACAATCCTCAACACGAAGATCCGTACCGGCGATGATTGCATCTCAGTTGGCCCTGGTACCACCAACCTGTGGATTGAGAACATTGCTTGCGGACCTGGCCATGGAATTAGGTAAAGCATCACATGCATCACATGCACTATATTCGCATCACATGCACATCATATACTATATTCATATATAAATATATAATATTATTTAGGAAACTATTATGCAAATTTTATATAATTTAAAAGAGTGTGGTAATTGGGTGGTGCAGCATTGGGAGTTTAGGCAAGGACTTAGAAGAGGCTGGCGTGCAGAATGTGACAGTGAAAACAACTACTTTCACCAATACTCAAAACGGAGTGAGAATTAAGTCTTGGGAAAGGGCCAGCAATGGTTTTGCTAGGAATATTCTTTTCCAAAATGCATTTATGGTGAATGTCCAGAATCCCATTGTAATTGATCAAAATTATTGCCCCGCAAACGAAGGGTGCCCTGGACAAGTCTCTGGCGTAAAAATTAGCGACGTGACATACCGAGACATCCATGGATTATCCAATGGTTTGTGAAATTTGATTGCAGTCCGTAGCCCCAATGTATCTAAGGTTGGAGAACGTAAAGCTAACTTATAAGAATCAAGCGAATCCACTTGTAACCATGCAGTCGGAACATCTTCTGGTTTAGTCCAGCCCACAAGTTGCTTCTAGTGGGGAAAATATATAAATTCATGTCTTAAAATTAAGTATGGATAGAAAATGAGTGTCTATAGTTTTGTCCTTACATTTCTAGGACAAAAATGACACTCTTAAGTATGAATATTAGGGTGGTAGTCATTGAAGAAGGTATGTTGCTGGAGTCTGTGGCGTTGATAGCCCATTGGGCTTTCTTGGAGCCTGGCCTTGCAATCACCATATTGTATTCATTTGAGATTAATTTGTTGGATAATTTGATAGTTGGATTCATCCGTGGAATTTATAGATGTTTGATTAAGTATGAGTAGAGTCTAAAATAGCTCTAAGCATTTCCAATTTGCATTATGAAAATTATTTTATGAAGGAAGCCAATACAAAGGAGAAACGAGAAAAAGAATAAAAAAGGAAATTAAAATAATAAAAAAAAAGACAGAAAAAGGCGTGTCAATGGCATTTTGGTTAATAAAATGAACCAAATCCTTGGATTTTAAGTCGTAAGCATTAGTTAAAAAAGATTTAAGGATCACAAAGATGTAGTGTTCTACTTAATAAAAAATAATAAAATAATTTTTAATATTCTTTTAAAAATAAAAAATAAAATTATATATAATTTTTTTTTTTGGGGCCACCCTAGACCGGCCCCATGACCCTTGGGTGGCTTCCGCCACTCCCAAGGGTTGGTTTTAAAAAAATTTGGTTAATAAAATGAACCAAATCCTTGGATTTTATAGATCATGGTACACGTGTCATATACTCAGCCACACACTACACACTATATAAATCCAGAACTGATATACCCGCGGCAAACAGACAGAAACCGGCGAGAAAGGTGTGAGAGGGAGAGTAACAATGGCGAGTGGTGTTGGTGGGGGATCAGGTGAGGAAGCTGTGAGGAACAAGCAGGTGATATTCAGAGACTACGTGTCTGGTTTTCCCAAAGAGTCGGACATGGAGGTGACCACTACAACGGTGAAGCTGAAGCTTCCGGAGGGGTCCAATGGGATATTGGTGAAGAACCTTTACTTGTCATGTGATCCTTACATGCGTATCCGGATGAAAAGAATTGAGGGTCCAAACGTTTTTTCTTCCTTCGCGCCTGCCTCTGTAAGCATTACTCTCTCTTACCTGTGAGCTTTCTTGCTTTTAGTTTTGATAATGGTGGGTAAATATTGAGTGGTTTGTAAAAACCTTCCTTTATATGTTATTAAATGAAAACGAACAGTATAGTCAAATTCTTTGTAAGTTGTAAGCATTAGTTAATTAAGAAACACAACCATGAGAGTTATAGATTTTTGCATTTGATTTTCCATAGCTGTTGCTATGAATTTTTAGTACGAGTCAAACACCCTTTTTTTTTTGGGCTAAAAATTACCACTTATTATAAAATCTTAAGCTGTTTGAAAATGCTGAATTTAATCATTTAATTAATATTTTAATAAGAAAGTAGCAATTAAATCAAAATCAATATTCATATCTACTAATTAAACCTCTTTTGATGGAAAAATATATTAATTGTGTGGAAATATTTGTGTTCTAAGCTTTCAATAATGGATTTTTGTGTTGATCATAAATGTAGCCATTAAGTGGGTTAGGAGTGGCCAAAGTTGTGGATTCCGGGCACCCAGAGTTCAAGGCAGGGGACTTGATTTGGGGCACAACCAGATGGGAGGAGTACAGTCTCATCACGGAAATGGAAGGTCTCTTTAAAATCCAGCACATTGATGTGCCCCTTTCCTACTATACTGGAATTCTTGGTAACTTGTCTACTCATTCAGTTATGTCTAGACTGGTTTTAAATTACAATGAATGCTGCTGATCTATGTATGTATATGCTCTGGAAATACATTTTCTCCTTCTGTTGATATCCCGTTTTGACTGTAGTGAACATTAAAATTGAAAAGATTTGGTGAATTTCGCAAGTTGCTTTTCCTTTCCATCATACACAATCCTGCCTCTAATTGCTGTTCATTTGGCTTTTTTATTCAAGGTATGCCTGGTTTGACCGCTTTTGTCGGATTCCATGAAGTTTGTTCTCCTAAGAAAGGAGAATATGTCTTCATTTCTGCGGCAGCTGGTGCAGTTGGTCAGCTTGTTGGACAATTTGCAAAGTTGATGGGTTGTTATGTTGTTGGAAGTGCTGGAAGTAAAGAAAAGGTGTGTTGTCTCTGTTTAGCATAGTTCATGGTTTATGCCCTCTCTTCGTCTTCTTTATTTAACGGCCGAATTTACTCTTCCAATGGGATGGCTGTATGGTTTGTACACGGCCATCGAAAGGTTTTGATCTAGTACTCAGATTAGTCAACACTCTACAAGAAATTTCTATCTTTTTTATTCTCATTGTTTTCTTTGACATTATGCAGGTAGATCTACTAAAGAACAAGTTTGGGTTTGATGAGGCTTTCAACTATAAGGAAGAAAATGACTTGAATGCTGCTTTGAAAAGGTCAGTATATCTACTTATTTCATGAAACATTTTTTTTTTAAAACATTGAAGCTTTGAGGAACGTTTGGACATCAGATGGAGATAATGTTCTTCCAGTTCTGCTTCATGTATGTATAATGTATGCATGTATATTCATCATGAAGGAGACTGTAGGAGACCATACATGACATGTCTTGATCATCATTAATAACCAGGTACTTTCCTGAGGGCATTGACATCTACTTTGAGAATGTTGGGGGGAAGACGCTTGATGCGGTGATTCTTAACATGAGAGCCCATGGCAGAATTGCTGTATGTGGAATGATCTCACAATACAATCTTGAGCAGCCCGAAGGTGTTCAGAATTTGATGCTGTTAGTCTATAAGAGGATTCGCATGGAAGGATTTGTTGTCTTCGATTACTACAATATCTATCCCAAATTCTTGGACGTAGTGCTGCCTTACATCAGAGAAAGGAAGATGGTTTATGTAGAGGACATAGCTGAAGGTCTTGAGAGCGGCCCGGCAGCTCTGGTCGGACTTTATAGCGGCCACAATGTCGGAAAACAAGTTGTTGCAATTGCTTGTGATTGAGATTATGTCAAATGCTTTTATGCCAGTATCCTCCTAGTTGTGCTATTAAGAAGACACAATCGTAAGGAAACTATTTCGTACAGATAATTTTATGAGAGAAATGATTGTTGTCAATAATTTATTCATATTTCTCTCATATTCTCATTTTATAGACCGTGGGTAAGGGTAGGTCTTTTTGTATTTTTACTACTTGGATGATGTTGCACTTATGTGGCAAATATGTCAATGTGGCATTGATATAATGCATGGGGTATCAAATGTAGCACACAAAAAAAATGTTTACTTAATTTGACTATAACGTGACATAGTGACCTATTTAAAATTTGGGCAAAATGCAACACTTCGAATGTTGAAATTGAAAATCTAGGAATGCAATTAAGAGAGTTCGAATCTTAAATTTACTTATGATCCTATTGAAACAAAGAATTTTATGAGTCGATTGTCGGGAATGATTGTCACTGTTGAGTGCTGACGATGGCAACAACCTAAAGACCGATGGTATTCACGTGCAGTTATCTTCAGGTGTCACAGTCCTAAGCTCCACTAGACCAGGGATGATTGCATCTCAATTGGCCACGCTACCACTAACTTGCGGATTGAGAACATTGCATCTGATTCTGGCCATGGAATTAAGTTAAACATTACATGTACACCATTTAATAGGTTGTTGTGCAACTGTCATATATATATATATAAGTCGAGTTTTGATGTAGAGATTACTTAGAATTGCAATATATGCTCATGGTTTTTAATACAAATGTATAAAAATGTATATTTAGATAGCTTTTTAGTGAGATAATTAAAACATAGGAATTTTATTTGTAATACATTGAATTATCTTGATGAAGAAAACAAAAAGTTTTTAAATTGTCTCTTTCTTTCTCTTTATTTAATTTTATTTTCATCTTCTCTTGCTTTATATTTATATCTCAATGTGAGACAATTAAAATGTATAGGTTTTATTTGTAATATATTTAATTGTCTTAATGAAGAAAAACAAAAGGTTCACAAATTATCTCTTTCTTTATTTTTCCTTTTATCTTCTCTTGCTTTCTTTTTATATTATTTGTAATGCATTTAATTGATATCTTAATAAAGAAAATGAAAGGTTCTCTTTATTTGATTTTCTTTTTATCTTCTCTTACTATATGTTTATATCTCAATGTGAGACAATTAAAACATAAGAGTTTTATTTGGAATGCATTTAATTGATATCTTAATGAAGAAAATAGAAGGCTCTCAAATTCTCTCTCTCTTTGTTTATTTTTCTTTTTTCTTTTCTTGCTTTCTATTTATATCTCAATGTTTCTTTGTAAATATTACATTCAATTTAGGAAAAAGACGAGAAAGATTTTCCAATCGTTGTTTCTCAATGAAAAATTATACTACAATTCTATTCTTTCTTTTCTTTTCTTTCTTTCTTTTTTTTAATTTTTTTTATTGTTTTATTTTATTTTATTTTTTTGTGCTTATGTTCTTCCATTTTTGTTTTTGTCCCTTATATTTTTTTTCCTTTTTTTTTCTTCTTTTACTTTCTATTTATATTAATCAATCCAAGAAAAAGACAAGAGAGATAGAGAGTTCCTATTCATTGTTTCTCAATGAAAAATTATACTGAATTATTTTCTCTTTATTTTTTTTTTCCTATAACAATTCTTTTCAATTTTTCAATAGTTATTGTTATTATTTTAGAATAGTTATTTTCAATTATATTAATATTTTCATTTTTTTATCTTTATTTTCGGTGCTTATGTTCTTCCATTTTTGGATTTTGACCCTTATTTTTTTTTCTAATTTATATATTATTTTTTATACAAATGATTACCTTTCTTTTATAAATTTATATTGAATTCAAGAAATAATAGTGAGAGAGTTTCATTTCATAGAAACTCAATTTTCCAATCGTAGATTTCTATTTTTTATTTTTGTCTTTATTTTCTTGTATGTCTTAAAATTAGTTTCTTTTATTTTTATCTATGTGAATGATGGTTAAAAAACATTTATTTTCCATTATATTAATATCGTCATTTCATATATATATATTATCTTTATTATCGGTGTTTATGTTCTTCCATTTCTGTTTTTGTCCCTTATATTTTTTTTTTTCTATTTTTTTAATTTTTCTTCTTTGACTTTCAATTTATAACAATCAATTCCAGAAAAAGACAAGAGAGAAAGAGAGAGAGTTTTTATTAGTTGTTTTTCAATGAAAAATTATACTAAGTTATTTTTTTCTATAATAGTATTTTTTTTAAAAAAAAATTTCCAATTGTTATTTCTCAATGAAAAATTATACTACAATTTTTTTTCTTTGTTTTGCTAGAATAGTTATTTTCAATTATATTAATATTTTTGTTATTTTCATTTTTTTTATCTTTATTTCCGGTGCTTATATTCTTCCATTTTTTTTTTGTTTTTGACCCTTTTTTTCTAATTTATATATTATTTTTTAATTCAAATGATTACTTTTCTTTTATAAATTTTACATTGAATTCGGGAAATAATAGTGAGAGTTTCTTTATGTAGAAACTCAAATTTTACAATATATTTCACTCAATTTCCCAATTGTAGATTTATTTATTATATTATTATTATTTTGTCTTTGTTTTGATGTATTTCTTAAAATTAGTTTCTTTTACTTTTATATATGTGAAGGATGGCTGAAAAAAAAAAAATCTATTTGACAAAACCTTTTCTTATATTTGTGGATTTCATTGGAATTGAGACAAAATATACCAAAAAGTTCTTTTTATTATATTAGTACTTTTTTATTTGTTTAAGTTTTTTTTTTTTTTGGTCCTTAATTTCTATTCTAATTTATATATTATTTTTCATTCAAATTTACTTATTTTTATTTATAATACAAGTTACAAATTTTCTTTTGTAAATTTAATTGACTTTTGTTGTTCATTTTTGTTTTTGGGTGTTCCAATATTTCTACCTGTTTTTTATATCTTTCTTTTTTATAAGAAAAATTAAACTTTCAACATTCTTTTGTTTACGAAATTAGTAAATATAACTATAATTAAATATCAACATGCTCATATATTTTAGAACATTTCTTTATTTTTGTCAATGAAATAGTAAAATTGTTCAAAAAAATTATTTATGAGGAGAAAGTTCAACTCTTGAAAGACAAAGTTTACCATAATTTTATTTTTTTTGAAAAAAATTCATTACTTCGTTAAATCAATCAAAAGAGATTAGAAACTGCTCTCTCTGGATTATCTCCGAGATACAATTAGGAATTTCTCTCAGCGACAATCTATTCAAGCCCATACATGCCGCCAGTTTTGCAAGGTTGAGAGCAGCAGAATTGGCTTGATGCCCCACGTGGTTTATTTCCCATGCCTCAAATCTGTCACCCAGCAATTTTGCATCCGCCATGACATGACCAATTTTGCTCCAGTTGATTGTCTCTGGCTTCAACCACGTTCTTGGCATCTCCCTCAATGCATATATTACTCAGACCCTGATCAATACAGAGACGCAAGGCATTCACAGCGGCCATATAGCCTCTGCAACAACAGGATCGACGACACCCATACGAACACAGCACTGCGCAGCCATCATTTTTCCTTCATGATCACGGACTACTACCCCCAATCCCGTCCTACCTTCTGTCAGATTAAGGGCTGCATCCTAGTTTGCTTTCCACTTACCTACGGGCGGAGCTTGCCATTTTTCATCCCCTTGACTCACCTGCTGCCGCGTCGTACAAGAATCGCCACCTGAGGCCAGCTCAAAATCCTCAATTGCTTTTTTCACCTGCTCGATCATTGCATCCGGACCACAGAAACGCCCTCCATGTAATATCTCATTCCGCCTGAGCCACAATTTTCTTGCCAAACCAACGAAAAGTTTCGTTTCTTCCTCATTCCCATTCTGCAAGGCCTCTTCCACGACATTGATGAATCGTGGCCCCTTCAATGTGCTCTTCATCAATTTTTTACAACTTGCCCCCCACACATCCATTGCCGATGGACAGTTCCACAGCAGATGGATAGGTGTCTCAACTTCAAGGCCGCACATAGACACGAGGGATCCGTCACTACTTTTCGTCGCAATAGATTATCCCAAGTGGGAAGAATGTCATGAAAACTCTCCAAATAAAATTTTTCTCCACATTTGGAACTTTCAGCTTCCAAATCAACTTCCACACATCACTATTTTGTAGTCCCTTCGAACATTCAGCCGTTTGCCTATCTTCAATTTCTTTTGCCAAGTGATAGGCACTCTTAACTGAAAATAGACCATTTGCAGTGCCCTTCCAAATTTTCTTATCCGGTTGGTTGGTGCTGCTAAGAGGGATCGAATTGATCGATGGCCTTAATCTCCTTCTCTCTAAACATATTTTCCAGCACATTTTGATCCCACCAGCCCGAATCCTTATCAATTAAATCGCTCACCCGCGTCTCCTCATTACCATTTGAAGGCGGTGAGTGTATTGTGAAACTGCTCGGCAATGGCACCCATTTCTTCCCCCATATCCGCGTCTTTTCCCTATTTCCAATCCTCCAAGACAGCCCTTCTTCCAAAATATATTTGGAGCTAAAAATGCTCCTCCACGCATAAGAGGGTTTGGAACCTAAGTATGCTTCCAGCACATTACAACTTGGGAAATATTTGGCCTTCATAATGCAGGAGAAGAAAATAAAATTTGTTGTTGATAATATTTTAAAAACATTTTGATATAATTATATATATAAAAAAAAAAAACCGGCACATAGCGCGGGCTCTATGCTAATCTATATATAAAAGCTGAGTTTTTTTTAAAAAAATAAAAAATAAAAATAAGAGCCAAGTTTTGAATTGCGACACATGTCCATGTTTTTTAATATTTAAACTTTTATTTTTTTGGTCTTAACTCTCTCTCCCTCTATTTCCACTTAAATGTCTTAAATCTCTCTCTTTCTCTCTCCCATTATTAATGTTTGAACAGATTTTTGTCTTAACTATTTCTCTCTCCCATAAATTTATATCTAAATTGATTTTTTTTTTTAATTAATTGTGCTAACTTTCTCTCTATTTAATTTTCTTTTTATCTTCTCTTACTTTCGGATCTGCCTCTCCAGTTTAGTTAAACTGAGAGGAGCCGTTAATGGCTTAAACAATCCAAGGGTTGCAAAATAAACACATTATTTTAAAAAAGTTAACCGTTACTTAACGCCGTTTATGGGTACCCATCTCTCTCTCTTCTATTGTACGCTACTCATCTCCTCCCTCCCCTTCATCCTCTTCATCCCCCATCTCCTCCTTCCCCTTCATCCTCAAAATCCCTAAAATCGACTGGACGAGTCTACGAATCCGCCACCCAACAGACGCCGAGTCACGAACCACAGCATGCACTCGCCGATCGAGCCGCGGCACTCCGATTGAATCAAGACGAGGCCCAACTGGCGGTGGTCGCCACCAAAGAAATCAAGGGCCGTGGAAGAGCTGAGCGCCAAATAGGTGGCCAGGATTGCACATAGCATGAGAAAACGGCAGCGATTTGCGGCTTCCATTTACGGAGTCGTGAACCACCGTACGCCACAGATTATCTGGCGAAATCGCGGACGAAAAGATTCTCCCCCAAAATTTCCCCCATCTCCTCCCTCCCTGCATCCTCAAAATGCCACCCAACGGGTATCGAGTCACGAACTACCACACACCGCGAGTTTCAGGCAAAATCGTGGACAGAAAGCATCGTGTGACGCTGGGTCACGACCGTGCGACGCTAGCCCTCAAGAACCGTACATCACCAAGCCCATAGCCACCATACACAGCTGAAGAACCACTACACACCCATTGTGGTTCGTGAGGCTAAGGCTGCTCTTGAGGGGATCCGGCTCCTCTCCAGTTTAACTCCTCTTGAGGAGCTTTCCTCTATTTCTATTCAAGACAGAGCAAGCTCTGTAGGGACCATCACACCAGAGCATTCATCTCTGAGTTTACAATCACTTTTGCCTTCCCTTCTGACTAGCTATATGCCACAATTGGTTAATGTTTTTAATTGCTGTTTTTCACATCATCCATGTGTGTTTCTATGGGTTTTCTCGGCATAAATGTCAAGAATGAATCAATTGCGGCACTGCTGATCCTGATTGTTTGTCATAAGATGCATACCATACTCTATTTCGTTCTGGGATTTTCTTTTTATTTTATTTTTTTTTTTAAGTGTTTCTCTTGTAATTTTGAAGTAAATGACAATTTTGTGGTATTTGCATTTATATGGATTTGTTGCTGCGTATATTTCTAATTCTGGCTGTTAATAAATGTGTTTTTCTCTTGTAATTTATGTTATTATTTGGTCAGTCAGATTTCTACCTGTGATGTTTGTTGATATTGAACAATACATTAACTAATTAAGAAGAAAAATGTGTCGTCAAGTTACTTCATATAATTATTATCCAATCTCGTCTCTTTTTGCTTGAATATTGGACTTCTAAAATGATTTGATTGGGATATATTGGCAAGAATGAGTTTTAACGTCCCTAGCAATGCTGAACAAAATAGAAGTTAATGAAGTAGTTTAAATTACATAGGAGGTCGAAGAAATAAAATGAGGTTTCATCCTATACAATTACAGTGACAAAATCTTTGATTTCAAAGTTGTCTTTCTATCTTCTTTAAACAAATGCCAAATATTCGAAGACCATAAAGCCAATGATGCATGCTAAAAAGAAGCAGAAAGAAATTGGAAAAGCAGTCTTCATTCATTCATTCATCTTCCTTTTGATTGAGCAATTATAAGGATGCTAGCATTTACATGAAGGGCACTCTCTCCCCTTCTCTCGGCAGTTTGCGCTTCTTGGAGGTAATGGCTATTAGTTGGAAGAAACATATTAGAGGTCCGATTCCTGAGAGCTTCTCAAATCTAACCCATCTTATCCAACTCATCCTAGAAGACAATTCACTTGAAGGGAACATTCCTTCGGATTTAGTTCATTTGTCCTTACTCCAAGGCCACGAATGTGTTTGCCCTAACAACATCCAGTGTCGTGACACCAAAGAGCTTCTTTGGATCATAAACACCCTTCTGCTTCAGAATTTCTGCTGCAATTGGCACTGTTGAGTTAACTGGATTGCTGATAATGTGGATGAAGGCATCAGGGCAGTTATCAGCAACAGCCTCAATCAAGTTCTAAACTATGCCAGCATTGATGTTGAAGAGGTCATCACGAGTCATACCGGGCTTTCTTGGAACTCAGCAGGTATAACAACAACATTCACACTTTCAAACAATTGGCCAACTCAGAAGGTCCAGTGAAATCCAGAACTTGGGAAGGAGTGTTGCAGTGACTGAGATCAGCAGCAACTCCCTTTACATTTGCTATATCATAGAGATGCAAGGAAGAAACTAATGGAGACATCTTGATAAGAAGTGCCAGTGGTTGACCTATCCCTCCAGCAGCTCCAAGAACTGCCACTTTGAAAGTTGCCTGGGGCTGCAGGTGATACTGATAACTCTGATTTTCCTTTTGAGCTTTTTGGCAAAAGATGCCCGAAGAGCTGCACTAGTTTCCTTGCTTAAGAAGGATGACTCTGATTCACAACTCACAGATATTGCAGCCTTGAGGCCACTGAAACTCTTTAGCGGGTTCTGGAGTTAAACCTCACACCAAAAGGCTTTGATTGAGGAAGTGAGCGCACTTTGCAGCCAAGGGAAACATTTGTTCCAATTGAAAAGGTAGTTGCTGATGTTGCTGCCATTTCACGCTCTGTAGAACAAGAAAGTATCAGGGCTTTATTCATTGACAACAAACCAGACCACTTAAATTACTTAATCTAGAAAATAATATCCTTATTGCTTAGGTTGATCTAATCTGAACTTAAAGCTACAGTACTTCCTATTGGGCTGAAATACACCAGAAGCTTCCAACGAAAGAAATTTATACAAAAACTGCAGCCAATAAAAGTGTAGTTTCAATCCCATAAATTTTATTCGATGGGCATTGTTAACACCAGTTCAACATGTAAATGTAGTCAATCAAAACTATAGATGTTAAACTTAGCAAATCCATGGACACCGTATCTCAGAGTCACAAAAGAAAACCTTAAAATATGATAAGTCAAGCTTTTGCTATGTCCAAGTATTAAGTTCACAGAAAAGCTGAAACAAGTGTTAAAATTTTTTTAAAATAGGGAAAATATACAAACTTCTGCAATTAGAAGTAAATCTACCGATTGTAATGCTAACAATAAGGACCTGCAATTCCTGGATTCCACAAATACAAATTAATAATGAATCAGAAAATAATAATCAAGGCTGAAATTCTCTGTTGCAGAAATTTCAAAAGTGGGAAAACCAACTGTAGACTGGTGTTGTTTTAAAATGAATGGGAGAGGACACTACGACTTCAAAGCTTCCTAATATCACCTAAATGAACAAATCCCATCACTAAAACAGTTGAAAATCACATCTTTATGATTTTTTTTTTTTTTTTTGGGGGGGATTTAAAATCTTTCTTTTCCTACAATTGCTACACATTTCCCCCTTTATTCTATATAAAGACATCTATATTCCATCTAATCAGAAGTTTTACGATACCAAATTAATCACCAAAACAACGCACAAAGATTTTTCTTGTTTTCCAAAAGCAAAATAGTAGAACATGCATGTATATTCTTCAATACAGTTTCAACGCAATGAAACTTACTCATTCACAAACAACAACAACAAACACGCTTCCAAAACATGACCCAGATCCGGAGATACCCAGATGCAAACAAACAAACCCAGCAGATCCGTCAATATCACAAGCAATCTCATACTACACAATCTCAAGAAGTTCCCATAAGAGAGGAGCTCGTACAAAAAAAAGAAAAAAGAAAAAAAAGAAGAAGATAAGAAATTGATAAGCTACAACAGCTAGCAAATGCTAAAAATCTTTTGGCAATCGAAAATTCAGGAAAAATGAGATGAACAAAATATTGGGAACACCGAACCTCGAGATCTCGCCGCGAAGAGTGGAAGTGAAATGAGAGGCTTTGGTGAGGCGCTTCTTTAATAAAGGCTTCTAGTTCGGGAGCTCCGCCTATGGGCTCGTACAAATCACTGCTTCTCAGCACCTGCGACTACGCCACGCATCTTTGTCTTTTGCCTTTTCTTTCTTCCCTTTTTCTTTTCTCTTTGTTTTCCGCTTCTTTAAGCTCTCTTGAACCTCAGTTTTTCTTTTTGCCGCTCATTCTCATCACTCATGCTGTTAACGTTGCCGCTCATCAATTTTAATTGACGTGGCTGTTTTATGACCTTCCATTGTTAAAAATAAATCTTGGCCATAAATCGGCTCACGTCCAGTTAAAAGAAAATGTAGAGGATCCTTTTTCCTTAGTTTCTGTTTATATATCAATGTATTTAATTGTCTTAATGAAGAAAACAAAAGGTTTTCAAATTTTATCTTTCTCTCTATTTTTCTTTTTGAATTTAACTTTGGTTAGGATGCTCCTTAAAATACCACTTTTATAGCATCCAATCCCTAACTAACACCTCAGAAAAAACTAAAAAAAGGCACTAAAATAACATAAATCCTAATGCACTGGAATGCTTGGAGGAAGAAAAAAAGAAGACCCACGAGATTGCTTCATGAACTTGGCCAGACCACGAGACCCACGTGAGTTTTAGTGGGTTTCGGACGTCTATGCTAGGTGTGGGTTTAAATGGCAGTATTGTGGGTGGGTTTTAGCGTGGGTGAGTTTTTCGATGTGGGTGAGTTTTGTCGTGGGTTTGGTTGTGGATGGGTTTCGCCATGGTGGGTTTGGCATGGGTAGGGTTTCATTGTGGATCATCTCTCTCCGATAGCCATGATCAACACGGTTTTGAATCTAGTCACAAAGGGTCACGGCCAATGACCAGCCGGTCAGCCATGTGGCCGGTGCATTCGGCGTGGGTTTCTGCAGACCCAGGCTGCGCTTGACCCACACGACTAGAGTGGAGTGCTGCACTCCAACCGTGGGTCTACTGGATTTGCTTTTTTTTGAGTCTATTGGGTCTTCTTGCAAGGGTATTTTTGGTATTATATTTATTTTGATTTGGTGTGTTTGTGTTCATTTTTATTTTTTGCATTTCTTTTAAAGTGATGATGTGACACTTGATAAGTGGGTGCTGTAAAATGGGTGATTTGCAGTGCATCCTAACCATAGGGGCTCTCTTTCTTTTTATCTTCTATTGCTTTCCATTTATATCCTCAATGTAAGACAATTAAAATGTAGAGGTTTTATTTGGAATGCATTCAATTGATGTCTTAATGAAAAAAAAAACAAAACAAAAGCTTCCCAAATTCTCCCTCTATCTTTTTGTTTATTTTTCTTTTTTCTTCTCTTACTTTCTATTTATATTCCAATGTTATTTTGTAAATTTTACACTCAATTTAGGAAAAAGACGAGAAAGATTCCAATCGTTTTTCCTAGATGAAAAAAATATACTACAATTTTGTTTTTTGTTTTTTTTTTTTAATAACAATTCTTTTCAACTATATCAGTATTTTCATTTTTTTATCTTTTTTTTTTTAATTTTTTTAATTTTTTTTTATCTTTATCCTATGGTTACGATCATCCATTTTTCATTTGTATACCTTATATTTTTTTTAAAAAAATTTATATATTATTTTTATTCACTTTTTTTTTTAAAGAAATTCAACTTAGTTTCATTAATGAAAGATCAAGAGCAAAACTCTTATAATATAGGGTAAGTCCCTGAAGTGTTCGTAACTTAATTATAAAAATACCAACGTCATACAAGACGTATTATAGTTTAGACTCTCAAAATAGATCTGCTAACCTATGGCCAGTCAACAAATAAAATACAATTTGTACCAAACAGAACCAACTAATGCATAGATAGTAATTATTTCTTGGTGCTGAGGGTTGAGAACCACATGCCAACACTTGTACTCCTCAATCCGAAAGCCAGGATAAAATTCACGTCCACAACCCAAAAGTCTAGACCAAGCATCACACCCAAAAGTAGGCTGATCGATAAATGACTTATTACAAGCAAATAAACAACAAAAATACATGGAAATAAAGGCTGATTGCATGTAAGCCAAAACCTTACAATGAAGGGTGCATTGAAAGCTCTTTGCAATAGGGGTGTAAAAAAAGGCTCGACAGTGGATGAAGGACGTAAAACAGACGCAAAGGAGATCAGCAAAGTTGCAGAAAAATCAAACAACAAGCCAAAAACTACAGGGAAATAACAAGTAAATACAAAACAAATACAGAGTAAAAGGAACAGCAAGATAAAAAAAAACTATAGGTAAACAAAAGCAAAACAGGGAAAAGCAAATACAAATAAAGAAAATAGCCGGAGGGACGCTCAGGCCTGAGCTGGCCAAACATCTCTGAAAGAGGTGGCGATGGAAGCTTAATGCGGTGGGGATGCATATAGGACCTACATTAGGCGATAATCGGTGAAAAAATTAGTGCGGAGGCAACGCCCACAAAAATCAATTGAAGCGATGGATCCAATGTAGAAGATGGCGGATCCAGCCGATCTTGCTCCAAACCCGACCCAGAGGAGGAAAACATTGCCAACAGGGATGGTTGTGGAGGAAACAGCAAAGGAGAAAATAAATAGAGGAGGGAGGCGGCCGAGACTAGGCCATCAAGTAAATAGTTAGCATTCAGGGGGATAAGAACGCCGCGAAAGGTAGATGGCAGAGGAAGATGAAAGGGAAGGGAGGGGCATTGAGACTAATGGCATCAAGTAAATAAATTGGTGCACAGTGCAAAGGGAGCGAGGGGAAGAAGGAGGCAGCCGATGGCCTACCCTCCTCCTTTGAGGCTGCAATGCTCTGGAGGTGAAGTTAAAGTGATGAAACCCTAGCTTGAGATAGATTTTTTTATTCAAATTGATTACTTCTCTTTTGTAAATTTTACATTTAATTCGGTAAATTTTATTTAGGATGCATTTAATTGATGTTTTAGTGAAAAAAAAAAAACAAAATGTTCCCAAATTCTCTCTCCCTCTTTTTTCTTTTCTTCTGTTGCTTTCTATTTATATCTCAATGTTATTTTGTAAATTTTAAACTCAATTTATGGAAGAAAAAAAAACAAGAGAGAGAGAGAGGGAGAGAGAGTTTTCAATTGTTGTTTTTGAATGAAAAAATATACTTCAATTCTTTTCTTTATTTTGATTTTTTGTTTTTTCTAGAGCAATTCCTTTCAATTATATTAATATATATTTTTTTCTTTATCATGTGGTTATATTCTTCCATTTTCGTTTTTGTTCCTTATATATATATATATATATATATATATATATGTATATATTTTTCCTCATGTATACATTATTTTATTTAAACTAGTTAATTTTCTTTTGTAAATTTTACATTAAATTCAGGAAATCATAGTGAGAGATAGTTCTTTATCGTTATTTCTAGTTGACAATTTTTTAGTTTGAGTTGTTGTTCTTTGAGTAATTCATTTTTCTGTTTACATGCTTAATTAATGAATGATATTGGTTTTTAAGGTTTTATTGGAATCGGGAAACATATACTGCAGAAAAAGATAATTCTTTCAATTATATTAAAAATTTTAATTTTAGTTTTTTTTTATCTTATTTCATGTGGTTTTGTTCTTCCATTTTTTTTTATTTTCCTTTAAATTTTATACTAATTTATATATATTATTTTTTATTCAAATTGATTATTGGGGAAATTACACTTTATCCCCCTAAAGTATCCACCAATTTGCACTTTTGCCTCCAAAACTTCAAATGTAACACTTAACTCCCCCAAAATTTTCAAATTGTGGCAATTCGACATCTTTGGTCATTTTTTTTCCCAAAATGCCCCCATCACATATATATTTTAAAAAAAACCAAAAAAAAAAGAGGAAAAATATGCTGGGGGTGGTTCGACCACCCCCAGACCGACGGGATGGGAAACCACCCCTAGGGCCAAACCTACCCTCTCAGAACCCATCGATCCCCTCCAGAGTAGATTGGGCAAGCACCGGCAACGGCAGGGCTATCGTAGGCGAGGTCTATGCTTTTGCCGTCGGAGGTGACTGGGCACCTCTGAGTTGACTAGGCAATTCACTTTTAACCAATGAAGTTTCAGTGCTTTTTCAATGTTAACCCAAAAATTTAAAAATTTACAATCCATCCCTATAAAGTTTCAAAAATTTGCAATGATAACCCCAAGTTCAATTTGGCCGTCAAATTGGATAGATTCCGTCCCACGTGCGACTCACGTGACTCTTTAGGGTTCAGTCTTTGACTCTTCTAGTTTTACCCTCACCCACACCCACACGTCGTGGTTTTATCATGGCATATGTTTATTTTTTTTTTGTTACACTATGGAGAGAGAGAGGAAAAGCAGAGAGAAAGAGAAAGAGATGGCCGGGTGGTTCTGGAAACAAGTCGCCGGCGTACTTGGAGAACACGGCGGAGCCGCCGCCAACCTAGTATACTCGTTCACCTTCTGCCCCGCCCTCTCAGTCGTCTCCCTCACCTTCTCAGTTGTATAATCGCATTCTCTACGCTTTCCCTCGTCGTCTCCGCAGTTTCCTCGCCCTTCCCAACAATAGCTTCTTTCGCATGTTCATACATTTCATGAAATGCCTTCAGCACATACTCAATAACACCAGGCCTCTCTTCTTGCTGCTGAGACTCCTCTCTTTCCATTTTAGCTCGTTCTTCGTACTCCCTCTCCTTGTTAATCTCTTCGAGATCCGACGCCGTAAGCTTTGTGGCTGCCACGGCTCTCTTTTCCTCGAATTCCCTCGTAGACGCCATTGATGGTTTTTTTTCACACGATCTCTGTCTGATGAACTCCATGTTGAAGACAATGTTTCAATCTTTCCAGTTGGCCACCTCCTCTATTTTAGTTCCCATAAACAGAATATAACAGAGTATGTATATGGGCAATGTAGAAATGGTCGTTTTCTTCCTGTTGACTGTGAAATAGAATTCCATTTTTTCTTTGCAGGCTAAAATATGGGCTTTGATTTGTGTTTGTAGCTTGACTATGTACCAGCCGAGTGCTTGTAGTATATAGCGACTCTGCGCCGGAGCTAGACTCTGAGGAGATAGCGTCACGGGTCTAGACTGCTCGGCGAAGATTCATCGCCTCCTTTTCCTCTTGTACCACCCGAGTGCCTCGCTTAGCTCTAGAGTTGCTCTGTTTCTTGAGCTCTTTGCATTCACTGCGTCCACCACGTACGCTCTTAGCATCCCCTTCCAGTATAAGGTTTGTGACACCTGTTTCCTTGCTTAGTTGGACTGCATAAAAAGCTGCCAAGCCCTCAGCATCATGTGCCTCCAGGTATCCTTGCATGTATACACACTTAGCAGCCCAAATTTCTCCCATGTGGTCTCGTATCACAATTCCCATACCCAGGTGTCCTTTGGCTAAATCTGCAGCAGCATCCCAATTGGCTTTGAGCCACCCCACCCTTGGTGCATTCCACTTCGTCTGGGCGTTAATTAGTTAATTAATTAATTAATTAGACTTTCCATGGTGAGCAACATGCACACACAGGCCGGGGAAGCTTCATATATATATATATATATGTAAAGAGAATCATGGGAGCTTTAACAAATGAAGTTAAAAAAAAAAAAAAAAAAAAAGAAAAAAGAAAAGAAAAAAAAAAAGCCCAACAATGCACGTCCACAACTTTTGAAAAAAGGGAAAAAGTCTGGTGTTGGCAAAGCTATGACTGTTTATTCTTTCAAGATAAAGTTATTATTACTCACTCATTTACATAATATTCCTGCCATTACTAAAACGGACAAGAATAGGAATACGATAGAAAGCTCCAAAAAAAAAAAAAAAAAAAAAAACACAAAGGAAAAATTAAGAAACCCTAATATTTTCTACCTAAGTGGAACAAAATCCTTTTCTAGGGAAGGTTTTTTGGGGAGTGCTCTGAACGAGTGCTAGTTACACGTGCTCAGAAGAGCAAGTTGGAGAAGAAGTGAAGGGTGTTGCCATGTACGTGGGCTTGTCATCTTCGGGCATTATGACAACAATTTTGGGTTCAGCATGATCAACAGCCGGCAGTGGAAACCTCTGATCATCTTCACTGTGATCACTAGGTGAGGTGGAAGAGCGTTTTCGGTGTGAGCATGCTAAGATAACCAATGCCACGCTAATGAGTGCTAGCATTGCAGCTAAGCCACCGAAGAGGTACGGTACCGGACAGCTTTTGATCATAGAAAGTAAACAAAAACAGAAACTTTTTGGCCAGACCCACGTCTGCTGCCCAGTGCCTCTCTTTCACTCTCTCTCACACAAACACACTAGAAATAGCGAGAAAGAGGAGCACCGGAGATCATTTAGAAACGGCCAGCCGCTAGGTTCTGGCCATGACCCAGGTGGGTCTGGCCAGACCCAGCCGTGGGTCACAGCCAAACCCGTGCACGGTCCCCAGAATACGCCCATCAACCTAACGAGTAACGCCGAATGCCATCCTCGAAATACGTCCATAGCCATTGCACAAGCCACCATCTTTCGTATCACGATTATTTTTCGATTTGGGTTGGTTTGTTTTGTTCTTTCAAGCATGGTAAGATTCCTGCAATTTTTTTTGGATTCACCATGTTTGAGAAAAGATAGAAAGAGAGAGAGGCACTGGCAGTCTTGTCTCTCATGGGCAGCCTGGTCCCAAATTTGTTTGTCTTTTTCCTTGCCACGTCAGTGCATAAGGTTTGTTGGTAAAATTTGTACGTAGCTGTAGCATTCCTCTTTGGATAAATATGCAGATCCCTTCGCCTAGCTGGGTGGTCCTCCTTGTGCGTTTCTGGACGGTGAGCCCCAGCTACAAACAAAATGGAAATGATGGAATTGGAACGCAAGCTCGCCGAACTTGTCTCGCCTACAACCAGCGTGCCGCATTCCCACCGACGACACGGAACTCGCCTGAACCTGCCTTGCCACAGCACTCGAGCCTTGCCTTGCCCTCACCGAGGCCACTAGACTACCATGCCTCACCGGTTGGACCTCGCCCTCGCTGGCGGTCTCTGGGTGCACTTACGCGTAGCGGCATCACCTCGCCTTAATCTCTTTCTCTTTCTCTCTGCTTTTCCTCTCTCTCTCTGTCCATAGTGTAACTAAAAAAAAAAAAAACATATGCCATGATAAAACGATGACGTGTGGGGGTGGGTGAGGGTAAAACTGGAAGGTTGAACCCTAAAGAGTCACATGAGGGGCACGTGGGACGGAATCCATCCAATTTGACGGCCGAATTGAACTTGGGGTTAACATTGCAAGTTTTTAAAACTTCAGGGGGTGGATTGCAAATTTTTAAACTTTAGGGTTAACATTGAAAAGTAAGGGGAAACTTCACTTTCCCCCCTCCATCTTCCACTGATTTACACTAATCCCCCGAAACGAAAAAACTCTCACTTACCTCCCCCAATCTTCCAAATTCTCTCACTTAGGACCCTTTTGGTAGTAATTTGTCCAAACTACCCTTCACTCTAAAACTATGCCTTCATCTAAAATTCACGGTTTTGGGCTCTTCCAAAACTAGGGCTCAATTTTGATACCACTGAACCCGGCACTAACACCATCAAATTAGCGGGTTTGGGTTTATCAGAACGGTTTAATGAAATGGTAGACCCGCTTATGACCCGCTTATCTTTACTTTTACCAGTGGTCATGGTCACCCTGGTGACCCGCCGCATCTGCTTAAGTTTTTTTACCTAAAGAAAATAATAATAAAAAATGATAAAATACTTAAAAGTTAAAACCTAATTTCTAATATTCTAACCCATCTCTAGTTCTTCTTCCCAGACCAGAAGAGCAAACCCAATAAGATTCCAAATAGCAAATACCTGACTTTGAGACTCCTCTCCGTCTGCAGTCCAGTCCACGCTCGAGTCGCTCGACGCCACGACTCCACAGTCCACGCCTCCACGCATCGTCGCCTCCAAACTCTCAATGACTCTCTCGGTCTCTTCGTGTTTCGCTCAGCCGCCACTCTCCGCCGCTCCTCTTTCGTGTCTCCTTCTTCCCTCTCTCTTCACACTACGCCAACTTTGCATCCTAAATATGTCGCAATCACATCCTGATTCGGTATTTGAAATTTGTTTGGGTCTTTGGGTCTTTATAATTTGTTGGGTTTTTTGCCTATTTTTGGGTCTTTGATCTTGTTTGGTTCTTTGAAATTTACTGGGTTTTGTGTTTTTTGGGTTTTTTGCCTATGTTTGGATCGTATCATGCTTGTGTATGACCAAAAACCTTCAAACTTTGGCTATGTTCTTTGCATTTACATTTTACATGTATAAGCCTTTTAAAATTTATCGTTTATACATATCGATTGCTTTAATTTCAGATCATGCTTGTGAGCACTCTGATTTTATCCGGTTTTGGGGAATTTTGGTTATTCAATTCACCGAATTGGTTTCATTTGATATTGACAAAAAACCAAAAATTGAAAATTATTATTTCAAATTTTTTTTTTTAACATTTTAAGCTTAACGGGTTCTAACGGGTCGGTTGACCCGCTAAAGTAGACACTAATTGCGTGAATCAACGGTCACGGTCATGTCGGTGACCTGTGATTCGGCCAAACCCTAATTTAAACGGTTCACGAAACAATGGGTGACCCGTGAAATTTCACGGTCGTGTCAAATCGAGCCCCGGCACGCTTAGTTAAACGTCGTTCGGATTTCTAAACGGGTCGCGGTCAACTGGTCATAAACGGTCGTCTGTCACCTGCTTTGTCTTTGCCCAAAACGACGCTATTTTGCCTAAAACGGCGAGTTTTGGGCATTTTAGGTTTTAGTTTTAGGTTTTTTTTTTGAAAAAGAAGGAAATTAAAAAAAAGAAAAAAAGAGAAGGGGAAATCGGGTGGTTCTTCAAAAAATGGGGTGGCCGGACCACCCCATTTTTGGCCAATGGCTTTGGCCACCCCATATGGTGGCCACCCCTGTGCCTTTGGGGTGGTCCGTCAGAAGGCCACCCAAAAAAAAAAAAAAAAAATGGTTTGGGGTGGTCACGACCACCCCCACTAGGGGTGGCTTTGACACCACCTTGAGGTGGTGGCTTCGGCCACCCCCATGTGAACACAAACTTTTTTTTTTTTTGACCACCCAAGGGCGTCTTCTTCTTCTTTTAAATTTTTTTTTTTATTATAATTTCCTTCTTTTTTTCAAAAAAAAAAAAATAAAACCTAAAATGCTCAAGACGGCGTAGTTTTGGAGTGAAGGGTAGTGTGTGCATATATATATTTATATACCCATTATACCCTTAAAGGGGTGTAAGCGAGAGAATCTGGAAGATTAGGAGGGTAAATGAGAGTTTTTTCGTTTCGGGGGATTAGTGTAAGTCGGTGGAAGATGGGGAAGTGAAGTTTCCCAAAAAGTAATTGAAACTTTATGGGTTAAAAGTGAATTTTCTCTCTTTACAAAAAAAAAAAAAGAAAGTGAATTTTCCCCTTTTTTTTGTTACGTTGATGTTTATTGAGTAGATTTTTTTTTTTCTTCCTATGTGTTATAAATGTAGTTCATTTTACGTTATATATATTGTTATCTTATTTCATTCTTTATTTGTTTTTCCTCATATTTTGTTCTAATTTATATATATCTTTTATTCAAATTGATAGCACATATTTTTTTTTTGTAAATTTTACGATGAATTCAAGGAAATGATAGTAAAAATGAGGTGTGAATTTTTAGATTATGTTGATGTTCATTGAGCTTCTTTTTCTTCTTTTTCTTCTTCTTCTTCTTCTCCTCTTCAGTTTGTCCTAAAATTAGCTTCTTTTAGGTTATATATGTGAAGGATAGTTGAAATAGAAAAGAAAAGAAAAATATTTGTAATACGTTTTACTATACCTCTAAACTAGGACAATTACAGTTCTAATTTATATATTATTTTTCATTCAAATTTCTTATTTTTCTTTTGTAAATTTAATTGACTTTGTTGTTGTTTTTTTTTTTTTTTGGTATTCCAATATTCATTTCACGATTTTTATCTTTCTTTTGTGAAAGAGATAAGACTACTCTTATGGGAATCAATATTTGGGAAAAATACAAAATTAGTCCGTGTGGTTTATCTGATTTACAATTTACTCCATGTGGTATCAAAACGAATTTAAAAGTCCCTATGGTATACAAAAGAAAACAATTTAGTTCCTACCGTTAAATTTTATTCATTGACTTAACGGATTCCGTTACTGTGCCACATCACATCAAATAAAATTATGACACATATCATGTTTTATTTATGACTTTTTTTAAAAAAACATACTTGGATTTTCCACGTCATATTATTATACAAACTAATACTCTCACCTTAGTTTATATATATATATATTAAACACATTAAGTAAAATATTTAAAAAAACCCTAATTCTACCAAATTATTGATATGAAAACCTAATTCAAAAGAAAACAATTTTCTATATGTAGACATTTTAGGCCTATCCCCTCCTCCTCCTCCTCCTCTTCTTCTTCTTCTTCTTCTTCTTGTTACTTCCTATCTTTTTCTCCGTCATCTTCTTGTTGCTTCTTCACCCAAGTTTGTGTCTCCACTAGGAAACGTGGAAGGCAAGTATGAAAATTAAATTTCTATATCTTGATCAGGGTTGTTGGCAAAGAAGTTATGTATGGAGGTTTTTTTTTTTTCTCCGTCTCTGTACTTCCCTTTTGAAAGTTGCCAAGAGAAAGAGGAATTTCAAAATAGGAGAAGAGCATAAGAGAAAAAGTAGAAGAAAGGAAGAGACGGAGAAAAGAAACCATGACAAGAAAAAAATGGAGTAGAAGATAGGAAGAGACGGAGAAAAAAAAACCACGACAAAAAAAAAAGAAGAAGAAGAAGAAGAAGAAGAAGAAGAAGAAGAACCACAACAAGAAAAACACAAAAACGGAGAAGAAGAATAAGAAGAGGGGATAGGCCTAAAAAACTAAATATCTACCAGTAGAAATTTGTTTTTTTTTTCTTGAATTAGATTTTCAAATCAATAATTTGGTAGAATTAGGGTTTTTAAAAATATTTTACCTGATGTGTTTAATGTTTAAAAAAAAAAAAAAGTTGAGGTGGGAATATTAGTTGGCATAATAATATGACGTGAAAAATCCAAGTATGCTTTTTAAAAGTCATAAATAAAACATGACATGTGTCATAATTTTATTGGATATGATGTGGCATACTAACAGAATCCGTTAAGTTAATGGATGGAATTTAACGGTAGACTAAATTATTTTTTTTACATACCACAGGTACTTCTAAGTTCGTTTTGATACCACAGGGAATAAATTGTAAATCAGGTAAACCACATGGACTAATTTTGTATTTTTCCCTAAATATTTTAATATTTGTTATGGGCCTTATGTTTTAACTCATTTCAAAATTGTGTTTTTTTTTTTTTTTTAGTATTCCAATATTCATTTCACGATTTTTATCATTCTTTTGTGAAAGAGATAAGACTACTCTTATGGGAATAAATATTTTAATATTTGTTATGGGTCTAATGTTTTAACTCATTTCAAAATTTTGTGTTTTTTTTTTTTTTTTTTGGTTTGTTTGTATGATTTAGTATTATTTTTTAATGTGCTTAAATTAAAATCAATTAAGGGTCATATGTTTTAACTCATACCAGATATTCTTCTTTCCTTTTTTTTTTTTTTTTTTACACTTCTTTCCATTTTAAATTACACATATGAGAATTTTTTAATATATTTTAATTTATATGCGTTAAAACCAAAATAATATATGGTTTTTATGTTTGTATATTTTTATGTAATTTATATATTCATACAATCATAAGTGTAATTATTTTACTATGTTCAGCAATATATTATTGTATAACTTTTATTATGTTTTTTTTTTTCTAATTGAAATAAGTATAATAAATTTTTTTAACTTAATAAAAAAAAAAAATAAAAACATATTTAAATTTTAAAATTAAATTATAATGAATAATTTCACGCAATATGTAGTATAATTAATAAGCGTTATTAGATGGTACAACATTGGGAGTTTAGGCTGAGACCAAAAAGTTGCTGTGCATAATGCAAAAGAGGATGGTGGTTGGAATTTTTTTTTTTAAAAAGTGCCAACGTTATCAATATCGGTGGCAGATTGCATTATTGCATTGCGGTTAATAAAATGAACCAAATCCTTGGGCCTGTTTGGCAAAGGTCACTAGCGACCTAGTACTATTCCTTAAAAAAATTAATTTTTTAATATTTTTATTTTTTATTTCATATTAATAACTTTTATTATTATTAGAATAAAAAATACTATAATATATATATTTTAAATTTCTTTTACAAGGCATATTTACATCATCATTAATATTATTATTTCACATCAGTCAATTTTTACTAAAATTAAAAAAAGTTAAATACTCTATTAGTTTTGAGAGTTTAAAAGTGATCAAATTAGTCTTTGTGATTTAAAAAAAATGATTAAATTAATCTTTTTATTAATTGATTTAACGGACTGATATGTGAACAAATCAAAAGTTGACATGTGAACACTTAATTAAATTATTATTTTTTTTAAATTAAAAAAAATATTTAAAAAAAAAGAAAAAAAAGGAGAAAAAAAACTTGGGGTTTGGGGGTTGAAACCACCCCCTTGGCTTCATTGGGGGTGGCTGAGCCATCCTTGGTGCCCAAGGGTGTGGCCGAAGTCACCCAAAGTTTTTTTTTTTTAATTCTTTTTTAAAAATATTTTTTTTGAATTTTTTTTAAATAAAAAATTTAATTAGGTGGTCACGTGTTAACTTATAATTAATCTACGTGTTAATTCATTAAATCAATTAACAATCAACTGATTAAAAAATTAATTTAATTATTTTTAAAATTATAATAATTAATTTGATTACTTTCTAAACTTTAAAGAAAAAAAGATGAAGTTGTCATACCGTATGGACTAATAGAGCATTTAAAACAACAAATAGGTGTCATATACTCAGCCACAAACTGCACAGTATATAAA